>OZ025275.1:13177373-13487373 GCA_964019165.1 Mastigias papua
AAAGGTATAAAGAATAAATAACCCATGGGGGCTAAATCGAGGATTTACGGTATGAATGAGTCATAATTCATCTTGGGATGGAGCACAATATAGATGTAGAAGACTTCAATTTGAATAGTAAACACAAGCCCTGTTCATACGATATAAACCAGCCTAGGATCAACCTAGGTTAGTTTTACTCCGAGTTCGGCCTGCTTCCGTTCCTATGGCAAACCGTCATTAATCGATGGTAGACTGTGTTTTTAATGCATGTGCGCCTCAATAAAGTATAGTAATAGGGGTGTAGGGGCTGGACTAAGCATACGGTTTTAAGTCAAACTCAGGAATAATCCATGTTTGCGCTACTACAACATTATTGCAAAACTAACCCAAGGTCAATCTAGGTTCAGCCTACCTTTGAAGATGGTTCAGATCTAGCCCGGGTTGTTCATATGATGTTCACCTGATAAAATCTATGCATAGTTAGATTGAACCCACTTTACCTTTTCTTGCGTGAACAGGGCTATAATCTCATCTCTATTGTGAATATCTGCTTACCATTTTTCCCAGCGTAACTTCTGTTAAATCCGTGGTGATTGATTGCCTTTGATGCCTCCTCAGTTGTACCGTGGAATAGCGACCGCTCATTCTGGTGTGACCCATTTCTGATGTCCATATCTTGTTTCCTGATCATGTAGGATTTATATAGCTGAGGGTTCTGTACCCGGTGTATCATCAAAATTTCCCTTATGCTATTACTTGATGTTAGCATCAGTTTGTTTTTAACCTTGTTATATTCCGCACTGCCAATGGACAGGCAAGCCAGATGAAAGGGTTTCTCTTTTCCATCGATATCCAAAGGCATCTTGTCCCAATGAGATGGGAGGACCATTGATGAAACTGCGGATAGAGAGAATCGAAAATTTTTAATGTATGGATGTTACACAGTATCCGAGTTGAAAGATATGCACGTTTTTATTTTATAAGAAACCTGGTTTCAGGCCAAGTAGTAAAAGTTTCTTCATTTTTGGCCTGAGTTTAGTTCTAAAAGTTTCTTAAAAGTGCCTTAATGTGATGAAAAAGAATCTCATTGAGAACAAAATCAAAACGTACAACATTGTCCGTTTGAGTGTCTACAAAGCATAGCACATAAAACGTAATGAAGTGGAAACTTGTTAAATCTATAGAGGAAAAAGAGTATTTCCGAAACTGTGAAAGGTGGCACAGACATTTCTAAAGTCTCTTAACTCTTTCCTCATAGTTCTAAAAGTGTGGTGACTTATAAAACTGTTTCGCATAAAAAAATCGTGCGGCATAATGCAGCAAAATTTGCAATTCAAATTGAGGTAATTCATTAATGACTCCTTTATTCCTTCTTTCATTCTTTATTAAAAGCAATCCTGCGTGTGGGAAGTGTTAAAGTAAATAGTAATGTTCGAAAGGTTCGAAAGATTCTAGCATCCATGAGGGTACTTCTTCTCACCCTCACAGAGCAATTTCTATGCGTTTTGCCGAGAATTCCATCCTTCCAAGGCGCTGAAGTGAGCAATGATCTAAATGATCATACTATGACTGGGAATTAATAACTGGTCTAAAAGAGATATGTAGTAATTAATAAAGAAAGCAGCCATATGAAAGAAAATGAAAGATAGACTGTAAGGTGGGTGCAATAAGCCTAAGACATTTTAAACTGGCTTCATGAACTTCAATTCAGAGACGCTCAGAAAAATGAAACTCAAACCTCGCTCATTCGACGTTTGCTCGTTGAGACATCTTGCGAGTATCGAAACTGCGTTGGTCAGGTCTTCATGTCGAATGCCAAGGAAAGTTACTTTTACTGATTTTGAGTCGATACGTGTGTAAAAATTGTCTGGAAGGTGAATTTCAGCAGCACGCCGAGATTCTTCGTCGTTGCTTTCAACAACTAAAAGCACTTTTCTCAAGAAGTGAAACGCAAATATAAATTTGGTGCGGTACGTCTGTACACTCCACAAAACATCCTTTACAACGTCTTCTTTTGCATAGTGATGAGCTCCTGTTCCAAGCATAGGTATTGCAACAGATGAATGGGACATCGACGCAGCCTTTTCAAAGATACGCAAAAGCAAGCCTCGAAATCTCTATAGAAATATATATGGCTTATGAGTCGAAACAAGGATAAAAGATGCTAGGAAAATTAGGAAGATTCAAAGTTACCAATGGATAAGGATAGCTTCAAAATGGTAAGAAATGTAAGCAAATTCTTGTATTCCGACCTCAGAAGATGTCATACACGACAGCTTTTTATTAAAGACTTGGCTCAGAGTTCTTACAGTTCCTTATTTTTGGAACTATTTTGATTACATTGTACTCATAAAAGTTCTTTAATATCCTCATCAAGTTTAATTGTGTATTTAAGCCCATTTGGTGATCGGAATTTTTCGAAAATTGTTGCTGAGCAACAGTTGCTTTATAGATTATAAATAATTCATACAAATTTGACTCTAATGAACTGAACCGGCTTTCTGATTCTCGATGGTTCGCATTCGAAGTTTAGACCTTCCTTATGGATATTGTCTTCAGACGTATAACGTCTTTAAATGCCTAGCCTTTTACACTAGAGTTCCTTATAAAGTGGATCCCTATAAAAAGCCGGTTGTGAAATGAGATGAGATGCTGACAATGAGATGTCAGCCTACCTGCGAATTGTAGCTTCCCAAATGGGCATGAATTACATTCTTGCAACGGAGAGCTCCACCTGTGGTTGCTTTATAATCCCATTCGTCTATGGTCTCGTGCCTTCGTCTGTTACATTCATTTACATACATAGGCCCGGCTACGGTCTCTAAACTTTTTGCAAGAATGCTACCAGACCCTATGGTTCTTGATGCACTGTTTACAATGACGTCACTCTAAAAAAAACAAGCTGGTAATTGCATTTCATGAAATTTCAAAGTTCTAAAGTTCTGTCAATTTGATGATCTTTCAAGATATTGAAGTTAAAAAGATTCGAAGCTGTAATGATTTGGAGCTAGCGACCCGAAGTGTTAGGAAGAATTTTGCGTTTCTTCTGATGCATTAGAACAATTTTATATCGCAAGGTAGTAGTTTGAGAGATTAAATTCCCCTAGGTCACAATGCTTATCAAGAGAAAGCACCTCTCTTAATAAAAAAGTTTTTGTCGGTCATTGAGTACTTCAAAGTATGAGAATATTGGTAGGTTTGTTTACCGTAACATTTGAAATATCTCCAACAATGACTTCGAATTCTACTCCATGCTGCTTCCTCTTAACTTCCTCATCTGGTTGTGTTGCTAGTACGACACGGCATTCTCTCAATATCCGATGTCGACAGTTTTTAAAAGCTTCTGTTTGGAAAAGTGGAACCTTGTCTGTCTCCGTGTATTCTCTTTCAGTAGTTCTTACTTTTTTCAGAAATTCTTCGTTAGATAAGCTGGGGTCAGTCTTCAGCCATTCTATGATACTTTCTTTCCTAAACATAGGACACATCTGCAGAATCCATTTGACATGATTTCCTTGTGCTGTCGACAATAATTTCTCTTTTTCTGACTTGACATAGTCTGATTTCAACTTCTCAAACCTACCTATAGATTCTTTAACATCTTCTATTTGACCAGTTATAACAAGATCAAAGTTTTTCATTTGTACGTCTATGTCAAACATTTGTTCCCCCGATCTAAATGATATGTAGAGCTCACGTACAGTGTCGCGTGAAATACCTAGAATTTCCGGATTTATGGGTATCTGTCTTGAGTCATATTTAGATATAAACAACTTAAAAGTATCTCGAATCTTCTTCTCAACATCACTTCTCCAATTTTCTATTATGATTAGAAGGAAGCAGCCTTGGTCACTTCTCTCTTTCTTCACATTTGAAGTTTTCACAATCCTTTCAAGAAGCTGTCTTCTTTTTTGCATCAGGTAATCAAGGATCTCCTCTTTTACTAGCACTTTTAACTGTTTTGACCGACCATGAACTATATGGTATATTTCACCTAAAATGATTGAAAGTGATGAAATATCATCCACACACACACACACATACACACACACACACACACACACACACACACACACACACACACACACACACACACACACACACACACACACACACACACATACACACACACACACACACACACACACACACACACACACACACACACACACACACACACACACACATACACATGTGTATATATGTATATATATATACATATATATATATATATATATATATATATATATGTGGCATGTGCCTGGATGGCGCAATTGATTAGCACAGGAGTCTTCTGATCTAAACATCGTGAGTTCGAATCCGCACTGGGGCCAAAATAAATTTTCCAATTGTGGTAGCCCACTTATGACTTAGTATTTACCTATGTCAGCCTTAGCCGAATTTATATATATATATATATATATATATATATATATATATATATATATATATATATATATATATATATATATATATATATATATATATATATATATATATATATATATATATATATATATATATATATATATATATATATGTATGTATATATATATATATATATAAACTAATGCGAAGCCGCATCCACAACGTATATAAATTACATAAAAAAATACACCACAAATATACTATCCTTTCAGTAAACGTTTCGATTAGAATCTTCATCAGTACTGATGAATTGGAGCTATTGCGGCTGCATTGGAGCTATTGCGTACATACATATTGCTTGAACCCCTTCCCCCTTGTACGCAAATATACGCTTTTCGCAGAGCCCCCTCCCTCCTTTGTGCTTACGTACTATGTGGATGGCCCCTAAAACTGATAATAATGATGAAGAAATGTGATATTTTGGTCTCACAGATAGAACTTTTAAGCAATTATTGTGGAGACTTAAAATACAGCAAGTGAATAGAACGCAGAATTTAATTTTGATAATAACAAAATTTGTTTTTGGCACTTAAAAGAATGAAGGAAGGTCTCTAACGATTGAATAGAAAATAGTCAGACGTATAGATAATAAGCCTAGAATAAACCATTATAAACTATGCCTGACAGAAAAATTTTTCATTATTATGAATTTGGGTGATAGAAATCTATCAAATAACAAGTATGAACTTGTTTGTAAATGTAGACATCAAAACAAACAATTATGCGGCTATGCTTGATGATTGTCTATCATGAAAATCAGATTCACATAAATTAGTCTCTTTCGTATTATTATAGTTTCATTATATATATAAATATATACATATTTATATTTATTGCAAGTTTGTTTGTGTATGTGTTTGTGTGTGTTTGTGTGTGTTTGTGTGTGTTTGTGTGTGTTTGTGTGTGTTTGTGTGTGTTTGTGTGTGTGTGTGTGTGTGTGTGTGTGTGTGTGTGTGTGTGTGTGTGTATGTGTGTGTGTGTGTGTGTATGTCTGTTCTTTACACGATAGATTGGATAAACGATAAATATAGGAGTCTATAAGCTTTGTGACAAATCGAACAACGGCATGAATATTTACTTGTAAAGAAGTTCTCGTCGTAGAAATAGAATGATACTTTTCGCTCTCCAATATCCAGATTGGCACTGCGTAGATTACTAAGATCTGAAAGGTTTGAAAGGTATTAGTGTCGAGAAATGATATCGCAAAAATGATACTACCCTAAGATGGACCACAGAAGCATTACATGTGAGCATATATCCTGTGATGTTACCACATATCGCTGAAGGTAGTAAAAATAGTATCTTGTTTTGCATAGGCGTAGGACAGGGTCAGGTAAATTTTCTTCTTTGGGACCATAGCCATGAAAATTCCCAAATATCATTTTGAGCCAAATTTTAAGGTCTGCGGGCCACTTAAGGTTGCCCATCCTGATGTAGAAGGACTTTGAATTTGGAGAGGGGTTCCAAACCGTCTCTTTAAACGAACACCCCCAAGTCTCCAGTCCCCTGTCTACGTTGCATGCGTTGCTCTAACTCAAAATTGAAGATAAATATCAGATTGAATTTGCATCCAATTACGTTTTTTGTAGTTTCCATCAAAATAAATAAAAAATATCTAATTTCTGCCACATCTCCATGGAATTTACTATTAGTGATCTCACAGATGGTCAACACTTACCTGTGATGTGTCAGTGAGTAATTGTACACTATGCCATGAATGAGCTACCACAATGAGAAGAAGCAATAATATCTGACTTAATTGTTGGAGCACCTGCTATGATCTGCGCCACAGGCTAGCTGCAGTACCCCTCCTCTGTTAAAAAATGTTACTAGAATAACATACAAATAACCCTACAGGTAGAAGTAAGAAATGTGTACAATGCTATGGGTCAAAGCATTGCTCACCCAAGCACGCGCAGGCACTACTCCACCAAACCATAAGCATAATAGCGAGAGAACCCCAAAGCTAGTCAGTGCAATATTGAGATAGCCCACGAGTGTCATAGGATCAAGGCATTTTTAAACTACTAACTACTGGGAAACCGCTCCATTGGGGCCAATGCTTTTCCCAGAAGTGTTCGGCAAAAAGCATTTCCCCAGTTGTTTGCATTCACTCCAATACCATTTCAATGGGAGAGTTGTACTCTATAGGGTTGTTCTAGCATCATGTATACAGACGTGTGATTTTTTTCACTGTGAACGAGGAGAAGTGTGTTGCCAAGGTTCTACTAATATATCTATAAGGTGTGGTCACAAAATTTTCCCTTATCATTGTGATCCTGTTGGGAAATCTCCCACTAGTGGAAGTTCCTTAAAAAACTGCTGTGCATAGGATATAACTTATTGTACTCAGCGGAGTCAGTAATAGTATTGTAAAGGCCAGGTCCACACATGCAGCTTTTCATATACGACTTCATGTCATATACATATATATAACATATTATATACAACATATCATATCAACCAAAAAAAGTCTTCTCGAGTTGCATGTGCAAATGCGCGTGCAACTTGTTGCAACTTCCATCCTGCAACCTATTGAAACTTCCATCCTGCAACCTATTGCAACTTCCATCCTGCAACCTATTGCGACTTAGCCCGATCTGCAACTTATTTAGGATCAAGATCCTATGTTGACACCAAGTTGCAGAAGATTGCACACTTTTGGCCAATGAGGGCGCTGCAAAATATCAATTGATTTTTACTCCATATGTTCTTCTGTGGAGACAAACAAGAATTGGGCATATTTTCTGATTCCCTTCAGAGTTTGCTATATTGAGATTCCACTGTACTGCCTCGAAGCAATCCAGGAATCCCGCTGAAAGTATTGCAACTTCATGGGATTTGTTGCAGCCAGATTCGCATTTATTTTTCATGTGTAAACACTGCAAGAACGTAGCAACAAGTTGCAGGCTGCTACAACCGGCAACTTCTGGCGACCTAGTGTAAATCGGCCTTAAATCATATGAAGATAAACTGTGCATACCTGTCATCTTAAAGGTAACGATTGCAAATTCGTCACCATCATTATAACTAATGTTGTCAATTGAGTTTGGTCCCATTATTCTACGTATTTCGAATTCAATATCTTCTTTTGACGTGTCAGCAGGAATGTTCCACAATAAAATACTATTACAGAAGGGAACCTCATCCAGTTGAACCTTATTGCCATGTAGAGTCTGTAGGCTTTTCCCAAGTAACATCCTGTTCCTTAAACTATGGATTTCTAAGAGCATAGCAAATATACATTGTAATCAATATAGGAACACATTTTGCAGTCAACATAAGAGAGAAGCAATGATAGCTTATCCTAAAAGCATTTTCCTACAAAGAGATAAACAAATAAAATATCTCAGATCACAATACTTTTTCAACAGTTCAAATATTTCGATGTAAGAAGGAGCAGCTTGAGAATGAACTTCAAGATCAAGCCAGGAGCAAAAAACAGAAATTTATTCGTTCTTACTGGTAGTTGAAAATAAATTGGCAGACGGTTGATACTATACCACAAGTGATTCAATTTACCAATATTTTCTTGGAATCCGGCCATTGCAGCGGTATTATCATGGTGAAACTTTATGGTTGATGGAGATTTATCCGCAAGTTGGATAATAAACACCCTCACTTCGCCTTCTGTAGTATCAGGATGCAAATTTCTAAGTATGAGCTGCTTCTTGTTAAACTTTTTGCTTTCATCTGTTCTTGGACTTGAGGCTGCTTCTGAAGACAAAAATTCAAGCATGTGCAGTAGATTTTTTAGCAAAAATAAGGATCTTACTATCAGCCAATAAGCATAAGTCTCATATCTTCGTTGGCTCTTAGCTGTTTCCCCATTTAGCAAGTTACGCTTAAGGTATATAAAAAAAATGAATGTACATGTGTAAAAGGAATGACACAATGGCATATCCAATATGAATTCAGTACCAAACCTAAGAGGGCCAGGGGGCTGTGGGGATATACCTCTACAAATGAAAACAATTCAAAGCACTACCTACAACTGCCTCATCTTACTAACATTTTTAAGTCTTTAAATTATCATTTATTGATAAAAATTGTGATAGAGAGAATGGGACTGTCGAGAGATGATAGAAACTGGAGACAAATTCATAACATCTAGTCTTGTAAACCACTGAAATATTCCTTGTATTAGAACAAAGCAAGGTAATGCACTTCAAATTTATGTTGTAATAGACACCCTATAATAGACTTCTTTAACCATCCTTACAAGTCTTACTTAGTAACCTGATGCGTATTGTAGAAGACACTTAGCAAAAAAAAACATTAATCACTTACTAAATGGGGATTTTTGGGTATGTTTGAATGCACATTGCTGAAAAATGACAATAGTAATACAGAAAATATAACAGATACATTTAGCTAATTGAAAAATTAAGCTCCTGCAACAGGTAACATGAGTGACATGCAAAGTGTATGGGAAAGCACTGATTGAAACAGTGAAGAAAAACTGGCGACACATGGACTTATAATTCTGTTAAGGAGCAAAAGGTGGAAAAGGCAAATATTTCTACCAAAACAAACTTAGTAATATAACATCACTATAAGTTGATCTTCACAAGCAGTTATGGGGCAACACTACTGGGGGCTATAGGGGGCGTAGTAATCCCAGATGATCAGGAAAAAGGTGCATTTAGAGGTAGTTATTTTTCCTAATTGCATTTTGGTCGGGAAATTCTGGAAAGCTTCATTAATGTTGCTTAGTCACTGTGGCGTTTCGCACCAGCATATTGTGCAGGCTATGCAAAATGAGCAGAACTAAATGTGTAAAACAACAGACGTTTTACAAGCAAGAACAAATGAACGATGAATATTAAACACAGCTATGATACACATAAATAATACATAAAGGTGACTACATATATAAATGTTCCAAGTTCCAACAAGTCTATTAAGTGACGAATGATCGATAGCGACAACGGCAACGGCAACGGCAACGGCAACGGCAACGGCAACGGCAACGGCAACGGCAACGGCAACGGCAATTGCAACTTTTGGCGACTTTCAGCGACTTCGTATAACGACGCAACTAGCGACTCTCCTTTTAAACACACAACGTACCCACATTTATAGCGAAAACGAATTACACAAGAACAACAGGGTGATGACAACACACAATGATATAGTACACCAAGAATAGATAATACGTAATAACCACTCAAGGGACATGGGACGATGACATGGCATGATGTAAACACTAAATGTGGAAAAATGAACATCACAAAGCGGAACTACTATGAATACACAAAACGACATTTCAGCCCACATTACAAAATCAAACTAAACGACAGAACTAGTACTTTAACAAATGCTTCATAGCTTATGCCCCTATCTTTTGCGCAAGTTTCCGGCAGGACACGCCCTTTCATTAAGTAGCAGGCCACGTACTTTTGCTGTGTACTTATACTGCACACACTGTTAATGGAAGCAGTTAAATTTGCTACTGCAAACAGTGTCAGTATAATGCATCATTAAAATTCC
The DNA here is from genome assembly GCA_964019165.1 of Mastigias papua. Taxonomy (NCBI): domain Eukaryota; kingdom Metazoa; phylum Cnidaria; class Scyphozoa; order Rhizostomeae; family Mastigiidae; genus Mastigias; species Mastigias papua. The sequence continues at coordinate 13,187,274 of OZ025275.1, forward strand.
AACGAACTGATAAAGTAATCTTAGAGAAACCTGGAGAGATATGTCCCCACTAGTCTACCCTCTGTTTTGGGCCCACGACTGACGGTAATTGCTTCATTCGCAACCACTAAATCCATCCCCATATTTGTTTTCTTAATGAATTTAAAGTAGAAATGAAAAGTTTCGGTGTGACAAGCTGTCAGACAATAATTAATCCGAAGCACTGTTCATTCGAAATTGCTGCCGGCCGGAAAATCTGTCATACTGCAACATTCCGTTTATAAATTTTACCTATTTTATCAGAAACGCAAACTACTAAGGCTAGGTAGCGAGGCATTTGAGATAACAAAGGTATTTTTTCTAAGAAATGTGTGAAATCCTGCATGTTTGAGATATAGAGAGAGTTGATAGTATACCCCTTTAATTCTAAGCGTTGCAAGGGAAAGCGAGTACAAATAGTCCTTTTGAAGCCAGTCTCTTGCCCCAGTTCAGTCACATTTGAAATCTATTGCATGATTTTGGACAGATTAAATGGTTTTAGAAAGTTGTATTACGGATATAATGCATTTTCAAGTAGCGGAAGATTAATCGTCCAAATTTTCAAAAATATATCCAAAAGCCATTTCGCTGAAGTATTCTGACGAAACTTTTTCCTATTATTGTAAGCAGCTGTGGAATGTCATCAATCATGAAGATGTATGGTTTACCACTCCTCCATACTCCCCTTCCAGTGGCACCTTGACAATATTTACCGTTACTTAATAACAAAGTCTTCATCATTTGTGATAGGTGGTTATTCAAGGGGGCTTTCTGACAACCCACAGTTCTAGCATAGGAGCTGCTACAAGGGGGACTTTTAAGGGGGGGGGGCTAAGTTGCGGACTCATCATACTCTCAAGCAATATCTCATGTAAAATCTACCAAAAAGAACCTTAGGTTTTGCTTGGGACTGCACAATTGTCCAGCATGAAGGTGTGTCATAGGTATGTGAATTCTTAGACTTCAACACATAATTTCTTTCACTTTTTCATGATACAACCACATTTTGAGAAGGTAGTGGATGAGTTCATCATTCTGGCCACTATCCAGCAGATGTTTAGAAAAGTAAATACACTTACATCTCCCTTTGTACATCTGCCCAGTGGGAAAAACTTGCAATCTTGAATGGTAGGTTTTGGTGTACCAGACCTGCTCTCTGAGCCTTCAATAAAATGGATCATGTCTATTTCAAGATCTACCAATACATTAAAATTTCAAAGCAGAGTTGATTTCTAAGTGGAACTCAGGGAGGTGGAGCCCTGTTGTTAAAAGTAATGTTCATTCTGGGAGGCAGAGCCCTTCAGGTCACAGCTTTACAATGTTGCTGTACTATCCATTAAAAGTTCTAAATGCTGCCTTTGAAAAAGTGCGATGTAGTGTGCGAATAATTTGTTATTTCTCCTCTGGTTATGGACTATTGCTTGTAATAAACCCAATTCTCCAGTACCCTTTACTCTTGAACAATTTAATCTGAAGTGTATATAACTATTCAAGTCTCTATCATGGTGATGACTTTATTTAACAATGGGCCAGCAGGGTCCGGACTCAGCGGCCTTCCAATACTCTGAGAACATAACCTTGCAGTTCTACGAAGTACTGTTGTAGTTAGCATGCAGCAGGCCTTTTCGTTTTACGCTGGTGATCGCACTCGCCCTCGCACTCGCAAACGCCGTCGCCCTCCTAAAGCTATTTACACGGGAGATAGACCGCCCTCGCAAAATCCTGATTTAGCCCCCAACAATTGTGACTGGGCACCCGATTTTAGACAGAGACATTGATTTATTTGCGTGGGCGACGTACCGCCCTCGTGACAATTTTTCACGAAAAACACTGAGCCAGTCTTCTAATTAAAGTAACATCTACATTAAATGCTATAGTTTCACCTTTTGAAAATATCTGAACTAGTTTGCATGTATCACTCTCTAAAACACCATTTCATGCTAACAGGATGCCAAGTACTAGTCACATGACACAATATTTTTAGGCATATTATAAGGGACTCCAGTTAGTCCAAAGACCCCCAGTCAATTCCCATGATGAAAGAAGCTATAAGACAAAGTACAGAGATGGAAGTGGAACAATAGGAAAGTGAATATTAAGATATTATAACTCTTAAAAGTGCATGCCCAACAGTTGTGGATTATCAAAAATTTGTAAGGGTAGATTGGTGGAACATTTGCAGACTTGTACCATACTTGCTGACCATTCATATTTCAGTTTATAGAATTGGTCCACTAGTTACTAAAATGCCACCTACTTCTGCCTTCCCCCTCCCCATCTCCCCATAAAATCTGCTACTGACGCCCAACACATGGACAACTCCTTGCATGCACAAGATATTGTTGAGTTTTGCCATGCTCTGTTGACTCAGCCACAAATATAGCTATCTACCACTCATCAAACTCTTTCTGCTGAAAAGATTCCATATCAAATCTGATTTATATTACTAAATATATGAAACACTTATATACCAATTAATATTTCTATGTGATATATACTTCCTTGCATTGAGTGCAATAATAAAAATAATAATAATAAACAACCACTTTGTTTACAGTAGGCTGGAAAAGTAGCTAATTAAAGGAGCTAATTAAGGCCTACTTTACAGCTTGGTAACAATGTATATAGTTAAAAAATACAATTATATACAAATTAAATATAAACTGCGAAAAATAAAAATTATGAAAATTGCAAAGTATGGAAAATACTGACGAAATTCTGTTTTACACCTATTTTCAGCAGTATGCTCTTCTTCTTCCTATCAAATATATTGAACCTGAGCAACATAGTGCCTACATAAATGACTGCTACATTCTTCTGCTTTCCAGTTTTTATGCGAGTTTTAAATTGATTCAAGTTTAGAGATTGCTTTCTTTCTAGAGACTGTTTATGCTATGACTTCCCCCAAGGAAAGAAATACTTTTCTCCCCAAAAGTGGTAGTTCGGGGTCTTAGGGCCTTGCAATAATTTAAGCAAGAAATTACCTGGCTGATGGGCTCCATCAAAAGCGTGTAGAAATCTGCAGTTCTAAAAGAAATAAATGAAAAAATATGAAATTTTACTTACACAGTATTTGGGCCAAAGATTCACTAGTAGTTTGTCGTTTTTATGAACCTTATGTTGAAGGGTAGTACTTTACTTGCAAGTGAGGGTGGCAATGTTACCTTTCATATACAGTCCACGTTATATACGGACCACATTACATAAATGGGTCTGAAAAAATATGGTTTATATAAATACCAAATACCATAAATCATCCAATTAGGCCCCTGGGGGTCTTATTTTTATACTGTAGGTAAAATAGATAAAATTTGAACATTGTAAAAATAGTACGATTTCATTTGCATAGGTTGTATATGTCAGGGCTGTATACGTGATGTGGGCCATATATGTATAGCAACATTGCCGCCCTAATTTTAAGCTCTTGTTATGGGTGATGCTGTTGGTGGGCAACCAAAACTTGTCATAATAAAATATTTATTATTTTTACACGCAATGACAATGCCACAGGTGGACTGGGGGCATATCCCTCCAGTTTTCTCCAGAATCAATTTTGTAATTCATCCAAATTCAAGCAAAAAATGTTTGAGGAGGTGGGGGATTTCGTATTGTCAACTCTAATTGTCAAGTATAAGCACCCAAATCCGATGTTTTAGAAAAATGGACTCTTCTATCTGATTTGTAACTCAAATTTTAACCACTTTTTCACTAAAACGAAAGAAAAATTATTTTTCATTTTAGAAAATGAAAGGATAAAAGTAGAAGTTGAACCTAAAAACACTATATTTCTTGTATTTTTCATTTTTTTCAAACTATGCCATTTTTCCAATTTCTATGCCTTAGGATTGGGACGAAAGTGAACCCCTTTTCTTGGAAGTTTTAAAGACATGGGTGCTTTAACTTGAAAATTAGAGTAAAACCACCAGATGTGATAGGAGTGTTTTGAGCCCTATAACTCGGCAGTGTCTAAAACCGGAAGTGTGATCATGTCCCAGTGGGGTATTCAGCATGCAGATATACGGGGGGCTAGTCCAAGAATTTTACAGGCTACCCAAAAATATCAGCTCATTTTCCATGAGACCCAAAAATATCAGCTCTACTTATATCTTGTACCTACACATTTATATAAACGAGTATGGTCGCATGACTTCAAATGGGTAAAACCAAAACAAACCTCAGTCCATTAGGTCTATGAACAAAACGTTTGATTCAGATATGGAAATTACTTGAAAACCCAAAAATATAAGTGTTTCTAAATTTGATACCTAGAAATATCAGAATTGTATCTACTATGTTTTGCACAGGGGCGGACACAGGATTTATGTTGACGGTTGCACCTTTAAATTATTATGGTATGCGCATGCGTTAGGAAACATTTTCGAAGATCAAAGCAATTTTTTTAACTATTGAATTAGACACGATTGAAATCAACCCTTTCCTATGGATTCAGCAATTTTTCAATTGATTTTGTATGACCTAACAACTTATTAAAACATAAACCACTAACCAAATCTTATTGGCACTCAATAATGAAATTAATAGCAACCCTCCCAGAAAAGTCCTCATTTTAACGGAAGAGAAGACATCTGGAGATACAAGTCGTCAAGTCAATGGTCCTTGCAAAGCAAGTAACACCCGTGGAGCTGAGTTTCATTCTACATTCTAGTGCAAATTTCTTAAGGGCTTGCAGAACAATTTCTTCACTGTTGTCTTAAATTTGTGTGGGTAAAGTACTGACATTTCTACCAGTTTTGAAGAAAAATGAGAGTTTCATATATTGTCCACAGAAAATATGGTGAAAATGAGAGATCATTAAGTAAAAACGGGAAGAAATTGGAGATACACAAATATTTATATACCAAGTTTAATTCATGAAGCTATCTTACAACACATTTTCCGGTCGTCCTTATCTAATGTCCAGTAAATGTGAATTTCAGTTAATATAATCCGTCAAATTTCAGTAATATGTGAAAGAAACGGCCAATGTTCTATACAACAAGCCCAACAAAGTTTTCCAACAGTTGTCTAGTCTTTTGTTAGAGTCATTTGTGTAGGATATAGATTGTATTAAAAAGCATTATCAATTCGAATGTGTAATGTATTCATTAAACAATGTTTTATATAGAAAAATGCACAGTCATCAAAAGGCTTTCAGCAGATAACAGTACAAGTGTAGATTATGTTGTAGTAACTTATATATCAGCTACATATTGAGATATCAAATCACATTTATCTGCTTGCCAGACCTTCACAAAAAGTCATCCCTTTGTAGTTCATCTCCTGATGGAAACTGTCTGTGCCATATAACATCTATTACTTTGTTCGGAATTGAGAGCAGGAGTGAAACCTAGAGTATTTTAGCAAGTATTGAGCTTTACAAGCATCAGCACTATTACTCGAAACATCCATATTTTGAAGAAGTGCACCTGAAATCAGGCCAAGGTTTTAATTCAGTAGATTCAGTGTTTAAAGCATCGCTTTCTTTTGAATCTGCTGATAAATGTGAGAAAGATAAAATGGAGCTAGCTGTAGAGAATGAGGCCATTTTTAGCGGCGAAGTAAAATAATCTGCATCCTTCATTAGTATTATGGCACCATATACAGTGCCTGGATCTAAAACCTCATCGTATTATCCCAATTGGGGAGATAAAAGGATGGAACAAATTTTTAATTGTGTATTGGTTCAAAGGGTGATTGGAGATTCTAATGTGAAGAATACATGAAATATTCTATGGTGCAATACTGCAGGGACAAAACATTGTTTGAGGCCGAACCACTTTGTTTTGTTAAGTTCTAAGCAATCAATTTCTGAAGGAGAGCAAAAATCGAAATATAGATTGGAAGCCAAAGTTCAAAGAGCTATCCATCGGTAATACAACATTTTCCGTAGCTGCCATGGATTCAGGGCAGCAAAACCAGAAAAAGTTGCCACCTAATATCGCTCGGGAGACGACAGCACCAGCTACCCCTGAAACCAATCAAAAATATGAAGTTAAGATCACAAGTTATTTTTGAAAGAAACTATCGAAAGAAATTTGCAAAGAAACACAAACTGATCTAATATCTGTAGACGCAAGTTTGAAAAGGAAAGGTAGCAATATGGACGCTCCCAATAAAGTGAAAAAGCAGCGACAAGAATCAGCTTCCCCTGTCCAGGAGTCTTTAAGTTGATATGACATTGGGCTGTATCATAGGAAAATTGAGGAACTAAAGGATGCTGACAAGTATGGTTTAATGAGAAACCCATGGAAACCGGCAGAAAACTTTGCTTTTCCCTATCATGAGGAGGGTAGTGAGAGGCGCAAATCTGTGTACTCATGGTTCGCAAATTATCCGTGGCTTGTATATTCAAAAGTAGTTGATGACTGTTTTTGTTTACCATGCATGCTGTTTGGATTGAGAAGTGGCCACATTGCAGCAAAGCAAATAAGACTGGTTTCCGAACCCCTAATATACTGGACGAGTGTTGCTACTCTCTCACGTGACCATGACAGGTCAATGCTTCATCATAATGCAGTATTGCAGATGAAAGATTTTGAAAAAATGATGCAAAATCAGATATGTGATATCCACATCCAGTAACATAAAGCAGTACTAAATCAATCACAACCGGGCTGTCCTGTCGTCGACTTTTTAAATAAATAATTCTATGCGGAAAGCAGAATATAGCAATTAGATGACATAGGGATGATACCCATCATTTTTCCGATCTAACAAACACTCTTGGGAATTTTCAAGTATTATTAGACTTCTGAGCTGAAAGTGGCGATGAAATGCTAAGAAAGCACTAAGAATGCAATAAGTGTCAGCGAAATGCATCTTATCGATCGAAGACAATCAACATCGAAATAATTAGTATATGTGGATCAAGTATGAAAGACTGTCTAATCAAGGAAATAAAAAGTCAGGATATTTTTCGATACTAGCAGTTGAAGCCACTGATCAGAGCAACAAGGGAGAGATGCCAATTGTCCTTCGTTTTGTTGATGATTGTCATGACATCAGAGAAGAATTTTGTGACATTTGTTTACTGCAAAAAGGCATTTCAGGTACAGATATCTATTGGTACTTAAGTAAAGAGCTGATAGAGCTAGGATTGGGCTTGACAAAGTGCAACAAGATCGGGATCTTTGGGGAACCTACTGTCTAAAGATACATGTAGGTGTGCTACTGAGTACAGTTGCTGAAACTGTGAAGCAAATAAAGGAGCGCTCTTTATCAAACGAAATTGTCGTTACTGCATTGAGATTAATTGACACAGTTCCTGTCACAACTTGTGAATGTGAACGGTCTGTTTTTTCCTTGTGTAGATTAAAAACATACATGCGAAGTATTATGTCCCAGGACAGGCTCAATGGACTTGCTTTGCTGCATACACATCGCCAAATGAGTCTAAATATTGAAGAATTAGTTGACAGATTTGCAAGAGAGCAGCCAAGACGAATTCGATTATATAACATTCTTGACTATGAAGAACAGTAAGTGATGTAGGGCTATATTTTCCCATTTAGTAACAGCTTGTAAGAACTACATGTTTACGAAATTAATTCGTTTGCACGGAGGGTTTCTGGTAGAGGGAGGCTCGAGTGGACAGATGCATTGAAGGGGTATATAGGGTGCTAGGACGGATGCTATAGTACATTTGCTATAAAAGTGGAAGGGCTACAGCCCCCCCCCCCGGCTCTACCACCCATGGTTTGTCTTTTTGGCTTTTTGGTAAAATCTTTTTTCATGTAATAAGCTTAGTCACTTAAGTATGTCCATGGCAATGAAGTGTTAGTTAGTTCTTTCATTAACTACCAATACGAGCTCAAATTGGGAGTAGTCAAACCATGTAAATGAAAAGGGTATCTCAATGATTTCAAGGGTTTGGTCTCAAACTTTTCGAGGTAGCGACTATCACTTATACAGAGAATCTCATGTCCTGTCCTTAATTGTGACTCAGTCAGTTTTGAGCCTGGATCCGCCCCTGAGTATCAAGTATCTTCTGCGGTTCACATTATAAACACTCTTTGAGAAACATTTGTGTAACATGGCTATCTATCATCGGGCGCATTTCATTGGTCAAGGCCTGCATACACTTGCATAATATTACGGAAGTGCAACATAAACAGGAGGTTTAAAAGTCATCGTGCTCACAGACTAAACTGCTTTTGTTATTTGTCGCTATTGAGTTTAGAGTGCGCACTCCTATTGTTTGACCAGTACGAGGTTGAAGCACCCATGCGCCATATTGTTGGAGGTAAGTTTCGGGTGCGGAAGCTGGTTTGACCCTTCATGAGTGATCTCCTGAAAGAAAGAGCAGAAATCGCCGCTTTTGGACACTAGTGGCTGTTTAATGTCTTTTAAACTGTTATATTTGTTGTTTACATTTTAGTTTTAGTCGTAAATAAGTTTTGTATACGCTATGCTGTATTGCTTGCTCAGAACATGCGGAATGACTGTGTCGCCGTAAAGTGCATACCAGTGTCGTCGTGGGTATGAACATAGAACAGGTGAAACCGTTTCGTTTCACAGGTTTGTAGAAATGCTTACAGTGAAATGGCAACATGTATACCAAGTACTAAATATTACGGAAATTGTTATACAACAAACTTGGAACAAGGCAGCGGAACATGACCATTAACAGAGTTGAGAGACTTCAATAACATACTGTTATGAAACATAATTCATTAAATGTTAAAAAGTCTAGATATATATTTCTATCAAATAGTTCTTTCTAGGGCATATACATAATACGATTCCTAGCAATTCTCTTTCCTTTCTTGTTTCTCCTGCCAGAATTTGTTATTGCTAGTAGATCTTCTCCACCTTTGTGCTCTTCTATGCAGTTCAGGCTAGGCTTTCTCAGTGATGCATTTGATGAAGCTAAGAAACTAGTTTTGGGCAAATTGAGTTGTGATATGTCAATTCTTATTGATGGAAAGGCCATTAGATAACAGATACAGTGGAGTAGGGAAGAGCAGAAATACACAGGCTTTGTTGACTATGGAGGGAGTGCAATTGTTGACAACAGTGAGGTGTTGGCCTCTAAAATACTTTTCTTTATGGTAGTTGGAATAGGCCAAACTTCATGGAAGTCCATTATGGAATATTTCCTTATCCAGAAAGTAACTGGAAAAGTTCTTGCTCAATTGGTGAGAACAGCTTCATGGCAATTCTGGCCAATTCAGGCTTTTGAACATGTAGTATTGTTTGGGATGACACTTTTGTAAATTAGGAAGTAGGAAAATGTCAAGGTTGCAAGTCTGGAGTGACATGAAAGTATTGTAACTGTATCTGCTCATCCTGCTTGTGACTATGTGGTTCATGTGATCTTTATTATAAGCCATATGCTGATGCATCTATACTATACTCTGCAAGTAGAACAAACACTATATGACATGTCAGTCATGATAGGTAAAATTAAATATATCCCACATAGAGAAATAGGAAGAAGTTTCAATATTCCTTTGCTCCTATCATTTCATACAGCACTCCTACAGATCATTGATCTATCAACACAAATATGTGTGTATATATGCTTGTATAATAAATACCATTAGCAATCTGTTGCAGGGCATTAACCTGCTGCACATAGAAAAGATTAACACAGAAAACACACAAAAGTTAACACATAGATGAAAATAAAGTGGATTAGTATTTGCAAGATTTGGCATTTTCCAAGTTGTGAAGACATGTGAGCAATTGTTTAAGCAACTAGTATTAGGCAAACAAGCTCATATTACATCAGAACAGGGAATCTCCTTTGAAATAAGTCTGCAAAAAGGAATGTATATAACGATGCTTATTTAATATAGATCGTTGAAAATGTGCGAAATATGTTGCTAGATGGCTCAAAAGTAGTCAAAATAGTGTGAACACCTAGAAATACAACTTCAATAACGACAAACTTAATACTATATTGAACAAAATACTAGAGCCATTAAGGCTGTATTTAGATGTTCTTATGTTCATCCAAAAAATAACATCAATATGTTATTATCAATGGGCTTCATTTACGCGAGCTACACGTTATATTGCTCTCCCGAATTTGAATATACACGGTGTTTACATTAAAATCATATACGAACTTACCATTTGCGAAGATATGAAGTATTTTTTCACTATTCTGTGCTTCAGCAGCAAAGAAAGTTATACTTCATTCATTGTTTTATATCATCAGATCCATTCATCGCCAAATCGTGGGTGAAAAGCAGGACGATTGACTTCAGCGCACAACATTCGCCTTGCGTTGCTACCGCCCACCTTCTCAAAACTTACCTCCAACAAGATGGCGCTGGGGGTGCTTCACTCGCGCAGGCCTCGTTATCACTCTAGTGTTCTTATATTCCTATCTCTATGGTTACAATGCTTCTCAATCTGACTTCCTGGAAGTCATCTTATGGACACACAGCAACGCGAAACAGCAATGAAGAATCCAGGGTGCATTTCATATAGATAGGCCCAAATATGTCGGGCGTGAGCTTAGAAAACTGCCTTGGCGTACGAAGGAAACACCTTGCTTATTAGCGTATTGGCAACAGAGTCCCTTTAGGCGAATTACTGTTCAACTTCATTCGCTTATCGCTGTCTGAGTTTGTTGAAATCGTGAAGATGAGTTTTTTCATTATATTATTGTTATCTTTAATTGCTTTCTATACGATTCGCTGACAAACAACAACAAACTTCGGCGTACGGCTGGATCTACCATCTTTTAAGTCATCCCCATTATAACGTAATATCAGAATATTGAGGGAGATGGGCGCTAATGTACTTTCACACCTCTCATCGATAACAGGGGGCTAACCCCATAAATTATACACCATTCGATAGCTCTTTATCTGTACATTTACATGCTACCCTATTTACCCCATAGGGTGAAGGTTAGGGTTAGGGTTAGGGTAGGGGCTAGGGTCAGGGTTAGCGTTAGTTATTTGATATCCGCCATTATGAATAGCGCACGTATTTTACTTATATTCATAATGGCTGGCACCCTGGATTCGAGACACCATAGTATTTGAAAGAAACACAATCTAATACTGACCCTAACCCTGCTCTCTGCCACCCTGTCCCATGGCAAAGTAACCGGAGAAGAGTTGGTTATAAGCAATTTGAACTGCACGGATTCTTAACATCTGAATTTTAACATAGGAGTCATATCACTTACTGATCCTCTGGTGCACTTTCCTTTCAAGAAGAAGGTGCAAATCTTTGGGTTACTCATCTGTATGCTGCAACAGAGTTAATCACAACTTTTAACGAGTACACAATGTGATATCAGGAACAAGACCGGCTCCACTTGCTGCTGCCTGTATATAAGTGACTTCTAAGAAATTATGATACTGTAAACGAGGCTGCATTCTCTTCCAATAAGAAATTGTACAAGGCCTAAGAACAGACTGTCAAAAAGACCATAAGGCCATGATTGTAAAATTGGGAAACATTGAAAACTACCTACTTCAATTCAAACAGGTTTTTTATATAAAAAATTTATTTTTAATATAAAAAGTTCAAAAACTAGCTTTTGAAAACCTCTTGAAACATTATAGTAGCCTGATATATAAATAAATCTTTTTTGTGGAAATTTCTTTAATTCTTCATGTCTTATCGGGATCCCGCTTCGTACATTTCCTTCAGAATCATTTATCGTTGTAAAAATTGCACACATTAGGTTTACCATTAAGTGGAATTGCTTATTGGAACAACGCTTTGATGAAATAAATTGGTCTAATGCAACATTAAAAGTTCTTCTTATTTATGCATCTGTCGGTATTAATCTTTCGGTTTATCTAATGCCAGTTCCTATCCATTCGTCGATGAAGTCATATTGTGAATGATTTTGAAGTGATAACTTTTGGTCAAAAACTCCGATTTGCACGTTTTTCTTTTAATAAAGAGCCGCTTTGTTGGGAGTCTACATCTAGAAGGCTAAAAATATCTAAAGAGCTTTTATTATAATGACAAAATCCCAAGGAACTTTTCAATCTGGGCTATCCTTATCACTGCAAAAAATCGAGACTTTGAAAGGCAAATTCACATCAACTGTAAGTAATCCTTCTACTAAGTGGGTCATATGTGAATTTCCGTTGAAACGTGCAAGTCTATGGTGGTGGTGGTGGTGGTGGTGGTGGTGGTGGTGGTGGTGGTGGTGGTGGTGGTGGTGGTGGTGGTGGTGGTGGTGGTGGTGGTGGTGGTGGTGGTGGTGGTGGTGGTGGTGGTGGTGGTGGTGGTGGTGGTGGTGGTGGTGGTGGTGGTGGTGGTGGTGGTGGTGGTGGTGGTTGTGGTGGTGCTGGTGGTGGTTGTGGTGGTGCTGGTGGTGGTTGTGGTGGTGCTGGTGGTGGTGCTGGTACTGGTGGTGCTGGTAATGAAGATGATGATAGTGGTGATGGTGATGATGAGCTAGCCCATGGTTGAAGGCCCAGCTGCTTCAGGCTGCGGTTCTGCCATGTAACTGCTGGGGGTAATAGAGTGGAATGATTGTAGCCGACTCAATTACCGCTTTAGGGTAGTTCATTCTATACATCGTCATTAATTTTCATGTCATTGCATTCATTTTTCTCACTGCTTTCACCTGCCAATTAATCACGTTAAGACTATATGATACCACTGGAATTGCTAAGGCTATTTAAGTTAATGGTAGATATTTTATTACATGAGTTCCAGTCAATTGTAAGAATCACCTTAATTTTGTGGCAATACTCTTTCCTAACCTTTTCTTTCATTGCTCCGTGTTTAATGCCATTACCTTCGTCTTTACCTAAGTATTTATAAGTACCTTCTTGAGCAAGCTCCTGGATAACATTTGTACCATCAAGTTTTACATTGGTAATCTTATCAATTCCCCCTTCTTTAAAGATGCTTTAGCACATTTGTCAAATCAGAACTCCATTTGAATGTCATCACTGAATATCTTGATAGTGTGTAGAAGTCCTTCTAATTGTTTATCATTTCTCGAGTATAGTTTAGAATTATCTATGTAAAGCAGGTGATTCATTCGTTCTTTATTCATATCATACCCATATTCTGTAGCGTTCAGTAGATTGCTAAAGGGTGCAAGAGACATGGAGAATATAACTGGAGACAGCGGGCCACCCTGAAATATCCCCTTATATTTCTAATAGGGTTTGCCACGATAGTGTGCTCATCCTATGTGTAATGTAACTGATTAGAGTTGGGAACATTATATAAATTTGCTTTATCTTAGTGATCCAGCTATGAGGAACACTGTCAAAGGCTTTCCTATTATCTATCAAAGCGGCGCTCAAATTGGTTCTTTTACCCCCACAATCCTCTAATATCTACTGATTTATAAGAAATTGATATTTACAACCATAAGAGCCTTTCCTGCATCTGTTTTGTTCAGCTGGCAATAGATTGCTTCCTTCTAAATGGTTTTAAGTTCTGTCCGCAATAATTGATGTTGATATTTTATGGAGGGTTGGTAAAGGAGTAATTGGTGTAGAATTTATGACCATCAGTTCTGTGCTGCTTTTCTGTAGCAGGGTGTTTAGATTAAAGGGATGAACTACAATAGAGTTTAATGCTTGCGAGATACCTTAAGTATGTGGACAATTTTCTGTTGCCAACCACAGCAATAGAAGCTGCACTATAAGGAATTAGGCAATCAGTAACTACCATAGTTCTATCTAGACAAGAAATTAATAGGTGCTGATGAATAGCAGCATACTGCAAAGCTACAAGGCCCAATTTAACACTATGTATAGATTTCGTCATAGTAGTGCTACAACAAGAATTGCAATGAGACACTACTTCTAAATTATTTGTAAGTAGATAAGCCCAGAAATGCAATCTTTCAAAAACTGAATTGGAAAACATAGCACTATTTAAGTTAGCACAAAGAAATTTACACATCATTTTGCATTGAGGGTATACTTGAGGTTGATACAAAAAATGGCACTGATAGTTGAGATAGTAGTAAACTATTTTTTCAAAATCAAATTAAAAAAAGTATAAAAAACACCATTAGAGCATTTAACTGTAGGATCAAACTACACCTCAAGTGAATCACATAAGCCAAATGCATTGCAAAGCCAAAGCTCTATACTCTATATAATGTAGCAGATCCTTATTACAACTAAAGTCAATTTTGGAGATATTCTCAAAGGAAGTAGCTTTTTGCACTGGGTGTATTACTGAACATACCAAAATGCCAAGAAAAACATATGAGATACTACACCCAAATGCAAACATCTAGCAATACTGTTCGCGGACATATTTACTCCCAATAATTCATGATGCTTTCTGTTATAAGCACCAAGGTTTGTTTAGATTCCAGCTCATTTGGGTAAAACTAGGGCCAGGTAATAGTTGCTAGCAATGCCAAAGACGGGTAAAATTACTAATGATGAAGAGTTTTGAACATGAATCCTTAGCGCGATAGACAGTTTGTTCAAATAAGCTGGCTTTGGTATGGACGAAAATATTAAATAAAATAGAATATAATCTTTAAGACACATACTTTTGACAGGTTTGCGATTTTCTGATCTTAACATTTTTAACACTCTTGGAACTGCAGCTTTGCCTTTGAGAATTGACACACTACTAGATCGGGCTGTCGAGTGAAGATGAAATCATTCATCTTTGGTAAACGGAAACAATCTATGTTGAAGATTCTTAATCTCATGTGGTTCCAACCGTTGCAAAGTGCTCCAGGAACTTCTTTTAGAAGATCGGAGTTACAACAAGCCGTTAGGTACAGAGCGTCTCCCAGCATTTTCGCATGCGCAGTGATTTCAATATCAACCATAGAAAGCAAGTGTTGGAACATCTTACAGTACGATACATACTTAGTTTACAGCAAAAATTACGGCGCTTTTATCGCTGATTTTCCTTGCTTGATTCAAACTGTTTTCAAGTAGCTTCCACCGATAGTTTGTTTGGGTTAGCACAGGGGTGGGCAAACTTTTCAGTGCAAGGGCCATATTTACAAATTCTAAGTCTTTTTAGGGCCGCATAGTATGTTGCCAATTATTTCTCAAGACACAGAGTGGTATTTAAGCAGCTATTGAAGTCATATTCTGTAATATTAAACAGTAGAAACTTGAACTGAAACACGTACATTTGGAAAACGAAGTCACGTAGTGACTAACTGTTGTGAAAAGGACAATATCAATGAGAGTGTCATATACGAAAAGGACAATGTCATAAACGAAGTTATTTTTGCTTCCTAACAGTTTTTGGCGGGCCGCAAAAAAGCACTTGGTGGGCCGCGTGTGGCCCGCGGGCCGTAGTTTGCCCATCTCTGGGTTAGCAGGTATATAGCTAGTATGTCAGCATTGGCTGAAGGGTTACCCTCCTAAAACATTTGAAATCAAATCAAATCAAAATCAAATGTCCCCTTATCCTTCCTCACTCTCATCCCGCAAACAGACTGTTTGATAATACTACAGCAATACATTACAGGAAAACAAGCAGTCAGCCAAAGAACTTTGCATTGGAATGAGAGGAACGCACAGCGTGAAAGTCTGCTATCACTGGGTACTGGTTAAGTAGTATGGGTACGACTGGAAGTCTCAAGTTTGACAGCTGCCAGTAGGCCGCGAGGGACTCAATGTGAGGCAGAGATTCACTTAGATAGAATTGTCACATCAGCTTCGCCACTTCTGCAGTCAGTCTGTTATTTCTTCATAAGGCCTTAGTATTCAATATACAACCGTCACTCATGTCAAAACACTGGGTACTTCATTTGAGCCTGTGATTGTTGGAGAAGTAAAATTTCAAATTATAAAGTTGCTCACCGTGGCTCGCACCAAAGCCATGAAGTAAATGCGAACTTCTGATTAATAAAGAGTGAGAAATTGAACTGAACAAGTTGTTCACCGTGGCTCCCGCCGTAAAAAAGCACCACAAAACATGGAATACTCTGGCTCTTTCACCATATTTGGAAATATGAAATTCTTGTAAGATTATCGGTTGTTCTACACGACAATCCTATATCTCATTGGTTCAAAGTTGTAAATACATGTCATGAGGCAATTAATCGATTCAGTAAGTTAATCTCCCCATGACAAGCTTGGAGGGGGGGAGGGGGGGAGGAGAGAACTTATAATTCCAGAGAAATGATATTCTTATTTTCATTTCGCATTTAGGTACAGAATGTAGATTCAGTAAATGTGTTACTGAAAATCTGACCCTGGCTTAAGCGACGCTCGCAACCCCTAGATCCGCTCCTGAGGATCTTTGCCACAAAAATTATCGCACAAGCTTTATGGGCAAAGCTTTTTGTCAATTTTAAACATCATTACCGCCTAGTTGAGTTTGATGGTGTTTTCAACTTATAACCAGTTTCTTTGCCATTTATCTCTGAAGTTATTGCGGACGGGCGATGCGTTAAAAATGTAGTACAAAAGAGTGAGCTTATTTTTTCATCAGCTTCAAAACATTTAACATCATTGGATTGGGCTAAAACAGAATATGTAGGAGACTCCAACATACAAATTTTACAATATAGGAGCTCTCTACGGCGTTTTTTAGGCCCGTGAATATCACAAGCAGGGCGGGAATATTATAGAGGCGGAAATAAATTTTAGCAACAAAGAAATATGGCGGGATGATCGGAGAGGCGGTACTATTGGAGAGAATCGCATTACTAGAGAGAAATATCCCCCAAAATGCTGGTCCACACATTCGCTCTTGCTTATGATCGTACTATTTACGTCCTGCGTACATCAGTGACTTGATTACGTAAAGTGTTTATAGGAGTCCAAACACAACGCTTCTCTATGTGAAGCGTATCAAATACTCTGGGTATGCATGGTTATCTGGAAAAACGACAAAAATTGATGGGTTTGTTACACTATTTACCACTGAATCGTACAAATCTGTCCCTGTGCCTTTCCTTGGTGGCGATTTCATGCCAGGTTGACCATGAGTGTATTCACCAACAAGGACTCTAGCCATGTATAGTAACTTTTCACCTCTTGCATTTGACCTTGCATATTTTACGGAATAACTTGAACTGACAGCAAAGTAATTTCCCTCGCCATAAGATGCGGCTGAAATGAAATTATTCTGTGATAAGTAGTCATTTTGGTATGATATAAGAACAGGCATTCAGGCAAATTGAGAAAAACGGATGAAGAAGAATGCGGAAGCCGATATGCTGAAATTAAAGAGGATTATAATTGATGGGAAATTATAGCCCCCCCCCCACTTATAACTCAACAGGTGAAGGAGATCATAAATATATATGTGTGTGTATAACTTCTCAATTAACGTTTCGCTACCAACTTCATCAGTGTAGCTTTTCTTTACATAAAGCAAACAGCAAAAGAAAAACATGTTGAAATAAAGTAAACTTAGAGACTTTAATAGGGCAAACCCAATCTGGCCGGAGGAGTGGAAAGTGCAAAAGGAGCAATAGAATAGCAGAGAGGAAAGAATTAACTATGAAATACTACTAAGGGTGCAAACAACTTAGAAGAAAGGAACCGTCAGCAAGAGGAACTAGCAGGCATTGGTCATAAAAGTAAAACTCAATGTACACGCCGAATAGGACATATGAAAAAGATACCTAAGCAGCAGCGAATCCAAGAAAAAATCTGAGTATAGCTTGTTTTTCGAAGAGGTGTGGTCAATATTTGACTGGGCGTGGTCATTAATTTAAAGCCTTATATCTAATTGAAGAAAAACAAACCCTTGCCCCCATACCCAAAGTTCGAGGTACACAGGGGACCCCTTTTCTATGAAATACTATAAAATGAAATGTCCTTTTTTATGAAATACTATAATTTAAAGTGGCCTAAAAGAGCAGTGATATTCCTGAAGGAGAATTTAATACCTTTCAATACATTTTATATAATAAAAGTCCCAGAAACCCTGGCATACATATACATATCTAACCATGGTCCTAAATAGACAACTAGTTGGCCTCCTAGAGTACCCACTGAAAAGTATTGCAGAACGTAAACAGCCCTTCGTTTTATTTTAGGCCATAACTCATCACTTTGGAAAATCATGTCATTAACAAATTAGAGTTCCTCAGAGAAGGCTTGCATGATATATGAAAACTTGTACCTGGCCTGTTATTTATATTGCAGAGTCTTTAAGTTTGGAATACGCGAAATTGATATTTGCTTTATCTAAACTGAAGCTTTCCTGCTACTTTCCAAGCTCTCTTTCATTTGGTGCTAAACACACTATTTAACAATTTTCACAGTGTTTCGTTGAAGTTAAGGGTACGGCGCTTGCACCGATAGCACAGAATATTATGTACCGACTTTGAGATGAACGGAAGGGGCAAGAGCGGATTTGCTATCACACTCTTTATGCTCGAGTTTGAAAGAAATACCGTCAGATTCGAGCACTAGTGGAACTTCATTATCATTGGATGATGCCAGCTAGTCAAAGTGAGCACTAGTGCCAATCAAGTTTTCAATGAAAACAATTGCACAGCTTAAACACAAGGCTTAGGAAAGTATTAGGAAACGATTGGGTATAGCTTCATGCGGAATGTGAAGTCCATTCTGCCGGACAGAGAAAAAGTATTGCATCACCTAGTAGCAAGATCAGAAAAGCTCAAACTAATCTTATAGAGTAGGAAGCTGCAGCGAAGAAATTCAAGAAATCCGACTAGTACCCAAGCTACAATAGCACTAGTTTGTGCCCGCTCCTGTAAGAGCACTAGCTAAAAAACGATTAGGTATCTTTTTCAGCTAGTGTTCGTTGATATTACGACGTTTTGTATATCTCTTCATAATATATTTGAATCTCAATATCGGTCGACCCCGTCTTCTGGTGCCGTTTTGGAGTTGTGAATATAGTAGCTGTCTCAGAAGTCTATCTGGTTCCATTCTGTGAACATGTCCTAGCCATCTAAGTCCTTGTTCGATCAAGATATCTGACATAGATGGTAGTCCGGCTTTGGTAAAAATGTCACTATTTGTGATCTTGTCCTTCCACGTGCTACCCATGATTTGCCTCAAATGACGCATCATATAGACATGCAGTTTTTTAACTTGGTAGAAATATACCGTCCACGTATCCTCCTATATAGTAGAGAGGACAGCACTACTGCACTATAGACTTTGCATTTAACAGCAAGGGTGACATGTCTGTTTTTCCACTGTCTTTCTTGGAGTTTTGCAAAAGCGCGGCTGGCGCTTCCAGTTCTGTTTGAAATCTCTTTGTCAAGCTTGTTGTTGTTTTTCACCGTGCTACCCAGGGATTTGAATTTGGTGCATACTTTGAGAGCTTTTCCATCGATGGTGATAGTGTCTGGTGTTGCATCAGCTTGATTGATTGGTTGGTACAGACATTCTGTCTTTTTGATGTCGATTTAAGATTAAACTGTGAAGGAGCTTTAGCAATGCTGTTTATGAGGTTTTTCATATCCTCGGAGTTGTGACTCAAAAGGGCGCTGTCATCAGCAAATAGCATCTCCCTTACCAGCTTTGAGGTTGAGAGGGTTCGAGTTTTGAACTGTGCTACTTGGAACAGTTTTGTATTTTGTCTTGTCTGTATGTAGATCCCTTTACGGGTGTCATTGAAGGCAGTCTCTAGAATGGCTGCTAGATACAGTGCGAAGAGAAGCGGTGCCAGCACACAGTCTTGTTTTGTGCCATTTGTGACATCAAACATGATGGAGAATTCGCTTCCATATGAGGTTTGAGCTTGCATTTTATCGTGGGATGACTTAATCAGGTTGATAACTTTTTCTCTGCATCCAACGCTTCGGAGTACAATCCAGGGGCCCTCTCTGGAGACAGTGTCGAATGCCTTGTTAAAGTGTATGAATACAGCATACATTGGCATGCTTTGTCCCATTCATTCTTCCGGAACCTAGTGGAGAGTGAACACAGTGGTGTCGTTCTAACATCGTAAGAAGGGGGGCTGTCCGTGAAGAAATCTTGGACCACGCCCTTAGTGAATGCAGTTGATCTTGATCACAGCTTCTTCAAGTCTTTAGGTGAAGATGAATGCTACTGGCTAGGACTGTTTAAAAAAGTGGTATGCCAATCTTAAGTCGTAGAGGTGAGTTTATTAGGGGTCATACATTTATGACGTCTAAAAAATCTATCAATTTTTGACCCCCCTCCTCCTTTGTCGGGCATAGTCTTAACTCATTAGCCCCCCTTACGACGTCTAAACGGCTCTACTCCCCCCCATCCATACACAGGTGTAATCAGAAGAAGCAATAAAGAAATGAAATCTTTTGCAAAGAAGATAGTATAGTTACCGTAAGTCCTCAAATTAGCTTCCTGGAGACTTATTTTTTGGCTTTCCCGAGGGGGCTTATTTTATAGGAGGGCTTATTCGAGGGGGGCTTAGTGTTGAACTATCATACAGACATTGAAATATCGAACGATTCAAAATGAGCCTATCGATCATAAGAGGTCATACTTTGAACTTTTGCACTATATGCTGATTGCAAGTGAAATGCTGCTCTAGAACATTATAGACCTTTAATTCGCTTTTGATTGGACACCTTCTCGATCGTATGTTATGTTCTTGCTTTTATTAGCTTATAAATGATGCTGGGGGGCATGCCCCATGATTGGTATAAAAATATGTTAAAGTTTAGAATTAGGGCTGTGACGGAGATCAGCCGAACAAGTCGAAAATATTAGAAAGCTACAGTGTCGTTCCAGTTTCTGCTGCCGTGTTGCTACGAGTCTTACTGAGGTCGTAAGTGATTCCATTTTTTATTTTACGTAGACCTCTTAAGAGCGTGTTGGTAGGACCTTAAAATACTTTGTCGTTTAACATTAGTAGATTATTCTTGTAGTCGGTCATCAGTTGAAACCTTTCTAAAATAAACTATTTTCTCTGGCTTCAAATACAAGCAATATGATATTTCTAAAGCATAAACGATTTTAGCGTGTTATTGCACGTTTTAGTCAGTGTTGCCGAAAAGGAAATGATGGAAATGAGTTGTTATTGAAGAAAAATCCCTGCAAATACATTAATGATTAAATGAATGAAATACTGAAACATTTTCCATTAATTCCACAACGCATACTGTACACTGAAATACTTCAGTGATGCTTTGCAGAAAAAGTAACAGAAAAGGGATGTCTAAATTCTAAAACCCCCTCCCCTCAAAGTCTAAAATAGTCTTACACTCGTCGTACCCCTCCTCCTCCTCTTTGCCGACGTCATATATGTATGGTCCCTTACGAGATTGCTTGTACCCAAAGCCACCGAGAGGGGGCAGAGAGGAAAATTGTCTTAGGGCCTCAAGGTTAAGGGGCTTCATAAGTTCAATGCTTCAAAGTTTAGGGGCCTCAGAATATAAGGCCACGTGTAATTTTCCGCAGTTGATTCACGGACCTTCACATTCTTCTGCGAGCTTCGCTCGCAGAAAGCCTCGTCTCTTCCCTCGCCTCGCCTCGTCCAGAGATTCAAGAAGAGTAGAAATTTTGCTAGATTTTGCAATAATTTTTTCACTAGAGACTTCCTTGCTTAGGATTGGACAACGACCTCTGAATATGAAACTAATGGAATATATGACAGTGAAAAAAGTGCTATGGTACTGAGAGAGTGCTCCTTTTGTAGTCATGCTTTGTCATGCGATATGTGAAAAAAGGTAGGTTCTTTGAAGGGGGGCTAAGCCAACCTAAAGTATCCAAAATGTTAGGAAGGGAGGCTGAGCCCCACTGAGCTCCCTGAGCCTCCTCCACGACACGCCTTAATGAACAGCATATCTATAGTGCCCTTCCACTATGGAAGCCACATTGTGTATCAGGTAGTATGTTTGGAGCCAATGAGTACTTCAATCTATTCAATAGTATCCTGGCCATGATTTTACCTGCGACTGATAGGGGGGAAATACCCCGGTAGTTACCACAAACCTTTTTATATCCTTTTTTAAAGATTGAGATGATCTTTAAATTTACACCGATTTACTCTTTGTCATTTTTGCTCATTGTCATAACCTGCCTTTTTAGCTTAACACAAGCAAAGAAATACTGCATGTTCCCAGAGCAAAACATAACCCTCAGCTTTAGCATGACATCTATGTCTTACTTAAGATATTTGAAACAATATAAAAAATCAAGTGAATGGTGGGAATGAACGACAATTTGCAACCAATCCTAAAGAAGATGAAATATTAAAAACTACGAGAGTACAGTCTCTGCTCATAAATTTTAGTAAATAATAAATATATTCTCATTTCTACTCTTCAAAGATCTATTTAGTCTCCTATTTGTTGTCTATTACTTTGAGTTGAATGAGTGAATATCTGCTTACCATGTTTCCCAGCGTAGCTTCTGTTAAATCCGTGATGATTAATTGCTTGTGATGATTCCTCCGATGTACCGTGGAATAAAAATAGCTCATTTTGGCGTGATCCATTTCTGAAATCCATATCTTGCTTCTTGATCATATATGATTTGTATAGCTGAGGATTCTGCACTCGATGTATCGTTAAAACTTCCCTTATGCTATTCTCCGATGTAGACATCAATATGTTTCTAACCATTTTGTATTCCGTACCACCAATGGGCAGACAAACAAGATGAAAGGGCATCTCTTTTCTGTCTCTACCCAAAGGCATCTTGTTCCAATTTGATGGGATGCCACTTGACGAAACCACTGAATGAAGAATCGAAAATTTTGATATAAGGATGCTTCACAACAAAATACAATCCAAATTGAGCTTGAGGTAATTAATCTGTTCATGAATATTTACAAAAAAAGCAATCACCCGATCAGACTGTATGCCGATACTTAGCACAATTCGATATTAGGTCTCATATTTCTTCTCATTCTCACAGAGCAATTTCTGCGAGTTTTATATAGAATTTCATCCTTCCTAGGCATTGAGATGAACATTTATCTAAAAGACCATACCATGATAATAAGCAAGTTAAAAGTGGAGTTAAAACAGATACGTAGCAATTAAACAGGGAAATGGCAAAATAATAAAAAATACATGTAGACAGTGAGTTGGATGCAATAATACCTAAGGTACGTGAAGCTAACATAATCAAATTACATTCAAAGATATTTTGAAAAATGAACAATTACCTGGTTCATTCGAAGTATGCTCATAGAAGCTTTTTGCGAGTATCGAAGCTGCGTTTGTCAGGTCTTCAGAACGAATTCCAAGGAAAGTTACTTCTACTGATTCTGAGTCGACAGGTACCGACGTATTGTACAGAAAGTGGCTTTGGGTTGCAAGCAGAGATTCGTTATCATTCTCTTTAACAACCAAAAACACTTTTTTCAATGGTTGAGAGAGAAACTGAGTATCGAAATGTTTAATGCTTCTCACAATATCCTTAACTACACTTTGTTTTGCATACTGATGAGCTCCTGTTCCAAGCATGGGTACTGCAATTGACGAATGAGACATCAATGACGCATGTTGAAGGATACACGTAAACAAGCCTCGAAGTTTCTATAGAAAGATTCAAGGTCTTGAGTTGAAACTGGGATGAAATACATGGTGAAAATATGAAAAATTCTAAGCCATCGATATGGATCAGTTTGGATACAATATGATTAGTCATGCAAGCAAATTTCTTCATGCCAATTTTAGATGTCATACACCTTTTTATATCAGGAAGATTGCTCATTACCTTCTTCTTAAAATTCTATATTTTCTAATCTCCTTTGACCACATTATAATGAGTTTGTGTTCCCTAACAGTTCATAAATTTTGCCTGCAAATTGAGTGACTTCACAGATGATAGGAACGCAGTTATCTTCGGAATTTCTGAAAGCATGTGGACTTGTCTGCAATGAAAGGAATTGCCTAGATAGTCCTTGGTAAACGTATTTGGATTTGAAAAGATCGACGGGGAAATTCTACAATTTACGAGAGGGGGGATCTTGGTGATGTTTATGGGAAATAGAAACCCGTGTCGTCTCTACTTGATTGAACTTAACGAGGTTGTAATTACCTCCACTTCTCTATAGTTGATAAGCCATTGGTGAGAAGTAAAGCTGAGATGTTACGATAGGGTGAAACACTGGAGAAGAAAGGTGCTGTGGATTAGATGAAAAAGATGAACTTAGATAAGTATCATCAGCCAAAGAGTAAATACTGAAAGATGTGGAGGAAAGTGGGTTATGTATGAAGAGGATGAATAAAACAGGAGAGATAACAGAGCCCTGAGGTACACTAGAGTTGATAGAATGAGGTTCGGAGAGGAAGCCATCGACCCTACTTGCAATTGATCTGTAAGAAAGAAAGCTAGCAATCCATTTAATGAGGTTGATGTGCAAACCAAATATTGGCAGTTTAGCAAAGAAACCTGTGCCAGACACGATCAAAAACTTCGGAGATAACAAGAGAAATCACTCTACTCTCAACATAGGATTCTAGAGCAGAGGACCAAGCATGAACAGCATATGCTAGAAGGTCGCTAGTAGCCATGGCTTGTCAAAAGCCATACTGATGGTCAGAAAGAAGGTTGTTTGTCTCCAGGAAAGAAAGCATTTGCCTGGTGATAATAGTCTACATAGTCTTCGAGATGAGTGAAGTGATTGCAATTGGGCCATAGTTCCGAGGGTCAGACTTGTCCCCTTTTTTGAGGTTAGAGAAAACGTGGAAAAATTTCCAAGAAGAAGGAAACATACCAACAGAATAGGAAAGCTGAAAGAGTTTCTTGAGAACAGGGACCAGTTCAGTGATAATGGATTTAAACCATTAGATTTAGAACTGTTGAGATGGGCAAGGGTTTTACGAGCCTTGCGTGTAGAGAATTCAATAGGTGGTATCGTGATAGTGGAAGAAGGGTGGAAAAGAGGTTGGGATTCTTCATCATCCAGATTGGAATTGCAAGCAAAGATAAGTGCAAAAAGGTTGGCCTTAGATGAAGGAGTGCATGAAGAAGAGCCAGGGTTGTTTTTCAGAAGCGGAAAAGAAGAGTAACAAAAAGTTCTCTGAGACAACTTTGGCTAATGACCAAAAGGAGCGAGATAAGATGTTGCGGGATGCGATCTTTTTGGTGATAAGGTTAACAAAAGAAATTCTGGAATTGTTAACAGTCAAGTAGTACAATGTCCTTAAATGTGTTGCTTTTTGAACGTATATCCATATAAAGTGGTTCCCTATAAAAATTCCCGTTGTAAAATGCTGCTGACAATGAGATATTATCCTACCTGTGAATTGTAGCTTCCCAAATGGACATGAAAAACATTCTTGCAATGAAGATCTCCTCCACCTGTCGTTCTAAGATCCCATATGTGTATGATCTCACTGCTTCGCGTCATGCATTCTGATACATACGCATTTCCGGCTGCCTTCTGTAAAGCTCTCGCAAGGCTACTTCCACTTCCTATTTTATCTGATGTACTGTTTACAATGACATCACTCTAAAACAGAGGCTGGCAATAATATTTTGTAACGGGCCACACGAGAACAGAACGTGCTCTGGAGGGTCCGAGCAGAGAGCCGAAATTCACTCTTCATCATATTAATTTTATGTTAAGGCACGTGAATTAACGGCACTTCAAACTCAAAGTCTCCATAGTTCATATATAAGATGATATTTTAAAACGTTTATTTTGTGATTTTGAGTTAACTCATTGAGCAGCTCTGGGGTGGCTAGAGCCAAAAGAGGTCGTGTCAGGCCGGGGAGCCTCGAAATGCCCAGGTCTGCTCTAATACAAAAAAGATGGCAACTGCATTTCACAACATTTTAGAGTTCGGTCAACTTGATGGTGTTTCACAGATCAGGAGCTAGCGATTCGAAGCCTCAGAAAACAACTAATTTTCTTATGACACGATTGAACGATCTGATATGTCAAGGCAGTTACACGGAAGGACAATTGGCCTTAAATCATAATACGTACCAAAACAATGAGCACATTTTACTTAAGCAGTAAAACTTGCTTCAAGCTATATTATATATACTCTGGTAACGATTGACCGATAAATGGAAATCCTCTCAAACGTTTTGATAATTTTAGTGCTATAACTCTCTCCATATTAAAAGGGGAATAGCGGCATTGTACTTCAATGGTGAGTGGACTAACAAGGCATATATGTTGGTGATTGGATATTTCGAAATATGAGAATGATGGCACGTACCTTAACAGTTGCGATATCACCGACAATGACCTCCAGTTCTATTCCTTTCTCCTTTCTATTTTGTGTAGCTAAAACTACGCGGAATTCTCTCAGTAACCTATGTCGACAGTTTTTAAAAGTTTCTGTTTGAAAAAATACAAGCTTGTCTTTTTCCGTGTATCTTACATTACTAGTTCTTACTTTTGTCATCAATGTTTCGTCACATAGACTGGTGTCAGTTTTCAGCAAATCTATGATAGTGTCCTTCTTAAACATAGTATATTTCTGCAGGATGCTTTTGACACAATGTTCCTGTACTGTTGACAATAATTTCTCCTTCTCTGATTTCTGGTAGTCCGCTTTCAACTTCTCAAATCTTCCTATAGACTCTTTAACATCTATCATTTTACCAGTTATAAAAAGATCATATGTTTTCCATCGTACATTAACGTCAACCATCGATTCCTTCGATCTAAATGACAAATAGAGCTCAAGCACAGTTTCGCGTGGAATACCTAGAATTTTGGGATTTATGAGTATCTGCCTTGAGTCATATTTAGATATAAATAACTTAAAAGTATTCCGAATATTCTCCTCAGCATCACTTGTCCACTTTTCCATTGAAAGTAGAAGGAAGCAGCTACTTTCTTTTCTCTCTTTCTTGAAATTTGGCGTTTTCACAATCCTCTCAAGAAGATCTCTTCCTTTCTGCATCAAGTAATCAAGGATTTCTTCTTTCACCAATATTCTAACTTTCTTTGTATATCCATCAATTGTATGGACAATTTCCCCTGAAATGATTGAAAGTGACAACAGAACCACCCAATGAAGCGTAAATGTCAGAATGAGGTGGGATGCTCAAAGATGAACTCTCTGAGTGAGAGATGGACAGTTATAACATAATAATGTTTAACAGCATGTCGAGTATAATGATATAGTGCAATGATGTGCCTACAACTGAATGGAGGTAATTCCCTTATGACCAACACCATCTGAATTGATTCTGGCAAACCTGTGGAATAGACTGCTGAGTCGAAGGTGTGCAAAACAAAACAAGACAACGCCGAATGACGTTCTCTCGTTAGCATCTCTTCTAAAAATTTCGTTTTCTCGCTTCATATCTGTACCCATTTGCAACCGCTCCATCAGTGTCCACGAGTGCGGTTCCAACTGAGATGTAACTCGGAGTACGGTTGCAACTAGATGGAACTCACAAGTGCACCTACTTGGGTACGGATAGCAGTTCCAAGGAAAAGCCATGCCTATTCGTACCAAAGTCGTTTCCGTTCCAAATGGAACCGTTTCTGTGGAAACACGGCCTACGAAGCATACGGATATGTATAGAATGTTCGACTTAGAAGTTTCAACATTTCAAAAAGAATGTAGAAGTGATGAGAATGCGATATCTCGTTGTCACATAGTAATTTAAGTCAATTTATGTGAATGTGAGCTTCGTATAGATTTTCATACTTTCTAGGTGCTTAGGTGAACACTGATCGAAAACATCATTCTATAAATAAGAATTACAAATCGACTTAAAGAAAGTATGTAGTAGGTGAAGGAGGACAACTCAAAATGACAAAAACAATAACTAAACACGGAGAGTTGGATGCAACAATACTAAATATGTTTGAAACTAACTTCATGAAGGTACACTTAGAGACATTTCAAATAAATGAGGGAGTACCTGGTTCATTCGAAGTTTGCTCATAGAAGCTTGTTTCGAGTATCGAAGCTGCGTTCTTCAGATCTTCAGATCGAATTCCAAGGAAAGTTACTTCTACTGACTCCAGGTCGACAATTGCCGACGAATCGTAGGGAAAATGTTTCTGGGCTGCAAGCAGAGATTCTTTGTCATTCTTTTCAACAACCAAAAGCACTTTTATCAAGGATTGAGATGGAAATTCAGTATTGAAAAGTTTAATACTTTCCGCAATATCCGTAACTACGGTTTCTTTTGCATACTGATGAGCTCCTGTTCCAAGCATGGGTACTGCAACTGATGAATGGGACATCGATGTTGCATATTGAAGGATATACCCAAACAAGCCTTGGAGTTTCTATAGAGAGATTTAAGCATTTATGAGTTGGAACCTTATGGAAACACATGGTGAAAATGTGAAGAATTCTAAACTATTGATAGATAAGTTTGGATACAATATGATAAATCATGCAAGCAAATTACTTCATGCCAACTTCAATAGATGTAATACACTCTCTGGTATAAAGCTCAGACGAAACGATGCAACTTCTGTTGCGTGAAGTTGCAAAGGTAAATTTTTGATGAGTGGCCAAACGATGCAACATTTTGAGTGCAACATTTATCAGCACTAATAAAAAAGGAGCTAGACGCATGTAACAGATCACATTTGTATGGTATCTGTGCACATTTTTGACGTCGTTTATTTATAAAGGCGTTTAACTTAAGTCTCGGTTAAACGCCAACAACATTTTATCGAAAATTTCATCAACCAGTTCCATCTCTGATAATACGTGACGCAACAGGTCTGAGAAGTCTTTGAGAGCTTTCTCATCATCATCATCATCCAGTGTCCTGGCTAAGGGCGTTGACGATCAGGTCGTGCCATTCCTGCCTATTTCGCGTCTTTTGTGGTACGTTCTTTCGGGATGTTTCCTGTAGCCACTGTGTGATGCTGTCAAGTAGCTTCTCTCGTTGCCTTCCACTACTTTTCCTTCCTTCTATTTTACCTGTCATGATTAAATGCTCCAGCGTTTCTTTTCTCATATAGTGACCAAAAAATTCTGCTTGGTTCTTTCTGATTTTCTTTAATATATTTTTTTTTCTGTATTTGCATCTTGTAAAGCCTTATCGTTTGTCACTCTAGCTGTGTATGGTATTCTAGGCATACGTCTGATAAACCACATTTCTGTTGCCTCTATTTTCTTCTTTATCTGCTTCGTAATTGTCCATGCTTCAGATCCATACGTTAGAACGGGTTCAACATAACATTGTAGTATTCTTTTTCTTACAGTTATTGATATTCTTGGGTTGGTTAAAAAGGTGTCCAAAATCTTAAATGTAGCTTTAGCTTGGCCACATCTGATTTTCACTTCCTCTATACATCTACTATCTGATGTTATCATCGACCCAAGGTACTTAAGTTGAGAAACCTGCTTCAGTGGATTACCGTGTATGGTGATATGACAGTTGGGTGCATCTTTCTTTTTGGATACAGTCATAACTTCTGTTTTCTTTGTATTTAGACTCAGTCCTAATTTGTTGCTATCTCGGTTGACTATATCTACTAATGCTTGCAGATCATTCTCCGATGTAGCAATCAAAACTGTGTCGTCAGCATATCTGACGTTATTAATACACTGTCCTCCAACTTTTATTCCTGGCAATTCTTGAATGTGCCTCATTATCATTTCACTATATAAAGAGAATAAATCAGGGGATAATACACAACCCTGCCTTACGCCATTTTTTATATGTTGGAACTTGCTTACTTCTGTTCCTACTCTGATAGCCGCTGTGTGCTCCCAATAGATATTTTTCACAATTTGTAAGTCTTTCCCATCAACATTAAGACTTTGTAGCATGTCTATGATTTCTTCATGTCTCACACAGTCGAACGCCTTTGTGTAGTCTATGAAGCACATGTAAAGATCTTGTTGCATTTCTATGGCTCTTTCCATGAGATTTCTTAAGAGGACTATTCCGTTTGCTGTTCCTTTACCTTGAACAAAGCCACATTGTTCTTCACTGATTTCCCTTTTGAATTTGTTCCTGACTCTTCCCATGACTATTCTCAGCAAGATTTTGGTCAGATGACTCGTGAGGTTGATAGTTCTTTGCAATGTACAATCTATTGCACCTGGTTTCTTGGGGACTGCTATGAAGATAGATTTCTTGAGATCGTCTGGTATTTGTCCTATTGTGCATATTCTATTCAGGAAAGATGTTATAAGGTCTAATCCGAACTCCTCTAGTGATGTTATCATTTCAACGCATATCTTGTCTGGACCAGGTGCTTTCCCATTTTTCATCTTTTTTACAGCCTGTCTCACTTCATCCTTTAAAAGGGGAGGACCCTCTCAGTTATTGTAAAACACAAATTCATCATCTCGGTTCTCATCTCCGTATAGTTCACCCATATACTCCTCCCACCTCTCCAGAATCTTATCTTTGTCTGTTATTATATTTCCATACTTTGATTTTAAACATCCTGTTGCAGGTTTTGTTTTATATATACATAGTTCCTTTACTCTTTCGTGTACACTCTTGCTATCTGCGTTAAAGATGGCGTCTATTTCATCACATTGCCTATTTAACCACTTCTCTTTTTCTTCTATGCATTTTTGTTTGATTATAGAGTTAATTCGGTTATACTCTGTTTGGTTTTTCTTATTTTTCCTTCTCTTATCCATCAATAATAAGATTTCCCCCGTCATCCACTTCTGCTTAGCTCTATTTTTGTTGGCTGGTATGACTTCTGCTGCTGTCTCAACAAGTGTTTCTTTGATAGTTTGCCATTCCTCATGTATGGATTGCTCATCGTCTATGGATTGTTGTTCCTCCAATACTGCCTATTTGTTTATTACTTCCAAGCTGTACTTTGCTCTCAGCTCTACATTCTTTCTCAGCAGTTCTATGTCGAATCTTGGTTCCCGATTGGATTTTGTTATCTTTTTCAATTTCAGTCTTAGGCCTATCTTTGGAATAACTGGATTATGATCACTGTTGCAATCCGCTCCAGGGTATGTCTTACAGGAGATCAAAGAATGTCTAAATCTCTTTCTCACCAAGATGTAGTCAATCTGATTCTTTGTGTTGTTGTCGGGGCTTTTCCACGTCCATAATATTCTCTCCGGTTGTTTGAACCATGTGTTACTTATCATGAAGTTGTTTATTTTCGCCCATTCAAAGTATCGCCCCGTGCGTTTCTACATTCCAGGCCATGTGGACCGGCGATGTCATCGTATTTTCCTTGGCCTACCTTTGCATTGAAATCTCCTTGAATTACTTTGTTGTTCTGTGATTTGCACTGTTTTATTACTTGTTCAATTTCTTTGTAGAATGTTTCTATTTCCTCATCATTGCTATCAGTTGTAGGAGCATATACTTGTATGATATTTGTGTCGACGTTTTTTGAACAAAATTTTACCATCAATATTCTCTCTGATATTGCCAAATAACCTTTGATTGCATTGGCTGTCCTTGGATTGATCATTATTGCAACTCCTTTTTCGTGTTTCTCTCCTCCTGAAAATATGACTGTGTATTTATCTTTGACAACTGACCCGTTCCTCTCCATCTCGTCTCACACAGCCCCAAAATATCTTCGTTTAGTCGCTCCATTTCTCTTTTCACATTTATAAGCTTCACCTTTTGTAACATTGTTCTCACATTCCACGTTCCTGTTCTGATGACCCCAAGCTTTTTGTTACCGTCAGTAGCTTGATGACGGTCGGGTGCCACCTGCGACTCATGGCTTTCCCTACCGAACGAGGACTCTCTGGAGTATCCATAGGTTCCCCTTACGTTGTTTCTCTCAATCTGTTTTTGTGACTTGACCATGATTTTTTTTGGGAAGTACAGCAGTGGATTCCCGTTGCCTTCTGCCGGAGGTTTCTATCAGGGTCCTCACCCCTAGCCTTTGGTCCAAGAACCTAACCCGCAAGGCAGCGGGACTCCGGTTTGATTGTTAGGGCGCCGAAGACTCGCCCAACGTCAGAGCACTTTCAGTGACAACAGTCTGTACCACGGGAAGGCAGGGTTGGCTTGTCTGGGAGAAGCTGCTAACTCTCTATGTGCTTGTGTATTTTTAATTCACGCACCACCATACCATACAGACCGAGAGCTTTCTATGCATGCCCAAAAATGAAATATTGAATGAAATGTTCGATGAAGCGGTCAAATGCATCCAACAAGTCAATAACAACATTTATGTTTGATCCCGATAAAGCTTCATCCAACATCGCTTCGCAAATGTATATGATCCACAGTAGGTGGCCAAACGCGTCCAACATGTTGCCCAACATTTGCTTTGAGGATATTGGATGAAATTTTGGATACGTTTGAATAAGCTCTTACACAAACAAACGAAATACAGGCTAATGCTATGTCAATTCTACCACGATGTCTACATTCACCTACTCTGCGCATGCTTACTTTCTGTAAATGTTACATGACAAGGTCAAATGATGCAACATCATCTTACATGATTCAAAACTTTTGACGGTATTCAAACTTGATCCAACATCATGCAACAAATTTTGCTCCCTGCAATATTGCGTGGCCAGACGATAAAACATCCGCTCTATAAAAAGTTGTTCCCCAAAATGTTGCATCGTTTGACCAGGGTTCAAGGAAGCCAGTTGACTACCTACTTCATAATGTTCTTTATTTCTTAGTCTCCTTTGACAAGATTTTAGTCAGTAAACGTGTCTTAACAGTTCATCGATTCTAACTGTACATTCACTGCCTTCACAGTGGATAGAAATGCTGTGATCTTCGGGACTTTCTGAAAATATGTGGACTTGTTTGCAATGAAGGAGCTGGCTTCATAAAACTCATTGCTTGCAATGATAA
This sequence comes from Mastigias papua, assembly GCA_964019165.1. Taxonomy (NCBI): domain Eukaryota; kingdom Metazoa; phylum Cnidaria; class Scyphozoa; order Rhizostomeae; family Mastigiidae; genus Mastigias; species Mastigias papua. The sequence goes on from OZ025275.1 coordinate 13,219,814, forward strand.
AAGTATTTGGATTTGAAAAGGCCAATGGGGAAATTCCTCATGTAATACAAGTTACTTAAATTTTTGGCCATTCACACGTAACTTCCTCATAAAGTTGATACTTCTAACATTACCGTTGACAAATGCTGCTGACAATGAGATATTATCCTACCTGTGAATTGTAGCTCCCCAAGTGCACATGAAACACGGTCTTACAGTGAAGAGCTCCTCCACCTGTTGTTCTATGATCCCATTTGTCTATGACCTCACTGCTTCGCGTCATGCATTCTGATACATACGCATGTCCGCCTACCTTCTGTAATGTTTTTGCAAGATTGCCTCCATATCCTATTTTATCTGATGTACTGTTTACAATGACATCACTCTAAAACAGAAATAAGCAATTATGTTCTATAAGAGACGATACGAGACCAGAAAGTACTATGGAGTGTCCTATATAAGGCCAGAAGCTCACTCTTCACCATATCAATGTTATTTTAAGGTGCGCAAAAAAGATACCTCAAAATTAAAGTAACCATGGTTCATAAATATGATGATATTTTAAAAGATTTATTTTGTGATTTTCAATTAACTCTTGACGGGCTGGAAAGAGTTAACAAAAGGGTCGTTTTAGACTGGCAGGTATTGCAATGCCCAGGTCGACCATTACTAATTAAATTAATCAAGCTTGTATTATAAACGTTTCAATATATTTAAGAGGAATTCCACTCGTCAGTCAGTTTGTAACTGAGGATATCCAATATAATTTGGAACAACTTTACCGTTTTAGTACAAGGAGCAAGTTGTCTGTGTCATCACGTGACATCTTGACTTAAGGACATATCAAATCGTTCTGATAAATCAAATTATTGTTCTAATAAATTATATATTATTTATTTTCTCGTGTAACTGCCTTGACAGATCAAATCGTTCTTATGATGTCTTAAGGAAAGCAGGCTTCTTCCAAAGGCTTCGATCCTTAACGTCCAATCCGCAAAAGATCATCAAGTTGACGGATCTCTAAAATGTTGTCATGTACAGTTGCCATCTTTTTTGTTTTATGACAGCTCACCATGTTAAAAGAGAGACAGCAGCACTGTACTGCCATGTTGACTGGACTAACAAGGCATATATGTTGGTGGTTAAATACTTCGAAATATGAAAATAATGCCACGTATATTTACCGTAATAGTTGCGATATCACCAACAACAACTTCCAATTCTACTCCCATTTTCTTTCTATGACATTTCCTATACCGTTCTGTAGCTAAAACAACACGGAATTCTCTCAGTAACCTATGTTGACAGTTTTTAAAAGTTTCTGTTTGAAAAAATACAAGCTTGTCTTTTTCCGTGTATCTTACATTACTAGTTCTTACTTTTGTCATCAATGTTTCGTCACATAGACTGGTGTCAGTTTTCAGCAAATCTATGATAGTATCCTTCTCAAACACAGTATATTTCTGCAGGATGCTTTTGACACAATGTTCCTGTACTGTTGACAATAATTTTTCCTTCTCTGATTTCTGGTAGTCCGCTTTCAACTTCTCAAATCTTCCTATGGACTCTTTAACATACTTTTCTCTACCTGTTATAAAAATTTCATATTTTGTCCGTCTTATATCAACGTCAACCATCGATTCCTTCGATCTAAATGACAAATAGAGCTCAAGCACAGTTTCGCGTGGAATACCTAGAACTTTGGGATTTATGAGTATCTGCCTTGAGTCATATTTAGATATAAATAACTTAAAAGTATTCCGAATCTTCTCCTCAGCATCACTTGTCCACTTTTCCATTGTAAGAAGAAGGAAGCAGCTACTTTCTTTTCTCTCTTTCTTGAAATTTGGCGTTTTCACAATCCTCTCAAGAAGATCTCTTCCTTTCTGCATCAAGTAATCAAGGATTTCTTCTTTCACCATTATTCTAACCTTCTTTGTATATCCATCAATTGTATGGACAATTTCCCCTAAAATGATTGAAATTGAAAACAGAACCATTTAACGAAGCGTAAATGTCAGAATGAGGTGGGATGCTCAAAGATGAACTCTCTGAGTGAGAGATGGACAATTATAACATAATAATGTTTAACAGCATGTCGAGTATAATGATATAGTGCAATGATGTATCTACAACTGAATGGAGGTAATTCCCTTATGACCAACACCATCTTAAAAAGAATAACGCAATTAAGGCACCGTTTCCACGGGAACCCTTTGAACGGTTCCACTTGGAATTGTAACGATATGTGCATGGTTAGGCCTTGTATTTCCACGAGACCAGTTCTTTTTGGAATTGATTCTGGCTAACCTGTGGAATATACTAATGAGCCGAAGTTGTGCAAAACAAAACAAGACAACGCCAAATGACGTTCTCTCGCTAGCATCTCTTCTAAAACTTTCGTTGTCTCGCTTCCTATCTGTACCCATTTGCAACCACTACACCAGTTTCCACGATTGCGGTTCCAACTGGGATGCAACTCTGAGCACGGTCTTAACTGGGAGGTAACTCACAAGTTGAGCCAATTGGGTACGGATAGCAGTTCCAAGGAGAAGCCATGCCTATTCATACCAAAGTTGTTACCGTTCCAAATGGAACCGTTCCTGTGGAAACATGGCCTACGAAGCACGCAGATATATGTACAATATTCGACTTAGAAGTTTCAACATTTCAAAAAGAATGTAGAAGTGATGAGAATGCGATATCTCGTTGTCACATGGTAATTTAAGTCAATTTATGTGAATGTGAGCTTCGTATAGATTTTCATACTTTCTAGGTGCTTAGGTGAACACTGATCGAAAACATCATTCTATAAATAAGAATTACAAATCGACTTAAAGAAAGTATGTAGTAGGTAAAGGAGGACAACTCAAAATGACAAAAACAATAACTAAACACGGAGAGTTGGATGCAACAATACTAAATATGTTTGAAACTAACTTCATGAAGGTACACTTAGAGACATTTCAAATAAATGAGGGAGTACCTGGTTCATTCGAAGTTTGCTCATAGAAGCTTGTTTCGAGTATCGAAGCTGCGTTCTTCAGATCTTCAGATCGAATTCCAAGGAAAGTTACTTCTACTGACTCCAGGTCGACAATTGCCGACGAATCGTAGGGAAAATGTTTCTGGGCTGCAAGCAGAGATTCTTTGTCATTCTTTTCAACAACCAAAAGCACTTTTATCAAGGATTGAGATGGAAATTCAGTATTGAAAAGTTTAATACTTTCCGCAATATCCGTAACTACGGTTTCTTTTGCATACTGATGAGCTCCTGTTCCAAGCATGGGTACTGCAACTGATGAATGGGACATCGATGTTGCATATTGAAGGATATACCCAAACAAGCCTTGGAGTTTCTATAGAGAGATTTAAGCATTTATGAGTTGGAACCTTATGGAAACACATGGTGAAAATGTGAAGATTCTTAACTATTGATAGATAAGTTTGGATACAATATGATAAATCAAGCAAGCAAATTAATTCATGCCAACTTCAATAGATGTAATGCACTCTCTGGTATAAAGCTCAGACGAAACGATGCAACATCTGTTGCGTGAAGTTGCAAAGGTAAATTTTTGATGGGTGGCCAAACGATGCAACATTTTGAATGCTACATTTATCAGCACAAATAAAAAAGGAACTAGACTCATGTAACAGATCACATTTGTATGGTATCTGTGCACATTTTTGACGTCGTTTATTTATAAAGGCGTTTAACTTAAGTCTCGGTTAAACGCAACATTATTTTATCCAATATGTCACCAAATATTTCCATCATCTGATAATACGTGACGCTACACGTCTGAGAAGTCTTTAAGAGCTTTCTACGCATGGCCAATAATGAAATATTGAATACAATGTTCGATGAAGCGGTCAAAAGCATCCAACAAGTCAATAACAACATTTATGTTTGATCTCGATAAAGCTTCATCCAACATCGCTTCGCAAATGTGTATGATCCACAATAGGTGGCCAAACGCGTCCAACATGTTGCCCAACATTTGCTTTGAGGATATTGGATAAAATTTTGGATGCGTTTGAATAAGCTTTTACACAAAGAAACGAAATACAGGCTAATGTTATGTCAATTCTTCCAGTTCTAAATGGACAGAATTCTCTGTTGGGAGTTTTCAGCAGGAGTACCGCAGGGTTCTGTTCTGGGATCTTAGTTTTTCTTATATGTATTAATGATTTGGCTACGAATTTAAATGTAATGTAAAGCTTTTTGCTGATGATACATCATTGTTCACTGTCGTAGAAGATATTGATTCAGCTAAAAGTGATATGGACCTTGACTTATCAGCCGATGGGCTTATAATTGGAATTGATCAGCCGATGGGCTTATAATTGGAAAATATCCTTTAACCCGGATCCGCGAAAGCAAGCCGTTGACATGAAATTTTCGATGACACGTTTGGAAATGAACCACCCAGAAATTCGTTTCAACAATATACCAATAAGGAAAGTTGATGAACACAAGCACCTGGGAATTATTTTGGACCCTAAGCTCTCTTTCTCAGCTCACATTAAAGCGGCGATCTCCAAAGCAAGGAAAGGTATCGGCTTGTTGAAACATCTCTCCAAGTCCCTACCTAGACATACCTTAAGCGAACTATTCAAACTGCATGTGAGACTTTGCTTGGATTACGGAGATGTTATCTACCACATCCCTACGAAAGCATGTGAATTTAGTGGAAATACCATCTGGCCTAGCTTGATGGAAAAGTTAGAATCCATCCAATACACTGCAGCTCTAGCCATTACGGGAACATGGAGAGGAACATCACGAGTTAAATTATACACAGAACTTGGTTGGGAGTCATTAAGCTCCAGACGCTGGAGTAGACGCCTTACCTTGTTTTACAAAATGCTAAATAATCTGACTCCAGAATATACAGGAGACCCAATCCCCGAACCTCAACCAGCACGTTACTCTTTTCGCTATCAGGATGTCATTGGACGAATAAGGGCAAGAACACAAAAATTTAAGTCTAGTTTCTACCCCAATTGCCTAGATGAATGGAATGAGCTAGATCATGAGATTAGACTTGCACCATCTGTTGCTATCTTTAAGAAAAAGGTGATCTCTAAAATCCGTCCTCCTTTTAAATCTACTTTTGGCATTCATGACCCTATAGGATTATCCTATCTGACCCAGCTCAGAGTGGGGCTTAGTAAATTGTGCTACCAGGAATTCAAGCATAATTTTGGGGATTCCATAAACGCAATGTGCTCTAGCAATGATGGCATCGAGACCACGGAACACTTTCTGTTGCTCTGCCAACCCTTTGAGGCTGAACGTCGAGATCTTCTCGCTGGGGTGTTTAGATTATTACAACCACATGGGTACACCAATCTTCCAAATGAGGCATTGACACAGCGTCTACTTTATGGTGATAAAGACCTCCCAAATAACCTCAACAGGAGCATAATCGAGCTGACTCTACGGTATATCCACAAAACTGGTCGTTTCCTATAGATTCACTTTTCGTAACCACCAGGTACCTTGTCGTGTATTTGTAGATATCCATTTCACATCTGACACCAAGTTGTATGGTGCCAAATGACCAATCATGGAACCATACTTATCTACGTATCTTTTTCCATTAGTCCTACCTTGGTAAGCCGTTAACAATTAGCGGTGTTTCCTTAAATCCTTGACGCAAAATGGCAGGAAAATTTGATTCCGCCGTAATACCCGATATACTTTACAACCAGGGTTTCTAAACAAAATTAGTTTAATATCTAACTATTTACACCAAATGTGAAATGCGATCGAGTATTCGTATGTAGCTTTGTAGTGTTGATTGTAGTTAGGTATATGTTCAATCCCAGGGGGTAGTCATGGTATTTTGCTCCCCCTGGGTTACGTCTTTGTATTGTAATCCGGTAGTTGGTAGTGTCAAAGTACTTTGTTATTGTAAGATTTTATATTTGATAAAAAAAAATTCTACCACGATATCTACATTCACCTACTCTGCGCATGCTTACTTTCTGTAAATGTTACATGACAAGGTCAAACGATGCAACATCATCTTACATGATTCAAAACTTTTGACGGTATTCAAACTTGATCCAACATCATGCAACAAATTTTGCTCCCTGCAACATTGCGTGGCCAGACGATAAAACATCCGCTCTATAAAAAATTGTTCCCCAAAATGTTGCATCGTTTGACAAGGGTTCAAGGAAGCCAGTTGACTACCTACTTCATAATGTTCTTTATTTCTTAGTCTCCTTTGACAAGGTTTTAGTCAGTAAACGTGTCTTAACAGTTCATCGATTCTAACTGTACATTCACTGCCTTCACAGTAGATAGAAATGCTGTGATCTTCGGGACTTTCTGAAAATATGTGGACTTGTTTGCAATGAAGGAGCTGGCTGCATAAATCTCATTGCTGTATTGATAAAAGTATTTGGATTTGAAAAGACTAATTGGGAACATCCTCCTGTAGTAGAATGTACTTAAATTTTTGGCCATTCACACGTATTTTCCTCATAAAATTGATACTTATAACGTTACCGTTGACAAATGCTGCTGACAATGAGATATTATCCTACCTGTGAATTGTAGCTCCCCAAGTGCACATGAAAAACATTCTTGCAACGGAGAGCTCCTCCACCTGTCGTTCTAAGATCCCATTTGTCTATGACCTCACTGCTTCGCGTCATGCATTCTGATACATACGCATGTCCGCCTACCTTCTGTAATGTTTTTGCAAGATTGCCTCCATATCCTATTTTTTTAGATGTACTGTTTACAATGACATCACTCTAAAACAGAAATAAGCAATTATGTTCTATAAGAGACGACACGAGACCAGAAAGTACTATGGAGTGTCCTATATAAGGCCAGAAGCTCACTCTTCACCATATCAATGTTATCCTAAGGCGCGCGAGAAAAGGTGCCTCATATTCAAAGCAACCATGGTTCATACATGTGATGATATTTTAAAAGATTTATTTTGTGATTATCAATTAACTCTTGACGGGCTGGACAGAGTAAATCAAAGGGCCGCTTCAGACTGGCAGGTATTGCAATGCCCAGGTCTGCCACAAAACAAAACGATGGCAACTGTAAATGACAACATTTTAGAGATCCGTCAACTTGATGATCTTTTACGGATTGGACGTTAGTGATCGAAACCTTTGGAAGAAACCTACTTCCCTTATGACATCATAAGAACGATTTGATCTGTCAAGGCAGTTACACGAGAAAACAAACAATATATACTTTTTTAGAACAATAATTTGATATATCAGAACGATTTGATATGTCCTTAAGTCAAGATTTCACGTGATAACACAGACAATTTGTTCCTTGTACTAAAACGGTAAAGTTCTTTCAAATTATTTTGCATATCCTCAGTTAGAAACTGACTGACGAGTGGAATTCCTCTTAAATATATTAAAACGTTTATAATACCATTTTGATTAATTTAATTAGTAATGGTCTCTCCAGGTTAAAAGAGAGACAGCAGCACTGTACTGCCATGTTAACTGGACTTACAAGGCATATATGTTGGTGGTTAAATATTTCGAAATATGAGAATAATGGCACGTATATTTACCGTAATAGTTGCGATATCACCAACAACAACTTCCAATTCTACTCCCATTTTCTTTCTATGACATTTCCTATACCGTTGTGTAGCTAGGGCAACACGGAATTCTCTCAATATCCTATGTTGACAGTTTTTAAAAGTTTCTGTTTGAAAAAATACAAGCTTGTCTTTTTCCGTGTATCTTACATTACTAATTCTTACTTTTGTCATCAATGTTTCGTCACATAGACTGGTGTCAGTTTTCAGCAAATCTATGATAGTATCCTTCTCAAAAACAGTATATTTCTGCAGGATGCTTTTGACACAATGTTCCTGTACTGTTGACAATAATTTCTCCTTCTCTGATTTCTGGTAGTCCCCTTTCAACTTCTCAAATCTTCCTATAGACTCTTTAACATTTGTCATTTTACCAGTTATAACAAGATCATTTGTCTTCAATTGTACATCTACATCATGCCTCGATTCTTTCAATCTAAATGACCATGTTAGGCGATAAGCAGCATCGGCAGAGATATCCAGAATTTCAGGGTCGACAGGTATCTGCCTGGAGTCATAATTGGATATAAACAGCCTAAAAGCATTCCAAATCTTCTCCTCAGCATCACTTGTCCAATTTTCCATTTTAAGTAGAAGGAAGCAGCCTTGTTCACTTCTCTCTTTCTTGAAATTTGGAGTGTTCAAAATTCTTTTAAGATGATATCCTCGTTTCTGCATCAAGTAATCAAGGATTTCTTCTTTCACCATTATTCTAACTTCTTTTGTGTGTCCATGAATTGTTTGGTAAGTTTCACCTAAAACGATTGAAAATGAAACCAGAACCACTTACATCTCCTTTCCCCTCAGTAAAAAGCGTAAATGTCAGAATGAGGTGGGATGCTCAAAGATGAACTCTCTGAGTGAGAGATGGACAATTACAACATAATAATGTTTAACAGCATGTCGAGTATAATGATATAGTGCAATGATGTATCTACAACTGAATGGAGGTAATTTTCTTATGGCCAACACCATCTTAAAAAGAATAACGCAATTAAGGCACCGTTTCCACGGGAACCCTTTGAACGGTTCCACTTGGAATTGTAACGATATGTGCATGGTTAGGCCTTGTATTTCCACGAGACCAGTTCTTTTTGGAATTGATTCTGGCTAACCTGTGGAATATACTAATGAGCCGAAGTTGTGCAAATCAAAACAAGACAACGCCGAATGACGTTCTCTCGTTAGCATCTCTTCTAAAACTTTCGTTGTCTCGCTTCCTATCTGTACCCATTTGCAACCACTCCACCAGTTTCCACGATTGCGGTTCCAACTGGGATGTAACTCTGAGCACGGTCCTAACTGGGATGGAACTCACAAGTGGACCTACTTGGGTACGGATAGCAGTTCCTAGGAAAAGCCATGCCTATTCGTACCAATGTCGTTACCGTTCCAAATGGAACCGTTCCTGTGGAAACACGGCCTACGAAGCATACAGATATGTATAGAATGTTCGACTTAGAAGTTTCAACATTTCAAAAAGAATTTAGAATCGATGAGAATACGTTTGCTCGTTGTCACATAGTAATTTATGCCAATGTATGTGAATATGAGCTTCGTTATGATCTAGAAGATCATACTATGATAAGGAATTGAAAATGTAGTTAAAACGATACGTCGGAGTGAAACAAGGAAATGGAGGAACGGGGAAAAATATTTGTGAGTTAGTCAGCTCATTTTTTTACATCGTATCTTGCCAATCATAATGCCTAAGAGACAATAGAAAGCGAAGAGAAAATATTTGTTGATCAGTTTCAGAAACAAAGATTGCGTCACAGGGTTGTTGCTGTATAATAAGCACCTCATGCTGGTGTTGCATGCGATATTTTCTTTTCCGTGCGGATTTTTGCATATTCATATAGGAGAAAGATGCTTCTAAAACTTTACAGCTTCCCTTTTCAAAATATTACTGCAAACAGAAGATATGATGCCCTATACTCATAGAAGTTTCCCCAATATCTTCAACATAGACTTTCCTGTGAAAGAAATGCTGAATGGGCCCTCCCCATCCACATTTCGATTATGCTGATTTCAATTTTCCAGACATATTCCTACAATATTTCTCATTTCAAGTCTTATTTTGCCTTTCCTTCTATAAGTTCCTAATCGAGTTGCATCCTAGACTGCCGTTTGTACATAGTGGGGCGAATAGAACTTCCCTCGCTTGCAATTATTTTAGCTGTTTCACATGTTTTCTACAATCTTCCAGGGACTCTGAAGACAAGCTTAATACTATTCACAAACAACACGAAAGTATTTCACAATAATCCAAAGTTTTTTTATTTATCGAACCCGTCCCGGCATTTTTACTTCTCATAAACTTTCTTCTGCCACGCAATACGTCATTTAACTTGTTTTGGCGGGAAAATCAATGTACACATAAAATATTTTGATTGTAAAGTCGTTTAGATTTAAGGACACTGATTCAACAATCATGAAAAAAAATTGCGCTAAATTGGCCTAAACAATCAAATTTCACGTAAATAAAAGGTGTGGCTCAAAAAGTGTTGCGGTTTTTGACACGTCTCCCACGATCTTTCCTAGCTCGCGCCGCCATTATGTACGAACGGCAGTCTAGGGTGTAACTGGATTAGCAACATATAGAAGTGAAAGCAAAATAAAACTTGAAAAGAGGCCGTAAAGTTTTAGAAACACCTCTCTGCTATATGAATATGTGAAAATCTGCGCGGAAAAGAGAAATAGCGCATGCAACACCAGCTTTTTGAACGAGGTGCTTTTATTCAGTAACAAGCCTGTGACGCCATCTTTGTTTCTGAAACTGATCAAGAAAGAATCATTTTCTCTTCACTGTCTATTGTCTTTTACGCATTATGATTGGACAGGGAAGGATGTACACAAATCAGCTGATTAGCTCAAAAATATTTTTCCCCCAGTCCCCCATTTCCTTGTCTAACTACTACGTATCTTTTTTGACTCCATTTTTACTTTCTTATGATAGTATGATCTTTTAGATCAGAGCTCAATCCAGGGCCTAGGAAGGATGAAATTCTATGCAAAACTCGCAATCACTTAAATCACGTATTCTCATCGATTCTAAATTCTTTTTGAAATGTTGAAACTTCTAAGTCGAATATTGTACATATATCTGCGTGCTTCGTAGGCCGTGTTTCCACAGGAAAGGTTCCATTTGGAACGGTAACGACTTTGGTGCGAATAGGCATGGCTTTTCCTTGGAACTGCTATCCGTACCCAAGTAGGTCCACTTGTGAGTTCCATCCCAGTTAGGACCGTGCTCCGAGTTACATCCCAGTTGGAACCGCACTCGTGGAAACTGGTGGAGCGGTTGCAAATGGGTACAGATAGGAAGCGAGACAACGAAATTTTTAAAAGAAATGCTAGAAAATGACCAAATGATAAAAAAAATATAGAGAGTGAGTGGGATGCAACAATACCACAGATATCTGAAACTAGCTTCATGAAGGTAAACTCAGAGACATTTAAAGTAAATGAGAAAGTACCTGTTTCTTTCGAAGTTTGCTCATAGAAGCTTGTGTCGAGTGTCGAAGCTGCTTTCATTAGGTCTTCAGATCGAATTCCAAGGAAAGTTATTTCTACTGACTCCAGGTCGATAGGTGCCGACGTATTGTACGGAAAGTGATTTTGGGCCGTAAGCAGAGATTCTATGTCATTCTTTCTAATAACCAAAAACACTTTTTTCAAGGATTGAGATGGAAAATCAGTATTAAAAATTTTAATACTTTCTACAATATCCGTAACTACGGTTTCTTTTGTATAATGATGAGCTCCTGTTCCAAGCATGGGTACTGCAACTGATGAATGCGACATCGCTGCTGCATACTGAAAGATGTGCACGAGCTTGCTTCTAAAGATCTATGGAAAGATTTAAAACTTTACGAGTTGAACCTGGGATGACATATATGGTGAAAATATGAAAAATTCTAAACTATCGATGGATAAGTTTGGATACAATATGATTTGTCATGCAAGCAACTTACTTCATGCCAGCTTCAGGTGTCATGTACTCCTAGTTAAAAGAAAGGCAGCTCACCTGCCAACGTCTCAACACCCTTTATTTCTTAGCTTCTTTTCACCACAATTTAGTCAATAAATGCTCCCGAACATGTCAGTAATTTTAAGTGCACACTTAGTGGCTTCACAGAAGATGGGAGCGCAATGATCTTCGGAATTTTCTGAAAAGATGTGGACTTGTTTGCAATGAAGGAGCTGGCTTCATAATTCTCATAGCTTGCATAGATAAAAGTATCAGGATTTGAAAATAAAGATCTGGATTTTCGTTAAGGGAGCTGTCATTTTAAAGCAGTGTACAAGGGTTGAAGACTATCTGAGGCAAATGAAAAAGTTTACTTACTCTATTCGCTAAGTGCAATAACATTTGAAACCCCGATTTGGAAATATTGAAAAAATTTCCTACCCCAATGATATTGCTACTCGTGTCCTGCATCCACATGTTTTTCCTAGAGAAGAAACAGTTGGATGCATGACATGGGTAAAACATAGGGAGAACGGGACTGGAAGGAGAAAAAGAAAACATAAAGCAAAAGCTGCAAAATATATGGCAGTCAATTTACCTACTAGTTCGTGCCCCGTCCTCCATATGATTTGTTGCAATGGTAAGGAATCGTCTCAAATGGTGGAAAAAGAAGATTGCGACAGTGTGATGATGAAAGAGGATCTAATCGAGAGAAACTTTGCAACAATGATGTCAATGCTCCATATTAGAGGACTGCGAAAACCTTTGGGTATGGGAACGATTAATTTTAGGTATGAGCGAAGAGCTTTAGAGTAACCTTAATGTGACCTGGATGTGAAAGAAAGGAAACTGAATGAGATAAGGAATCAAAGAATCAGAGAGAAGGAATATTTAGTAATTATTTTAAATAACTTTTTGCATGCACACAAGAGAGAAAGCGTATTTTTTGTGATATTTATAGTGGGGATGTATTCAAACAATTTTATAACCAATTGTGAATTACCAAAAATATTTGATGACGCAATATCACACGGCCAACAAGTTTAATACCCCTCCAAAAATTCTTCGACCAAAGCACCTACAATCGTTACCAAAATTTTTGGAACGAACTGCAGATTTTTCACACTTTTCCATGCCTTGCTTCCCCCTTCCCCCGTATAATGTTGTCTTACTGTGATATAAGCTTGGTGTCTCGTATAACTAGATCGTTTTCACACGTAGCAACGTTCTATCTACAGAAGTAATTGACTTTTTTAGGGGGGGGACTCTATATCAATAAAACGACTCGTTATGAGTACTAGTTGTATCAATATCATGCCGTTTACACTCAGAAATGTGTCATGCTCCAAACAATTTTGGCGGTGATTGTAGCATTAAAAATGACAGCTCCCTTAGTAGTACAATTTCTTAAATTTGTGGCCTTCTAAATGTATATTCCTTACAAAGTTGATCCTTATAAATTTACAGTTGTAAATTACTGCTGACAATGAGATATTATCCTACCTGTGAATTGTAGCTCCCCAAATGGACATGAAAAACATTCTTACAAGGAAGAGCTCCTCCACCTGTTGTTCTATGATCCCATTTGTCTATGACCTCACTGCTTCGCGTCATGCATTCCCACATATACACATGTCCGCCTACCTTCTGTAATGTTTTTGCAAGATTGCCTCCATATCCTATTTTATCTGATGTACTGTTTACAATGACATCACTCTAAAACAGAAATAAGCAATTATGTTCTACAAGAGACGATACGAGAGCAGAAGGTACTATGGAGTGTTCTACATAAAATCAGAACTTCACTCTTCGTCACATCAATGTTATCTTAAGGTGCGCAAAAAAGATACCTCAAAATTAAAGTAACCATGGTTCATACGTAAGATGATATCTTAAAACGGTTATTTTGTGATTTGCAATTAACTCATGACGGGCTGGCCAGAGTTAACCAAAGGGTCGTTTCAGACTGGCGGGCCTTGCAATGCCAATGTCTAGTCTAAACCACACAAGATGGCACCCGCATTTCACAGTATTTTAATATTCAGTCTACTTGATCTTTTACGGGTTGGGAGCTAGCGATCCACAGCCTCAGGAAGAAAATTGCTCTTCAATTAATCTACTAGAACGATTTGATCTGTCAAGGCAGTTAAACGAGAGAACAAGTAATTTATAATATATTAGAACTATCTCATATTCCCTAAAGTCACTATACTTACCCAGACCCATCACTGCCTTCAATAATGCAATAAGAAATTTTTTACATTATAGCCTATGTACTCAGTTACAAATTGACTGATAAGTGGAATTCCTCTAAAACGTCTTGGAACATTTATAAGCTTTTCAAATTAGTTTTAGTGTCATCCCTCTTTCTCAATTAGAAAGAGGGATAGCGGCATTGTACTTCAATGTTGACTGGATTAACAAGGTATATTTTCTGGTGATTGAATATTTCCAAATACGAGAATAATGGCACGTATATTTACCGTAATAGCTGTGATATCACCGTCAATGACTTCCAGTTCTACTTCATTTTCCTTTCTATAACATTTCCTATACCGTTCTGTAGCTAAAGCAACACGGAATTCTTTCAGCAATCTATGTTGACAGTTTTTAAAAGTTTCTGTTTGAAAAAATACAAGCTTGTCTTTTTCCGTGTATCTTACATTACTAGTTCTTACTTTTGTCATCAATGTTTCGTCACATAGACTGGTGTCAGTTTTCAGCAAATCTATGATAGTGTCCTTCTCAAACATAGTATATTTCTGCAGAATGCTTTTGACACAATGTTCCTGTGCTGTTGACAATAATTTTTCCTTCTCTGATTTCTGGTAGTCCGCTTTCAACTTCTCAAATCTTCCTATAGACTCTTTAACATCTTTTTTCCTACCAGTTATAAACAGACCATTTGTTCTCAGTCGGACATCTAGATCACGCAACCATTCCTTCGATCTGAATGAGGAGACAAGAGGACGAACAGAGTCGATAGAAGTACCCAGAGTTTCAGGATCGACAGGTATCTGCCATGAGTCATAATTGGATATAAACAGCCTAAAAGCATTCCAAATCTTCTCCTCAGCATCACTTGTCCAATTTTCCATTTTAAGTAGAAGGAAGCAGCCTTGTTCACTTCTCTCTTTCTTGAAATTTGGAGTGTTCACAATCCTTTCAAGACGATCTTTTCGTTTCTGCATCAAGTAATCAAGGACTTCTTCTTTCACCATTATTCTAACTTCTTTTGTGTGTCCATGAATTGTTTGGTAAGTTTCACCTAAAATGATTGAAAGTGACAGCAAAATGAATAATAATAATAATTATAATAATAATGAAGAAACTTATAGGGCGCCATATATCCACAGGGCTCATAGGCGCATTACATGCCTTAAAAAGAGAATATACCTATAATTTATCAATATTTACAAAAGTATGTTTGAAATAAATAGGTCTTCAAAAGTTTTTAAATGAAACGAGCGAGTTCGATGCCCTCAATGAATATGGCAATTCATTCCAACATTTTGGAGCAACATGCGCAATTGAACGGTCTCCTGCTGTCACTAAATGAGTTCTATTTGTTTCAAGTAAATCTTCATCTGTTGCTGATCTTGTTGCTCATGGGGCTATGCGTTTCTTTAGTAGATTAGCCAGATAATCTGGAGCTATCTTTTTCATGCACATAAATGTCTATAGCAAGATCTTATACTTGATTCTGCACACTACCGGTAACCAGTGAAGATCTTTCAATATCGGTGTTATATGACAACGTCTTTTCACTCCCACTAGAAGTCTTGCAGCAGCATTTTGAACCCTCTGTATCTTTTTCAGCTCACAAGAAGGTAACCCTTGCAACAAGGCATTATTGCTATCTAGCCTTGAAATGACAAACGCTTGTATTGCCTTTTCCGCCGCATCTTTTGTTAGAAACTTTCTTGCCAGACTGATGTGATGCAAGTGGTACCTGGCTGATTTGCATACCATATTAACATGTGATTTCAAATTGAGATATTTGTCAACAAGGACCTCCAAGTTTTTTCCCCTCTCACATAGTCCAATGCTATTATCAGCTACATTACGAGTTGCATTAGAGACTTTCAAACATTGCTGTGGAGTTCCAATTACTAGTAGTTTGGTTTTATCCCCATTTAGGTTGAGACTATTAGCTGTCATCTATTGGTTGACTTCCTGAATGCACACCCCAATTCTCTAAAGCGAGTAAACCACATCAGTGTTGTCTGGTACGCAGGACATGTATACTTGCGTATCGTCAGCATAGAGGTGATACTGGAGTCCCATAGTTTGAATAATTTGAATATCCTCTTTTCATTTTACGCTACGATTAGGGAAAGCGTTGTCGTAACCTCGTTTTCATTTTACCCTACACTTAGGGAAAGCGACGTCGTACTCGTAGTAGCATTTGATAGCTTTTATAAAAGACCATCTCTTTTTGCACCTGGTAGTACCTCATCTTTTATGAGACGTTTCACCTTTTCCAAGATAATTTCATAAGTATTTGCCATTACACAAACACAAACACAAACATTACACTATTCCTCTCAAGGCTGGCAGTTGGAATCGAGGTTCGTCAGTAATCAGTATTTTAAATCTGTCAAAGTTGGTTTATTTTTAGATTTTTGAGCAACAGTCAACTATGCTTGTGATTGGATTGCAACAGTTGAGCATCAGTCAACTCGGATTCTGATTGGCAAGTTTGAACTGACTGTTGCTCGCGCCAGAGCTTGTGTTGGGGGAGGCATACTTTATGGGTACTGTCACAGACTGTGATACTGTTGTCCTTTCCTATTCAATGAATTCATAGCAGATTCCATCTATATTTATTGAAGAAACAATGTGCTTTGTATCGATTTGATGTAGCAGTTGGATGAAGCATTACTTTTCGAAACTGTTGTGTACACTTTCCCTTAAAATCTGACTGATGCTAGAGCTACGTTCACTACAGTCGGGATCCGCACCTGCAATAATCATCATAACTTGAAACGCAATTTTGAAAGTTTGACCGGGCTTTGAAACCTGTCCACCCGGTCTAGATCCGCCTTTGAATGGATAGTTCATAAGGGAACTATCCAGTAATCTGCTTTTGTTATTTTTTCGAAATAGTCATCCAGAGATATCCCATATTGCGAGAAAAAGAACCATTAAATATCATTCTAATTTTTATAAAATATTCCAGCTTTCTGAAATATTGTTTCTTTCTCTCTGACAACCCCACTTCTGTCATAGTCCCTCATTAAATTAGAAGGCTGAAACAATAAATCCACAGTGAGGATACAAGGGAGAATATGGTATCTTATATTTGCTCTCCAAATCACATTCTGCACCAGCATGCAGTTGAATGAATGTTCCTCAAATTGGTATGGATAAGGAGAAACACATAACTGGAATGTGCCCAGCAAAGTCAGATGAAAGGCCCCCAGTCAATACCCATGCTGAAAGAAATATTCTGCTGATTGAGCTAAGAAGGTAGCATTCTGCCACTTCTCAAACTTATGATGCTGAAAAACCCCATATCAAATCTGGTTTAAATTGCCAAATATATGGAAGACTTACATACCAATCCATAGTTCTCTGTTTTACATACTTTCTTGGATTGAATGGTGTATTGTATGTAAGAAATTACCTTGCTGAGATGATCTGTATTCACCATAAACGTGTTCAAATGTGCAGGTCTAAAAGGAACAATTCACAAATTTATTGATTTGTTACGTCTACCTTTGATTCGTTAAATAAACAAGTTACCAGACAGCCTAAAAATGGGTATGTCATAATATTTCTCGATACGGTTTTTTAAGTCATCATGACTCTTCCTGTCGCCGGTTCTAAAATTTAGAGGTTTGGAGTTTCAAGTTAAAATGGTTTGCTCCGCAAACATTTCATGCAGCTTTTGATTTCTTTATGAAAAGTACTTCTGAGGGTAGTACTTTACTTAAGCTGCTCTTATGATTGATACTTTAGTTGCTGTGCAACCAAACATTGTCACAGATAGGGTTGATGATCATAATTTTTACAGACTCCAGGCCTATTTTTGAAAAAACTGTTAATATGCTGCGGCATATGAGTCATATATCACTTACGGATCCTCTGGTGCATGTTCCTTTCAAGAAGAAGGTGCACATCTTTGTGTTGCTCATTTTTATGCAGCAAGAGAGTTAACCAGAACTTTTAACGATTAAGCAAAAGATAGTTGAAATATTAAGACTGATAGTAACAACTAAGGTGAATGTCTAGGTGACTCCCAAGAAATCGTGATATTGTTAGCGAGGCTGCTCTTCATTGTATTAGTGAAGTGAAGCTAAACGAAAGAGCATAGTGTCGGGGAAATCCCAGCGCGCCTAGAAGTTTCCTTGGTAGTCAAGTGTATAATAATAGACTCCTTCAATCAGGCTGATTATGCATTGCTCTTATATGTCTTTGTCTGTCTCGTATCGCTTTTTGCTTAGCTGTCCAGCGGTCTTCCGAACTTGTTGACATTTCTTATCATTGTCCTCCACATTGTTCTATCACATGAAAATCTTTGCCATGAATTTATATCAATGTAAAATATTTTCATGTCGTTCTTTATTTGGTCCACGTATCTTAGTTTCAGACGTCCAACGTTTCTCTTTCCCATCTCGGATTCACCGTATAGAAGCTGTTAGATATACGTTGATCATCCATTCTTTCAATATGACCTAGCCATTTTAACCTCTTCATTCCTATAATAGTATCTATGCATTTCTGACCTGACTTTTCAAGAATCTTTAAATTGGTAACTTTATCCTGCCATTTAATACCAAGGAATTTTCTAAGTAAGCGTGTATGAAAGCTTTGCAATCTTTTCAATTGATGGGCGTATGTTGTCCATGTTTCGGCGCCGTAAAAGAGTGTTGACATAATATAAGCATTGTAAACAGCCATTTTTGTTCTTAGATGTAATTATCTATTTTCCGAACCCTGTTCTGCAGCTTCCCGTACCTTGCAGCTGCTCTACCGATTCTGTTTGATATTTCTGTGCTAAGATCTAGACCCTTATTTTTTGTTGAGCCAAGGTAACAAAAGTTATCGACAGATTTCAAATGTTCTTCCCTCAGCGTGATGTTCAGCTGAGTTTCAGGTTCTAGTCGCAGTCTTCAATGTGCCTATCTTAAGACCAAGAATATTACGCGTCTTTGAAAAGTTATCTATCAAATCTTGTTGACTGTGAGCTACTAGTGTCGCATCATCTCCAAATAGGAGATCTGTAATTTTAAAGCTCTTTATTTTCTATTTTACTTGGAATCTCTTTACGTTAAATAACTTCCCTCAAAACTGCTGTGGGGATAAGCTCCTCTTTGGTTATTATCAAATGCATACTTGATAAGATAGGAGAAGTAGATGTTAAACAGCACAGACGCTAATACACACCCTTGTTTGACATCGTTATTTACGTCAAACTGACCTGATTCCATGTCTTCATACATTAACCTTGCCTTCATACCATCATGAAATGATTTTATTATATTCAGGAGCTTTCCTAGGCAGCCCAGTTTGCTTAGGATGATGTATAAGCCTTCTCTCTTAACTTTGTCAAAGCCTTGTTCAAGTCAATGAGGGCCATATGCAGTGGAATGTTCTTTTCCCTACATTTTGCCTGAATTTGTCTAACAGAGAATATCATACTTGTTGTTGAACGACCTGGTATATAGCCACATTGACTTTCCGGGTAGATTCTTTGACCAAGTACTAGAAAGCTTAGGCAAAATAATTCGTGAAACAGCTTTACTGATGATGTTCAGAAGAGATATACCGCGGTAATTTTTGCAGTCACTCTTATCTCCCTTGTTCTTATATAACTGAGAGAATTTGGTATCTTTCAAATCTTGAGGAACTTTTTCTTACATCCAGATTTCTGTGACAATTTTGTACAGCTTGGATAATGATATATTATCTAGGCATTTGAAAACTTCAGCAGGGATTGTATCATTGCCAGGTGACTTGTCATTTGGCCTTTGTTTTAAAGCTTCTATCATAGCATAGTGATTTAATGATAGTATAGTTTTTCGAGGCAGCATCTTATGGAATTACCTTCCAAATGAAATTAAAAGCCAGACCTCCGTCTGCTCTTTTAAGAAACGTATAAAAAATTGGAGTGGAGTGGACTGCAATTGTAAAATTTATAAATAGTGAAGCTGTTATATACATCGTGTACATTTTTTTAAAATATATTTTAGAGTATGTAAATAGTTGGTCTTAATTAGTTTCTTTAAAAGCTATGTAAATACACCAACTTTAAATAATTTCATATTATTATATATTATTATTATTATATTATATCATTTCGATAAATGTTGACAGTTCGTTAAGCTCTGGCATAATATCGGAGGTAAGTAATTGTTCTATCTTACTTATATCTATTTCGGAGTCTTCACCATGGAGCTCTCCATAATGCTCAACCCATCTCTCTATTTGTTTCGGCTTATCATGTATCAAGTTACCTTGAGCATCTTTTAGTGGAGCAATCGTCTTCTTAACAGGTCCAATTGCTTTCTTGACGCCTTCATACATTTTTTGTGTGTCCCCCATATCAGCTGCCTGTTGAATAGATTGGCACAAGTCATTCCACTGCTCACTGGCACAAGCTCTGTATTCTCTCTGTACCCTTCTCCGTGTGGCACGTATATATTCTAGATTTAAAGAACTAGGGTTTTTCTTATGCTCTAAGAAAGCGCTACGCTTTTCCTCAAAAATTGGTTCAAGGTAAGGGGCATTTTCCTCCTACTAATCTGCACTTTTCCTTTTCACAATCCCGAAATGCTTTTTTGCGGAAGTAAGAATTCCATGCTTCATCGTACTCCACATAGTTGTTGCATGATTTACGTTCGAAGTAATCTCCACATGCCGCATATCCTCATTAAAAGCAGAGGTTCTGGCCGGACCTTTTGCTTTAGCTACGTTGATTCTCATGTGGTCAGGTTTCTTCGTGTAGTGTGTTTTCTTTAAATAGACGTCAATCTTTGCACAAACTAGGCTATGATCAGTATCACAATCAGCACTCTGATATGTTCTTGTGTGATGAATCTCCCGTAGGTCGCATTGTCGTGTTATTATTAAATATATCTGGTGCCAGTGCTTTGATCGAGGATGCATCCAGGATGTTTTTCTGCAGTTTTTTCCAGCAAAATAAGTATTTGTGACAGCCATCTGCTGGATTGAACACAGTTCTAGTAGTCTCTGCCCATTTTCATTAAAGTGTCCTACTCCTTCCTTACCAGAAGCAACAGGCCAATATTGGAAATTTGAGCCAACACGGGCATTGAAGTCTCCCAAGACTAATAGGGACTCTCTCCTTGGAATTTTCCTTCCTCCTCGAGACGGTTGAAAACTCTGTCTTTATCTTCGTCTTTAGACTGCCGGGTTGGTGCATACACACTTAAAAAATTCACATATCCATTCTTTGTATGGATTTTAGCTGACATTAACCTTGGTGATAAACCCAAAGGCGTTTCCATATAAGGTACAATTTCACGAAAAAGCGGGAACATTGCTTTAGCATACTGAAAGCTTTTTTTCGTCCGACACTCGTCAGAGTATGAAACGTCGGATAGCGACCGAAAGGTGAAACGAAATATATAGCCAGATGCCGGTACACGTGATATGATGAATAATGCGTCTATTTGGCTCTATGATTGGCCAATTAGCACCTATTCACCATTGTTTACTTGAAGAGTCCAAGTGAAAAAACGAACTCTTTTTGTTTACACAAGACTGGGTTTTGAGTCTTGATGTAAACCGATTCCAAAACACCTAAATGAAAGGACGATCTTGCTTGCCCAATGATCCGAAAATTATCGTCTGTATATGTTTTGGCGCATTCTGGATTTGTAATAAGATCTCTACTCCTCGAATTGCGTAAAAGATTCGTTTACATTTGCCAACTTTATCCAAAATTATAACGTTGACCCTGCCAAAACATTTCTGTGCTCTTTTGACATCAGCAGTCTATTCACCAACGTGCCATTAGATGAGACCATAGGGATTTGTGCTGATGCTTTGTATAGAGGTCAGCTTGATTGCCCTCCATTCCCCGAGGATACTTTCAAAGAATTGATGCTAGTTGCTACGCGAGGAGTGGAATTTAGTTTTAACAACCAGATGTATAAACAACTAGACGGAGTGGCAATGGGCAGCCCTTTGGGGCCAGCTTTGGCAAATATTTTCGTGGGTTTTAATGAAAGTAGACTTTTCAATAACACCATAAAGCCAGGTGTCTACTTTCGTTATGTTGACGATACTTTTGTCATTTTCGGTTCTGAGCTGGAATGTGACCGTTTTCACGTCAACCTCAACCAACTACATCCAGCCCTAAATTTTACAGTAGAGAAGGAGCAAAACAACTCCTTGAATTTTCTAGACGTTTCGGTTGAGAAAGGGGGCACTGGATTTCTCACCAGCATTTACAGGAAGCCAACGTTTACTGGTCAATACATCCGTTGGAATTCCTTTAGCCCAAAAGCTAGAAAAATCAACCTTATAAAAACTTTAGTTCACAGGGCACTTATGATTTGCTCTAAAACCAAGTTAGATTCTGAGCTGGGCACAACAAAACAACTGCTTATTGACAATGGATATCCAGAAGATGTCATTGTTTCTTGCATTAAGGAAAAACTAGCCAACATTTCATCAGAAAAACAGTTTGGTCCTGAAAAGTGCCCGGTCTACCTAAAATTGCCCTGGATTGGAAATGTTTCTTCAAAATTTGAAAACCAAATTAACAAAGCCATTACATCTTGCTTCTATGCTGTGAAGCCCCGTGCGGTTTATAACACTAGAGTCATGCTACCATCTGCTAAAAAAGATAGCGTTCCTACCACTCAAAAAAGTTGTGTAGTTTACGAATTTTCGTGCCGATGTGAAGCTCGGTACGTAGGGCGCACCACGCAGAGACTAGCAGACAGAATAAAACAACATGTCCCCACGAGCATCAGGACGAAAAACACAACAAGAAGAGAACAGCCACCTCGTATGTGTAAAAACTCTATTTCTAAAATGAAAAGTGATTCGGCCATAGGACAACATCTTATTACAAATCCAGAATGCGCCAAAACATATACAGACGATAATTTTCGGATCATTGGGCAAGCAAGATCGTCCTTTCATTTAGGTGTTTTGGAATCGGTTTACATCAAGACTCAAAACCCAGTCTTGTGTAAACAAAAAGAGTTCGTTTTTTCACTTGGACTCTTCAAGTAAACAATGGTGAATAGGTGCTAATTGGCCAATCATAGAGCCAAATAGACGCATTATTCATCATATCACGTGTACCCGCATCTGGCCAAATATTTCGTTTCACCTTTCGGTCGCTATCCGACGTTTCATACTCTGACGAGTGTCGGACGAAAAAAAGCTTTCAGTATGCTAAAGCAATGTTCCCGCTTTTTCGTGCTATAGTGAAGTTCTGTAGTACCAACAGACTTTTCAAGGTACAATTTCATTTCTAATTGCAAACCCAACACCATGCTCACATGTTTCCCGTTCTTCTTTTCGTTGCCAAAATATAATGTAGTCTTTTTCTCTTAAGCGAGTCTCCACTTCCAGATAATCTTGTCTCAGATAAAGCAGCCATATCAAAATTGAGTCGTTTCAGTTCGTCATTTAATGTAGCAGTTTTTCTATCATTGAAACCAATAGGACTGCACAATGTCCTAACATTCCAACAAGCAATTCGTTTTTTCTTAAGTACAGGATAGGTTTGTAGGAGCATGACTTTTTAGCCTACATTTTCTACGGCCCTCCATATTCATGGCAAGCAGGCCACCCCTAAATGGAGCAGCTTGGTCACTCCAGCAGGACCGAAGTTTCTTATTGCTCTAGTTAGTGTAACTCGTTCATTTTGGATATTTTTAGATTGCAGTGTAGCCAAGTATGATTCTTAGTAAAAGCATTTTCCACTCAGTTATACTGTGAATTTTTATTCTAAAAGTCAGACTTTTTACAGAAAACACACCAGATATAGTTTTTTTCAAACTTTGTCTTAGACTCTAGCAATTCGTATACAAGATCTTTCTCAAGCACCAAGTATGTAACGAAAAAACTCTCTCCTAAGAACTAAGGACTAGCTTATACAAAAAAGCTGACTAATAACCATTTACGTAAAACTATCAAGACTGCAAAAAATTAGGCCCGTTCACACTAGACCAAAACAGAACGGAACGGACCAGTTTGATATGGTACGGAACGGAATGGATTTTTTTGTAAGGTGTTCAGACTGCACTTGAACAGTGGAACAGAAATACCGCTGCTTCACAGGAACCAATTGTGTGCTATCAAGCAAGGAGGAAAATGTTTTGAGCCAATCAGCTCATCCATTTACATCCTTATTTGCCTATCAAAACACGTAAAAGACAATAGAAAATGAAGAGAAAATCATTGTTGATCAGTTTCAGAAACAAAGAAGGCGTCATAGGCTTTTTGCTATATAAAAACACACCTCATACAAAAACTGATGCTGCATGCGATATTTCTCTTCTCCGGGCAGATTTTCACATTTTCATGTAGCAGAAAGATTTTTGTAAAAAACTTGACCTTTTCAAAATATTACTGCAAACAGGAGATTTGAGGTCCTGTAGTTAAAGCAATTTCCCAAGTATCCTCGACATAGGCTCTTCTTGCAGGATAGTTAGGTCCCTGATGTATGATGGGATTGAATTCAAAGCTTTAATACTCGAGTAATAGAAACTTTTCTTCGAGTATTCTAGATTATACCTCCGGATTTGAAAATCTCCACAGTGCCTCGTTCTATAACTAAAGGATGGACTTTTTATTTTTTGTTCATTCAAAAGATTATCAGGGCAGTTCTTATTCATCATCTTGTAGGTCAGGGTTGAGTGGTCAAATCGTATCAATTGTTCAACTGTTAACCAATCATTGAACCATTTTTCCCTAGTGTTTGCTTGTTGAATAATTGAGCCAGCTCGATTTGTAGGCGCTGCAGAACTTGTATATTTACATATCTTAGTTGACTTCCTACGAGGCTATGATTAATATTACATAGCTAGGATTGGGGGCCTAAGTTCACTGGCTTCTTTAGGGACCACAATCCACCGGCAACTTTCCCTTTATCTTTATTAAACTATTCACTCCAATTCAGACCTTCGTCAATAGCTATTCCCAAAGATTTTGTCTGTTTCACATGTTTCAGTTTTAACCATTCAAAGTGAGTGCTTTGATGCCTATAGCATTCAATTTCTTAACCATTATTTTGTGGTCTACAGTATCAAATGCTTCCCTTAAATCTAGGAACACTGACAAGTTCATTTGTTTTTGTCACTGTTTTCGTGCCAATGATCAGTTTAGTTTATTAAGGATGTTGTTGTGGAATGAAGATTTTGGAAGGAGATTGATTTGGCGTTAGCATGCTGTTCATTTTAAGAAAATTATAAAGGTTGATAGAGATAGGCTTGTAATTACATGCATCACTTTTGTGGCCAGATTCGAAAATAAGGGTTACCCAAGCTAATTTCCAGTAGTCTGGGAAGGGTTCAGATTTCATGGGTGAGTTATTAATCATTGCCACTGGCTCACAAATGGCATTTGCCACATCTTTGAAAAACATTGTAGAGATCTTGTCATGCCCTGGAGGTTTTCCGTTTTTGAGATTCCTAATTACCTTAAGGACGGTAGGAACATCAATGGGAGCAAAATTCATATTATTTGTTTGTTTTCTAAGCTGTTTAACTGGGTCATCACCTGGTTTACATTCAATAGTGCTTGATAGTTTAGTGCCAAGCGTGGTAAAATGATGATTGAGGGCTTGTGCAATATCCGTTTTTGTTATTCTTTTCCCTTCTACATCCACGCAGGTTATCTTTGTAGAGCCCAGACCCTTATCAAGTACCTTACTGGTTGCTCTCCACGTGTTTTTTGGGTTATCCATATTTTCTTTAATTAACCCTTGATAATGTGACGTTCGAGCTTAGCGAATATTTGTCGTTACTTGATTACGAAGCGTCTTTTAAAGCGTGTAGTAATAACTGTAATGATATGGCTGCTATTTTTCAGGATATCTTTCAGTCAATATTAGATATACACGCGCCAGCCAAGAGAAAGAGGCTGCGATGCCAAACTGCATCTTGGATTACTCCCTTAATCAGAGGGCGCATGAAAGGAAGGGATGCAGCTAAAAGAGATATTGAAAGCTGTCCTGAAAAGAACAACTTATAATATAGGACGTAGGTATAATATATCAGGAGTAGGTAATGTGAGAGATGACGAAGTGTCACAGAACAAATGAACAATGAAGTACAGAAAATGTATAAGACGTTGTACAGTCCTTTAAATGAGTAAATTAATAGGGCAAAACCTTTTACCAACTTATAACAACTTATTACGTTTGATCGATCAGTCATGAAATATAAGATCATGAACAGACTATGTCCAGAAAATCTTTGGGATAAATTTTAAAGGAGATCTCATTATTCTAACTATAATACTAGGTTTTGTAAGAATCTTCAAATTCCAAAGTATAACCAAGAGCATTCTAAAAAGAGATTTTCTTATACTGCTCTGAAGGCTTGGAATGAGGTTCTTTTGTTTTTTTTAGTATGTAATGCCAGGGAAAGGCCAATAGAGTCTATAACAAAGCCCTGACAAAGGAAGAAAGAGAAAGGAAAGTTAAGTAGATAGGGGGATGAGATCCAGTTTGTTGATGTTAGATTTGAAGCAAGCAAGATAAGTTGTAGGATTCAGTAGAGGAAGTGGAAGGTAAGGTGTTCCAATGTTGACAGGTTATTGGAATGAAAGAAGATTTGTGGGAAAGAGTTCGTGGATTAGATATTGAAACTTGGAAAGGGTGTGATTGAGTAGAGCTTCTGGTGGGCCGAACATGCGTCAGGGGATCAGAAATAAAACTCTTGATTTCCAGTTAGCAATTTCCATGAAAAAATCGATAGAAAATGGGCAGATCTGCAACCAGACGACGATGAGAGAGAGATTGGAGAGATTTGGTGAGACTTGGATTATTTATGAGACGAATGGCTTTGGACTGGACTTTGTCAAGAAGATGTAGAGAAGATCTGGGAGCACCACCCCAAACATGAGAGCTGTACTCCAGAGTAGGATGAATCTGAGATTTGTATATAGTCAGTAGCTGAGAAGGAGAGAAAAAGCCACGAGCTCTAGAAAGGAAGCCAAGTTTCTGAGATGCATGTTTAGCAGTGGAGTGGATGTGGGTTTTCCAAGAAAGATTGGATGACACTGAAAGACCAAGCTGAGTGAAAGAAGACGAAATGACCAGTTCATGGCCACTCATGAATACAGGGGGGAAGTCTCAGTGATGTTTACGTGAAATAACAACCTGTGTCATCTTTCCTTGAATAAACTTAACACGGTTGTCATTACCCCACATCTCTATGGTTGACAAGTCATTTGTGAGAAGTGAAGCTGAGGTGTTAGGATAGCATGAAACATTGGAGTGGGAAAGATTTGATGGATTCGATCAAAAAGATGAACCTAGATGAGTATCATCGGCCAACGAGCAAATACTGGAAGATGTAGAGGAAAGTAGGTCATTTATGAAGAAGATGAATAAAACAGGCGAGATTACAGAGCCCTGAGGTACACTAGAGTTGATAGAATGAGGTTCGGAGAGGAAGCCATCTACCCTAATTGCAATTGATTTGTAAGAAAGAAAGCTAGCAATCCATTTAATGAGGTTGATGTGCAAACCAAACATTGGTAATTTAGCAAGGAGACCTTTGTGCCAGATACGATCAAAGGCTTTGGAGATATCAAGAGAAATCACTCTGCTCTCAACATAGGATTCTAGAGCAGAGGACCAAGTATGAACAGCGTAAGCTAGAAGGCCACCAGTAGATCTGGCTTGTCGAAAGCCATACTGGTGATTAGAAAGAAGGTTGTTTGTTTCAAGGAAGGCAAGCAGTTGTTTGGTGATGATAGTCTCCATATTCTTAGAGATGAGTGAAGTGATTGCAATTGGGCAATAGTTCGAAGGGTCAGACTTGTCCCCTTTCTTGGGGATAGGGAAAACGTGGGCAAGTTTCCGAGAAGGAATTATACCAACAGAGTAGGAAAGCTGAGAGTTTGTAGAGAACTGGTGCGAGTTCAGGGGCACAGGTTTCAAGTACTATAGTTTTGGATTTAGAGGTGTTGAGCTGGAGAAGGGTTTTTCGAACCTTGCGTGTGGAGAACTTAACAGGTAGCATTGTGAAGGTGGATGTAGGGTAGAGAGGAGGTTGGGATTCTTCATCATCGAGATTGGAATTGGAAGCAAAGATAGGTGCCAAAATGTTGGCTTTAGATGAAGGAGTACATGCAGAAGACCCAGAGTTGTTATTCAGAAGCGAAAAAGAAAAGTAACAAAAGTTTTGTGAGACCACTTTGGCTAAGGACCAAAAGGAGCGAGATCCAGTCTGGCAGGAAGCAACTTTATGGTTGATACGATAGACAAAAGAGGTTTTGGCACTGTTAATAGTTTTTGAACATAGATTACGTGCTTGTACAAATAAAGCTCTGGATTTAGGAGTTTGAAGGAACTTCCACTGTTTGAAGTGATGGCTTTTAGTCTTCACAGCTTTAGCACACTGGGAATTGAACCATGTTTGGAGAATTTATCTTGCCAGGCTTATAGGAAGAGGGAATGAAAAGATCCGTACCAAGCAGAATTCCATTTGTTATAAAAATGGCAAAAGAGGAAGGATCATTGGAGATGCCAGAGTGCCAGGGATATGAGGAGTAAAAGGTGCGAAGTGAGTCCCAGTCAGCTTTGCTAAAGTGAAATACCTTTTGAGTAGAGAAAGACTTATCATGATGGGAGACAAGGATGTCATGCTGCAAGGTGATAAGACAGTGATTAGAGTGACTAAGAGGAAAGTCTACAATGGGTTTAGAGTAAATGTTTGGGTTAGATGTAAGAAAAAGATCAAGAGTATTTGCCTTGTCACTTGAGCGATCAGGGATACGTGTAGGTTCTGAGATCAGTTGAGTCAAGTCGTTCACAATGGCAAAGGCCTCTGCATCACGACCAGCTGGGTTAGTAATGTTAGAAGGGTAAACAAGCCAGTCTGAACTGTGGACATTGAAATCCCCCAGGATAATGATTACAGAACGTGGAGGTTGAAGAGTAATAGCATCAATTGGTTTAGATAGATGGTCAAATAGAAGGTCATGTTTATTTAAATTATGTGAGCGGTATAGAGTGCAAATGAATTTAGAAGTACAAGGAAGGGAAATTTTCAGCCAGATGAGTTGAAATCCGGGATTTGAGAGGCCAAATTCAGTTAATCGAGAGGTTTGTACATCAGAACGGATAAATGCACAAACACCACCGTTAGGGAAGAAAGAAGAAAACAGCTCATAGCCAGGGCATTTCAGATAAGGAGATAGAATGGAGGTGTTGCTAGGGTCAAGTGGTCTAAGCTTAGTTTCAGTAAGGAAGAGTGCATGGGGATTTGAGAAATGGAGATGTTGGTGTACAGAGTTGAGCTTGGAGTACAGTCCACGAATGTTGCAAAATGAATATTAGGGAGCTTCCTACCTTGTATCGATATAAAAAATAATTGAAAAGTCATTTGACGAGCTGAAAAACAATACAAACACGCCCCCCTGGAAGATCAGCAGTAGCTTTATAAGAGATTGTTTAGTGTAACTATATAATTAAATTTCTGACTATGTAATTAGATTTAGGTAATGACTGTTATTAGAGTTCTGTTTATTAGCTAAATTTATTTTATTAAGCTGAAGGGTTTATCGCGTATGAACAGATTAGAAATATGAAAAAAGGACAGAATCTACAGGATTCTTGCAGGAATACTACAGAAGAATTCCATTTAAGATTTGCCGGAAGAGCAGTCGACTTTGAAGTGGCGATTATCCAAAGCGATTATATCAAACAAATTTCTTTCATTCTTTCCAATCGATGAGTTGCAAGTCAACGAGATATTGAGACCTATCATAGTTTTTCAGATCTCTAGTCTCCCTTATCACTGGCTTGCTATACTTCAGTTTCCAGACATTGATTTTTCGAATACCATGCTCAAAATAATAGTCTACTATTCAGATTTTTAATACCCTCGAGTGTAGAATGTATTTTGGACAAGAGGAGGAGAAATCATCTATATGATTTTGCTCATTCTTGTTATTTAGTCTGCTATTAATATGCTTTATTCATATTTTCCATTGAACATATGCAGAGCTTTGCATGCATTTGAATTTACATTTTGAGTATAATTTTGGGTCTGGTCATAGGTCATAGGCCTAAGAAGACGTCTATGGCACAGCCCCCCTTCTTACCCTTTTAGAACGGCACCAATGTATATGATGGCTGTTCGTTCAGCTTTACAGGTGATGTGTTTGATCTTTGAAAACAATCATACAATGCAAGTTATAAGAACACATTTCATTTTGAAGGGACACTGCACACATGACTGTCACTTGTGATTATTCTCGAGATGACTCCCTTTTGGATACATGCAGGCCATACGAAGCTTAAACAAAGCCTGTTCATGACCTCCCACCTTCTCTGAGATGATGATGACAGAATGGAGACACACTATTAGAATCTGGCTTAGTGGCAAGTGTCTTCTGTTTTGGTAAGTTTTTTTTATCAAAATGAGACTTCATGAAGCATTTATTTACAGCCTTTGAGCCTGTCCCCGCTAGGATACAGTTCTATTTACTTGCCATCGTTCCCCGGTTTGTCTCTCAAAAACTGTTCTTTAAATCTGTAGGAAAATATATATTATATCGCTGATAATTCAACTCGCAAGTATATATCGCAAAAATATGATTTAGTAGTTTGGCGAACAAGATAATACCCTCTTGCAATGAAGGTTGCTGCAAGTTTAGATTATTTGATTTTACTGATAAATCGTATGCTGATGAAAAATTGCCAGAACCATCGACACCTAAGCATGGCTCGGATAGAGTATGGAAAGGCAGTCGATAGCGTACCGCATAGATAGATCTTGAGAGCTCGTTTAAGCTTTCACCAACAATTATTACCTTTTTACAACGTAATATAGGATTGAGGAACACCAACATTAGGTTAACTCATGCAAATGATAGTAAAACACAGACAGTTTAAGAATGAAGTGTGGAATCTTTCAAGGAGACTCACTGTTACCACTCCTTTTTTGTATTTCACTGATCCCCTTATCAATTGAATTTAATAATGTTGGTTATGGATGTCAGATAACGATTAAGTCCATTGATCACCTATTTTATATGGACGACTTAAATCTTTTTGCAAGGAATAACAGTGAACTTACTGGGTTATTGGATACTGTGAAACATTTCAGTGATGATATTGGAATGCAATTTGGGCTAAATAAATGTGCGAAAGTTACGTTTAAGAAAGGAAAAGTTGTCAAAACTGAGAATATTATTCTTGATGTGAGTATCACTATTAAAGAATTGGAGTATGAAAGGATGTATAAATACACGTGTTTTTTTTATAAGAAAAAAGTTTATAAGAAAATGAGGCTCAAATGGCCAAAATCTTAAGAAAATCCGAAGAAAATCACGAGGCTCAAGTCAAGAAAATGCTAAGAATATCATAGTTCATCTTCTTTACATGCCAGAAATTGATATCGGCTCATTGTTGCAAACTCTCGTGCAAAGATTGAGACTTACGATGGCCCAACAAATACAGAGTAGCCTGTTCACAGCCAGTTTATTCCTGCAAAAGTTAAGAAAATCTTATGAAAATCTCAGCCTCAAATTCGTGAAAGTTAAGAAAATTGAGCCTCAGCAAAAAAGGCGTTTTCTTATAAAAAAGAACGTGTATTTGCTTATCCAGGAAGCTGAAGGGGTAGAAGATGCTGTCATTAATGAAAAAGTTAGAAAGGAGTTCTATCATAGAGTTAGAACTATCCTTTAAACTGAGCTCAACGCTAGAAAAAAGATCATGGCAATTAACTCATTGCCAATACCTATAGTTACCTACGGTTTTAATATCCTATAATGGACAATGCCAGAAATAAAGAGACTAAATGTTAAGGTTGGGAAACTTCTATCCATAAACAAAATGCATCACCTCAAAGCTGATGTTGACAGACTATATACCCGAAGATCTGACAGAGGAAAGGGACTGCTACAACTGGAATTAAGGTACAAAACCATACCCATTGGACTTCAAAAGTACCTAGACGCAACTCAGGATCGGATGCTACAACTTGTTGACAGACACGAAAAACCAGAAAAGTCCATTATCGCTATGATATGGAATTCGCTTGATATGACCTTCAGTTTTCTTCTTTGTCATACCTAATGCCCCATTTACTACAGGTATTATTGCTACCTACAAATGCCACATCTTCTGCATTTCAATTTCCAGGTACTGGTATTTGCTAACTTTTTCATACTCCTTAAGTCATAGATTTCGATCGGAAGGCACTGTCATATCAATCAATAAACACATCTTTCTTTGTGGTCTTTTACAATAATATCTGGGCGATTAGCATTAGCTGATCTGTCTGTGTGTATCGTGAAGTACCAAAGGCTAGTTGCTTGATTGCCCTTCGTGATTGGCTCTGGGTGATGCTCATACCAGTATTCAGCGTGTGGAGCATTATATTGTTGGCACATTCTCCAATGTAGGTATTGTACTGTCATGTCGATCTTTGTATTCCTTTTGTGCAAGTATTGGGCATCTTGCAATTAGATGATCAATTGCTTCCACTTTATCCTCACACAGTCTACATCTAGGATCAGTTACGTTTTTTGTTATATTTGCCTGATAGTTCTTTCTAGTCTTGTGCTGCCATCATGAACCCCTCAGTCTCTGCTTTTATTCCGGCGCATCTCAACCATTGGTGGGTATTAAGTTGTTCTATGTCCGCGTCTTTGCTTCGTAGTGCACATGGACCGTGTAAATGCTTCCGTCCCCTCTTGCTTTTGATGCCATCTAGTCCTTTCCTTGTTCCTTCTTGCTTGACAAGTTTTGCTAGATTTGTTGGTTGTGTTCTAACGCAGTCTCAAATATTCAACTTTGATGACAGCTAACAGAAAGCTAATCAAAGTCAGCTGTACAATACACATACCATAAAATAAATATACAAAGTAATATATACTAGCCTAAATGTAACCTAGGCTTTAATAAATATTTTCAAAGCATGCAGTTGCATTTATCTGTTTTCTAATTTTTTATACGTTTCTTAAAGGCGTGCAATGATGGCACTACAAGGCCATCATTACTTCCAAGATTGTAGGTATACGTTTTTTCAACAAAGATATCTTCCACAAATGATGGATTTAATTTTTTCTTGGTTTTAAATATCTCTATTATGAGCAACTGCAGGATTCTTTGGAGAATTGATAACTGAGTTATCTATAGCCAGACCTAGTAGCTCGTCGAAGGAGGACTCAGGGTCTCTGTATACGATTCGCAAATTCTTTCATGAAGTCTAATAATTTGATTAATTGTGACTCTGTAATGGAATATCCAAATTAAGAGACAATAACTACAATGCGACATGATAAAGGATGTCATTATCAGCTTGAGTTTGTCCTCATCCATGAAATTAGATACCCTTTCTATCGCATGTAGTTTCTGGCTTGCTTTCATACAGAGCTGATCGGCACTGTGGCTAAAATTCAACATTGAGTATATAACTTATGAAGTAATTTTCAAGATTCAGATATTTTGTAGTTCCAATATTTATTGTCACGCCCCGGTCTTTTGTTCTGAATACTAAGAGATGAAACTTGTCCTCATTTAGTGTCATGAGATTATTTGAAAACCATTTGGATAATAATAGCGTCTCTTTTTCTAAATTTGCGTGCATTGTCATAAGGTGTCTTATCTCCTACGTATTATATCGTGTCGTCTGCATAGTTGCAGATAAAATATATCATTGATTACAATATTAAAAAGAACTGCCCCAATACTGATCCCTGTGGTACTCCTACTCTTGAGGAGGACCACGTGCTGAATATTCCATTTATTTTCACCCTCTGCTTCCTGTCATAGCGATAGCTACGAATCAATTTGAGAGCGTTGATATTAAACCAATAGACATCCAATTTTGTTAAGAGAAGGTTACGGTTTAAACAATCAAATGCTGTTAAGAGATCATCAGGAAGGCACCTACATATCCCTTTTTATCGACATATTCTGTACAAGTTTCCAGCAATTTAGCAAGAGCATGCTAGATGCTTTAGTCATCACTAAATCCACATAGATCACATGATAAGGGATGAATTCTTTTATTTGGCCATACATTATTCGCTCGCTTGAAAATTTGGATTCGGATGTAAGGATAGTGACGAAAGGATAATTCTCTTTTCACGTAGGGTCTTAATTTTTTAAAAATTTCAGTGATCTCTCCCTCTTTGAGCTCTGTGGTAAATGTACAAGAGTTTCATCCTTAAGCAAATGTATTCTTAGGCAAATTCTCGTACACACAAAGGCTTGATGTAGTTCATTAAAGTAGTGCTGACGGAATAATCAACAAGCTATAGCGCATGCGCGAACGGGATCAGCCAAAGTTGCGCAGGGAAGATATTCTTCGTGCAATAAAAAGAATACCACGTAGACTTGTTCGCATGACAATCTACTCCGCGTTAAGTACGTCCGAGATCCCTTCATTGTGCTACCAATATTATTGGACCGACCGTTCTCGTCCAAACAGAATCCATCATACCCCCTGCAAAAGTTGCTGCTAGCTTGGCCCTATTTTGTAGCGCTACGTTCTCCCACTCTTGCTTTGCTTCAACTGTTTCTTTTGCCATTGATTGTGAGTTGTATAGAAATACGGGTAGAAAATCAAGCCTCTACGATCCATCTCATTGTGTCAAAACTATCGAAATAGCTCTCTGGATTCCACATTATCCCAGTAAGGACGAAAAGTAATGAAAAA
Source organism: Mastigias papua (assembly GCA_964019165.1). Taxonomy (NCBI): domain Eukaryota; kingdom Metazoa; phylum Cnidaria; class Scyphozoa; order Rhizostomeae; family Mastigiidae; genus Mastigias; species Mastigias papua. The sequence goes on from OZ025275.1 coordinate 13,254,211, forward strand.
TGACCTGGGAAATGAGCTGGCGCTATCTTGGGGCTCCAAGTTTGATGGAATGTCAACAATATACCAAAGTGATTCATAGCAAAGCACTTAGAACCAGTGAGTGCAAAGACTCATTTTAACACCTCTTTAAGGAACTCAAGGATGACAATACGCCCGGAAAATAAGAGTCTCCCAGATCGGTGATCCACTTTTTATTTGAACAGAATTCGTCACATCTCACGCAGAAGTATTAGGAAATTGTATGTAGAGGGATTTTGAAAATATGAACTGAACTGACGTTCCTATTAGTTTGGTTCTGTTTTGTAGCGGTGCGTTCTCCATATCTTCCTTTGCTTCGTACGTTTGCTTTTCCATTGACTGTGAGCTGTGTAGCAATTAAGTTGGAGAATCGATTTGATTTTGTCAAAACTATTCGAACAGCTCTCAGGACTCCACAGAATCTCAGTAGGCACGAAAAGAATGAACTATGGTCTGAAAAACAAGCAGGCACTGTCTTGGGGCTCAGAGTTTGGTGGGACCTTGACAAGTTAGTGCAAGCAACATACCAGATTCGTAGCAAAGTACACAACGAATTAATGCATCGAGTTTTTTTAACACCAATATAAGGAGCTCAAACTCTACAAAATAAGAAACGTGAAGGAATGCTCCAGGCTCAGATGAAGAAACAAAGAGATTTGCTTAGAATTAAATGCCTAAATTACAATATAAACCAGATGCCGTGACAATTTTATTCAAGAAAAATTATTTCTATACAATCAATGTCATCTAAAGATATAAAAGCAAAGCTGCCATTTTGGTACAGTACTTTGAATTCATTAAGCATGAAGTACCGGAACCGGATAACTCCAGTGTACAAACGTTTTAGAATTTTAATGACAAGGAACAGGATGAAGTTACCCCGGACCTAATGTTCGATATAAAGAAGCATGCAATTAAAGTCAATTTTTTGCCACAAATCTTCGCCATATACCCACCATGAGATCAAAAACGCATTTGACATTAGACAAGAAGCTTCCAATTAATATTGTACCATAACGTACATAAATCAAAACTCTACTTGCTCCTAGTACTGCACAATAGCTTTCTCTTAAGAGAGTGTGCATACGAAGTCCACAGGGAGCATATAATATTGTCCATAGGGAGTCTGTACTAAAAGTGTCCATGGGGAGTTTATAATACCCATTGAGAATACCAATGTCAAAAGGGAGTCTGTACAGTACTTCCTTGATCACCCGGACGCTAACGGACACAACCTTTCTAAACGGGTGCCGGGCAATCCAAAAAGGCCCTCTAAGCGAAATTACACTTGTGGACATCGGTGCACAAGACAAATGCTAAGATAATTAGAGAGCTTTCTTAAGATACCAGTACAAATCCCTTTTTAAATGTTAAGACATAAAACTAGAGTTCATTTTATCAACGATGGCATAATGCCAATCTGCTTTCAGATCTCCGACGCCAACTCATGGAGTGAAACTAATGTTCACGTATCGACTAGCGTAGCTTCAGGCCGATTGCGGAGGCAAGTTAGGCAATCGCCAAGCATTCTTGTCACCGATACGTGCATATTGGGCAACTTTCAACATATTTGACTTAAATTATATACGATTAGTCACGGTCGGATAATTGAGGGACGGTTAATCGAGAGATAGTTAATCTAGGAAGTACTGTAGTACCAGTGTCCATAGGGAGTCTGTACTACCTGTTTTCATAACGAGTTTATAATACCAGTGCTCATAGGGAGTCTATAACACCAATGCTTATAGGAAGTCCATAATACCAATGAACAATCAAATAAATGTCGTTAAATGTGATTGAAAACGATTGTTCGTATCTTACTGATGATGACAAACATTGATAAATATAAGTATCACAATAATGAGACTTGAGGAGAGCGCTACTTAAGGAAAGTGTAAGTGTGGATGGCCCAAGATGAGATATGAGGACGATAGTAGAGAAGATTGAATTCACATTGAATTCTCCGCCCTAATGATGACAATTGAAGAGTGATAGTTTTGTTTACTAACATATACGACTTATCTTCAAAATCAGGAACTAAGTACACCTGCCTCCAGAGGCGACACCAAGAGGGAACTGGGGGCCGTTTCTCCCCTGTTTTCTTCCTGATCAATTGTGTAATTCATCCAAATTCGAGTAGAAAAAGTTTGAGGAGGTGGGGGATTTCTAGCAAACTTCAAGTCATTGCTATGTCATATCATTGCCGTATTTTATAACCTTTTGTTACCTTTTTCATTGCACATTGTATTAGACGATGTAAGAAAGGGCGTGGTCCACAACAATCCCAAGTCTGCGGTGGCTGGAGTCGCCCTTGCAAGTCGCTTGCTTAAAAAAAGTGTTTTTGGGACTCTAACTACAACACCTCTCTACTCGAAGCATATCAAATACTCTGGATAAGCATGGTTATCTGGAAAAACGACAAAAATTGATGGATTTGCTACATTATTTACCACTGAATCGTACAAATCTGTCCCTGTGCCTTTCTTTGGTGGGGCTTTCATTCCATGTTCACCATGAGTGTATTCACCAACAAGGACCTTGGCCATGTACATTAACTTTTCACCTCTGGCATTTGACCTTGCATACCTCACTGAATAACTTGAATTGACAGCAAAGTAATTTCCGTCGCCATAAACTGCGGCTAAAATGAAATTTTTGAGTAATATTTAGGTACCAGACGTGCAATGAAAACCCGGAAAACCAAGAGAAAAGGTCATAGAATAATGTTGAAATGGTGAAATTGACGAGGATAACTATTGATAAACAATTTTGGCCACCTGATAACTCAGTAGGTGATGGGGGAGGTAAATACATTGCCTCGATTAACGAGTCCATATTAGGCAATAAATGCTACCGTTACCATGCAACAGCTCTTATAAACATTGTGAATGAATGATTCATTTTAGGATGGACTAGAATATAGGAGATGCAAAAGACTCAAATTTGAAATCGACTACAGATAACTGATCGAAATAAGCCCAGTTAATATGACACAAACTAGCCTAGGCTCAACCTAAAATTTCTGCCAAAATCTTGGAACACTTGCTATGATTTACTCCATAGACGAGCTGTAGCGTCTGTTGGAGTTTGGGCTCTAGGACTGCGCAGTATGTGCAAATTGACAAGCTAACCATGTTGAGTTTTTTAGAGGTAGTAGAAGACGTTGGATACATGATATAGCATTACATTTATAAACTCATGAGTCGTTTCATTCAGTTTTCCTTCTCTAAGAACTAGCGAATGTGACTTGTTCACAACAGTGTCCACTCCCTCCATAAACAATATTGTCTGAAGCAAATATGAGCAACAGAAGTGATGACTATCTACAGTACAATGGGTTGTTGCTATCGACTCAATACTGTTGTAGTAGGGAAGGGGTTTAGATTTCAATTTGTGTCATGCAAAACGACAGCAATTCACAAAATGTACGGTTGTTCCATGTACTTCCCGCAAGCATTGTAGGCCAGTGTAACAAAATGGTTCTTTGTTAACATGCATTTGTTAAGACCTCGTTTTTCAACGCTTGAAACTACGACTCTAGAAACTGTTTGCGAAATAAAACTCAAATCTTTTCACACAACATTTATCGAAGCTCAGAATTATACTGTAACATCTCCTTCTCTCAAACTTTACATCAATAACTCTTCAAACAATAAGAATCAGTCAACCATACTAAACAGAACAATAAACATGACGCCACATCACGTATGTATAATGCCCCTGGGAAACATGTGATAAATACAACACTACGCTTTAATGCCAATGAACAGACAATGATAACCACTCCACAAAAGCACAGGGGACATAGCGTAACATAGCCCCCCACTTAAGAACGAAATTTCCTATAATGTCTTTCAATCAACTAACATCAGATATGGTTCATGTTCTATAGTTTTTTTTTTAACTCAGTAGTTCAATCTTGAATGTCCAGTCTTTAAATTTCCAATCTTCAAATGGATCTGCTCATGTAATCTGCTCCCACATTGTCCGATCCTTTAACAGGTTTTAGTCTCATATCAAAATTCTGAAGATACATTGTCCATCTCATTATACGGGGATTCTTGAACTTGGCTGAAGCAATATAGTTTAATGGCATATGATCAGTCTGTAGTACGAATGGAACACCTTGCAAATACACTTCAAATTTTTTCACACTCCAAGTTGAGTAGTTTTTTTCAGCACTGCTCAGCTTTTTGCTTGCGTAACTCACTGGATGAAGTTTGCCATCGTACTCTTGCATCAAAACTGCTCCAATTCCCTCGTTTGAAGCATCCGTACTCAGTGTGTACGTTTTTGAAGGATCTGGTAGTCGTAAAATGGGTTTCTTGCATAATAAATTACGCACAGTCTGGTAGGCACGTTCTTGTGGATCTTCCCATTTCACCTGGTTAGGTTGACCTTTCTTCAATAAATCTGTCAAGGGTGCAGTAATAGCCGCGAAATTTGGACAAAATTCTCTGTAGAAGCTAGCAAGTCCATAGAATGAACGAATCTGTTTTCTATTTGTCGGTCTTGGAGCATCTCTAATTTTCTTCACATTATTCTCATGCAGACCTTTCAAACCTTCACTTAGATGGTGACCAATGAAGTCTATATTGTCAGATCCAAAAATACATTTGCTTGGCCTAACTGTAAAATGGGCATCCGTTAATTTCTGGAACAGCTCTCGAAGAGTCTTAATATGTTCCTCCCATGATTTTGTATGCACAAGGATATCATCCCAATAGAAAACAACATTTTCCATGTCATTTAGGACCTTCTGAAGTCCACGTTTCAAAGTAGCTCCACTATTAACCATTCCAAAAGGCATTTTCAAAAACTCATAGTGACCATCAGGTGTTACAAAGGCAGTTTTATTGACGTCCTTATCTGCAACTTTCACTTGCCAATATCCTTTGCTAAGATCTATCTTTGAGAAAAAGTTATCACTGCTTAACTTTTGAAACTATCCTTCAGTTGTTGGCATCGGCTCTGGATCGAAAACTGTTACTTTATTTAATTTTCTATAATCAACACATACTCGGTTTGATCCATCTGGTTTTTTCACAATTACAACTGGCGATGCATATGCCGATTTAGATTCTCTAATAATACCCAAGTCTAGCATTTCTTTAATGTCATTTTTAAGTTCTTGATTTGCATGAAATGGAAGTCGATACGGCTTACTGTAAATAGGCTGTTCTGAAGTTAGCTTCACCTCATGCAGTATAATATCTGTGGTTCCTGGATCTGGTGTGAATCTGTGTTTGAATTTTTCAACAAATGTCCTTATCTCTTCTTGTTGCTTAACTGAGAGATTTTGCCCAATTTTAGCATCTTTTGCACTTCCTTTCATCTTGAAATCATTTAACTCAAATAAGTTATCATTGCTAGTATCTTCATTAACAAAACTCACAGATGCTTTCTCTATTAAACTTTTGCTATCATCTCTATCAATGTATTTCTTCAAGAGGTTTGCGTGGTAAGTTTTTAGCTTTCCTTTCACTTTAATTTTGCAGTCATTCAAGCCACCAGTTTGTTCAATAACAAATGGCCCTTTCCATTGCATCAGCAACTTATTATTATCTGTTGGAAGTAACACTAGAACTTTGTCTCCTTCACTAAGTATACTTGGTTTGGTTCTCCGATCGTAATAATGCTTTGCTTTGCTTTGTGCCTTCTCTAACTCTCCTTTTGCTAATGCTAATGTATCTTCCAGTTTTTCTCTTAACTCGAATACATACTGGTAGCTGTTTTTTACTTCTGGTGTCTCAATTTCCTTTGTCCATAGGTCTTTCAAAATATACATGGGACCCCTCACAGTCCTGACGAACAGTAACTCGAATGGAGAAAACCCTGTAGAGTCCTGAGGAACTTCTCGGTAAGCAAATAAAAGGGCATTTATATAACGATGCCACATTCTTGGTTGTTCGGCACATAACTTTTTCAACATACTTTTGAGTGTGCCATTGAATTTCTCGACCAATCTATTGCACATTGGATGGTACGGTGTGGTAGTCAAATGGCGAATGCTCAGTAATCTATTAACTTCTGCCATGCATGTTGATATAAATTGAGTTCCCAAGTCACTCAATATCTCTTCTGGAATCCCCAGTCTGCTGAACATATCCACTAAAGCTTCTGCAACAGTCGGTGTGTCAATCTTTTTCAATGGCGTTGCTTCAGGATATCGAGTAGCATAATCTACAAGAGTCAACAAATAACGATGCCCTTCCTCACTTGTAGGAAATATTGGTCCAACAATGTCTACAGCGACTCTTTTGAAAGGCATATCAATCAATGGCATCTTTTCAAGGGGAACTTTGCTCATTCGTCCTTTAGAAATAGTCTTCTGGCATATGTCACATGACTTGCAGTATCTCATAACGTCACCGGCCATGTCTGGCCAGTAAAATACAGAATTTATCCTTTCGAGAGGTTTGTTTATTCCGAGATGTCCACCCATGATTGAGTCATGCGATAGCTTCATTACATGTGCTCTCAATGATTCTGGAATCACTATCTGGCTCATTTCCTTTTCATCACCTTTATTACAAACTCGGTAAAGGACATCCTTTTTCACTTCAAATTTTACGATTTCTCCTCGTTTATTTCTCGATTCTTTTCGGCTCAGCAATTTTGCAAAAGATGGATCTGCCTTCTGGAGCTCTATAAGTTTTTCTCTATTTACTGCAAGAGCTTCCGTCGTTTCTGCTACTTTTAGTTTAGTGATCTCCTTGATCTTCTTGTCTTGTGCCCTTGTAGTAACTGCACAGATGTCGTTTTTCCAATTTGGATCTGGATTATATGCATCTCTGGCCCCATCAACATTACCAATAATTAAGTCGTAAGCTGGAGTCTTCATACACAACGCGCGAAATTTACCCGATAAATATGGTGTGTCAATATCAATTATAGCCACTGGGGTGATTAATGCTGACCTGTTTGCCAGTATGAGAGTCACTTTTTCATTCAGTTTTTGATTCTCTGGCACCAAATCTTCTCTGACTATCACTGTACTGCATCCTGTGTCTCTCAATGTTTTGACTTCTGTTCCCTCAACAAATCCAGTCACCACGGGCATATTACCAGCATTGTCTAATGGAATTTCAGCATTTATAACAGAAATGAATTTGTCTCCCATCGGTATGCGACCATCTTTCTTGAACGATTCAAGTTCATCTTGAGACACTTGTTCTGTACTTCCCAACTTAGGCTCATCTTTTTGCATAATTGTAGCTGAAACATGCTTAGGTTGGGACCTATTACTCCCAGGTTCTGTGTTACTTTGGTGAAAAGGTCGTAGATGAAGATCTTTGATAGACTTGGTCGGACAAACAACAGCTTTGTGTCCAATGCCACCACAAGAAAAACATTTAATTTCATGTTTCATCCTGTTCTTTCTCTGGTCAAGAACGCTATGATGCATGTCATGTAAAGTTGACGCGTGGAATTTAGCTTCGGCCAGCTTCTGGTTATTTGATTCTAAATACCTCTGCGCTCTATCCGCCAATTCCGTCAAATCCTGGTTCTTTGCTCTTTTTAAATGGACAGCTAAATCTTTTGAGCACACGTTAATCAGTTGCTCTTTAATAAACAGATCTCTTAAATCTTCAAATTTTTTTTCAAGACCAGCAAGCTCAATCCAATTTTCTAAGTACGAACGGATCCTCTCTATGAATTGGGAAGGAGTTTCATCTCCTTCTGGTCTGCAACTACGGAAACGTCGTCTGTATCCTTCTTCAGTAAAATCAATATATCGAAGAAGTCCACTCTTCAAAATATTGTAGTCATTTGAGTCTTGGCGTGGAAGACGAGAATAATATTCAAGTGCTTTACCTGTAAGCAGAGCACTAATCCTAATTGCCCAAGTTTCTTCTTTCCATTTGTTGGCAATTGCGAATCGCTCAAACCTTTCTAGGAAGTAATCCATTTTTTCTTTATCTTCAGAAAACGGCTGCATTTTCGGAGGCCTTGCATGAAAACTTTCAGTATTCCCATTTGCTTCCTGATTCAAGCTTCTTATTTCCAATCTTTTCATCTCAAGCTCAAATTGCCTTTGTTTTTCTTCAGCTTCAAACTGCATTACCTTTTCTTGAGCTTCTAAGTGCCTTTTCTTGTCTTCTGCTTCAAACTGCATTACCTTTTCTTGAGCTTCTAAGTGCCTTTTCTTGTCTTCTGCTTCCATTGCCATTTTTTTCAATTCTCGCTCACGCGCTCTTTCCTCTCGCTCACGCGCTCTTTCCTCTCGCTCAAATTTCTCTTTCTCTTTCTGCTCCTCTTCCATCTGTTTTTGCTTCACAAACTCCATTAGTTCTTTTCCTTCGAGTCCGAACTCTTTTCCAACACTGACAAACTTTTCCATACTTAAGGGATTCCTTTTTCTCTTGCGAAAACTTTGTATGTTGAGCGTAAGCAGTAAATAACTCTTGTTTAAAAGAGCCGTAGAGTTGAAGAGGTCCCGTCGGAGGTGCCAATGTAACAAAATGGTTCTTTGTTAACATGCATTTGTTAAGACCTCGTTTTTCAACGCTTGAAACTACGACTCTAGAAACTGTTTGCAAAATAAAACTCAAATCTTTTCACACAACATTTATCGAAGCTCAGAATCATAACACTCCTTCTCTCAAACTTTTACATCAACCACTCTGCAAACAATAAGAATCAGTCAACCATGCTAAACAGAACAATAAACATGATGCCGCATCATGTATGTATAATGCCCCTGGGAAACATGTGATAAATACAACACTACGCTTTAATGCCAATGAACAGACAATGATAACTACTCCACAAAAGTACAGGGGACATAGCGTAACAGCTAGTTTTAATCCGGGTTCCAAGTGCTTTCGTTCGTACAGTAATTCCTCATCCATCCAGGATGAAACTGTATTTTTAACGCAATCCCCAGTGGACCCAATGCTTTCCACAGTAGTAGCCGGTAAGTTCTCCTACTCAAATACTTTTTCAAAGAGACAGTGGCACTATTCAGCACTGTTCTTGCACCATGAAAAAGATAATGGGATTTTATCACTGTAAACATGGAAGTATGTTCACAACCTTTTACCAACGAGTCTTCAGAGTGTGGCTACAGAGTATTACCCAAAGTTTGTGGCCCTTTTGAGAAATTCCCCCGCTAGTGGAGTTTCCTCAGAAAATGTCACGTGTTCACACGTCTCCTAGGATAGCAATGGTCACACGACAAAATCTAAATTGAGTTGGATTTATCCTAGGCTACCTAATGTCGTTTACACAGGACTACGATGTCAATTCTACTCTATGCATATTTATCTAGTTTTCTATCAGTTGTTTATTGTTCAGAGTTGAAAAAGTGAATTTCTGGTTACCATTTTTCCCAGCGTAACTTCTGTTAAAACCGTGATGATTGATTGCACTTGATGATTCCTCTGTTGTGCCGTGAAATAGCGACCGCTCATTCTGGTGTGATCCATTTCTGATATCCATATCTTGCTTCCTGATCATGTAAGATTTGTATAGCTGAGGATTCTGTACCCGGTGTATTGTCAAAACTTTCCTTATGCTATTCCCTGATGTATGCATCAATTCGTTTATAACCTTGTTATATTCTTCACTGTCATTGGGCAGGGAAACCAGATGAAAGGGTACTTCTTTTCTATAGATATCCAGAGGCATCTTATCCCAATAAGGTGGAAAGACATCTGAGGAAGAGAATCGACAATTCTATATCAGTATGTTATACAGCATGTCTAGTATAAAGATATAGTGCAATGCGAAAAGAAGTAAAATTGAACCTAAGGTAAGTTACCAACCATCTTAAAAACGCAATCATGCGATTAAGAAGTAATACATAAATAGTAATATTCCAAAGTTTTGGCACTTCAAAAAGAATCTAGCATCCATGAAGATATTTCTTATATTCACAGAGTAATTTCTGCGAGTTTTGCTGAGAATTCCTTTCATTCTAAGCCAGAGATGGGCAAACTACGGCCCACCAAGTGCTTTTTAACGGCCCGCCAAAAACTGTTCGGAAGCAAAAATAACTTCATTTATGACATTCTCATTGACATTGTCCTTTTCATAACAGTTAGTCGCTACGTGACTTCGTTTTCCAAATGTGTGTGTTTCAGTTCAAGTTTCTACTGTTTAATATTACAGAATATTACTTCAATAGCCGCTTATATACCACTCTGTGTCTTGAGAAATATATGGCAACATACTATGCGGCCCTAAAAAGACTTAGAATTTGTAAATATGGCCCTTGCACTCAAAAGTTTGCCCACCCCTGCCCTAAAGAGAACACTGATCTAAAAGGTTGCACCATGATTAGGAATTAAATTAGGAAAAAGATGATTAGGAATTAAAAGCGGGTGCAAAAAAGAAATGAAACTGGCTTCATGAAATTCAATTCAGAGACGCTCAGTAAAATGAAATTCGAACCTCGCTCATTCGACGTTTGCTCGTTGAGACATCTTGCGAGTATCGAAACTGCGTTGGTCAGGTCTTCATGTCGAATGCCAAGAAAAGTTACTTTTACTGATTCTGACTTCACACGTGCAGAAGAATTGGACGGACGGTGATCACGGGATGCAAGCAGAGATTCTCTGTCGTGGCTTTCAATAACTAAAACCACCTTTTTCAAGGATTGATTTGGAAACCTAGCGTTGTAAATTTCTACACTCTGCACAACATCCTTAACTACGTCTTGTTTTGCGTAATGAAGAGCTCCTGTTCCAAGCATAGGTATTGCAACAGATGAATGGGACATCGATGCTGCATCTTCAAAGATACGCACAAGCAAGCTTCGAAATTTCTATAGAAAGATGTAAAGCTTCATGAGTCGAAATTATGATTCAAAGTGCTATGAAATTATGGAAGATCGCAAGTTATTGGCGGATAAGGTTAGATAAAGCATGACTAAAATTGCAAGCAAGTTCGTTCATCCCATCTTCTGATGTCATGCACGGTACTTTTTTATTAAAAAAACTTAGCTCCTACAGTTCCTCATTTTTGGTTCTGTTTTGACTATATTGTACCAATAAGAGTTCCGTAACAGTTCATTAATTTCAACTGCACATGTAGCGCACTAATAGTAACTTAGAAGGACACTTAGATCTCTACCTTCAGTTTAGCATTCCAGAATTACCTATTTTGGAGTGCCAGAGAAGAATTACCCCCTTTTTCATAATTGCAAACAACTTTTTACACAAATATTAGGAAATTTTTAATTTCTTTTACAAGACGTCAAGAGCCATCATTCACCGTCAAAATTGTTGCTAAGCAACAGTTGCTACATGGCACGAGTTGCACATTATACTTCATATGAATATGACAGCAATGAATGAAACTAGTTTTTTGATTCTAGATATTTTGTAGTGATAAAACTACTTGAAATTAAAAAAGTTCCATTTTGGGATTTCGCCTGTGGTAGTACAGGGTCCTTAAATTTTGGCTTTATAAAGTGGTTCCTTATAAAAAAAGTGCGCGTAGAACGCTGCTGACATTTCGATGCTATCCTACCTTCGAATTGTAGCTTCCCAAATGGGCATGAAAAACATTCTTGCAACGGAGAGCTCCACCTGTGGTTGCTTTATGATCCCATTCGTCTATGGTCTCGTGCCTTCGTCTGATACATTCATATGCATATATAGGCCCGGCTACGGTTTGTAAACTTTTTGCAAGAATGGTACCAGACCCTATGGTTCTTGATGCACTGTTTACAATGACGTCACTCTAAAAAACAAGCTGCATTCTACAACATTTTGGAGTCCATATCAGTTTGGCAGTATTCAAAATATTGAAGCTACAATGATTTGAAGCTATCGATCGAAGAGTATATTGCTCTTTTATGATCTATTAGAACGATTTGACGCGCCTACGCAAGTACATGGCTGGTTAACTTCCCTAAGTCACAACAATTGCAAAGAGAAAGCGCTTAGTAGAATGAACAGTAGAGAGTGTATATGTTCAGTTTAAAATGTTCAGACCGTTGATACAATTCCTGACGAAAATGTTGGAACACTTATAATCCCATCCCCTTCTTCGTCTAATACGGGAAGACTGGATCACTATTCTTCGGTGTTGACTGGAAACGCGTTATTCAGTGCGTATACTACGCATTTTTGGGAGTAATTGAATATTTCAAAATACGCGAATATTGGTACTTTTACTTACCGTAACAGTTGAAATATCACCAATAATGGGGTCTAATTCCACTCCACTTTCCTTCCTCTTAAATTCCGCATCTTGTTGTGTAGCTAACACGATACTGCATTCTTTCAATATCCGATGTTGGCAATTTTTAAAAGCTTCTGTTTGAAAAAATGCAAGCTTATCTTCCTCTGTATATCTTTCATCAATAGTGCTTATTTTTGTCATAAAATTTTCATCACAAAGACTGGGGTCAGTCTGGAACCATTCTTTGCTGCTATCCTTTTTAAACATAGGATATTTCTCGGGAATAATTTTGAGCCATTCTTTGATGCTATCCTTATCAAACATAGGATATTTCTCGAGAATACGCTTGGCATATTCTTCATGTGTTGTTGATAATAATTTCTCCTTCGATAACTTCATATATTCTACTTTCACTTCCTCAAATTCACCTACAGAGTTGTCAACATCTTCTATTGGACCAGTTACAAAAAGATCATAGTTTTTCAAGCACACCTTTACGCCCGAGGCGGATTTCTTTGATGTAAATGACAAAAAGAGGTTATTGACAGCACCGTCAGGAATGCCTAGAGCTTTGGGATTAATGGGTATCTGCTTTGAGTCATATTTAGATACAAACATCCTGAAAGCATCTCGAATCTTCTTCTCAGCATCATTTCTCCAATTTGTCATTCTGACTAGAAGGAAACATCCTTGTTCGCTCGTCTCTTTCCTGAAATCTGATGTTTTCACTATTTCTTGAAGTCGACTTTGCCTTTCTACCATTAAGTAATCCAGGATCTCATCCTTAACTAGTATTTTGATTGTTTTTGTGCGCCCATGAACTATATCGTATATTTCACCTACAATAATTGAAAGGAAAGTGCGAAAACATCATTCATATCAAATACAAACGCAGGCAAAGATTCCTTACACACACACAAGCACACGCACGCACACGCACACACACACGCACACGCACACACACACACACACACACACACACACACACACACACACACACACACACACACACACACACACACACACACACACACACATAACACAAACACACACACTTCTCTATATGTAAAGTCAGATTGTTCACTGATTTTTTCCAAATCTACCTTTGAAAATAGAGCAACTACCTATTGCTAATCATCAGAATCATCATCAGAAGTTACTTGCCAAAAGAACATGAGTAGTTGAGTGCTTGTGAAAATTCTCATCTCAGCCTTAGCATGTTCTAGTAGGCGAGGGTCTTTGTTGTTTTTGGCAAATCGAGCTTCTGTGCTCTTATAAAAATGTCGTATATGAGTGTCTTAAATATGTGGGTCTTATAAACAGAGTTTAGAAGCTGTGCTATAGATCCTAGGTTGGTTTCACTGGAAAGAATTTGTTAACGTGGCAAAAGGTTGCGATGACCTCAGATCTTGTGCAATAAAGACTGATTTAGTGATTAATCGCCCATTAACTACCAGTGATCGACCAATCCGATTCTCTGTATGCTCCTTAAGCGACCGATTGATATAGGGATAGATATGTTAAACGATCTATACACTCGGTGACCAAAAGAAGTCAGCATGAATACTTACTTGTAAAGAAGTTTTCGTCGTAGAAATAAACCGACAATTTTTGTTCTCTAATAACCAGATTGGCGCTGCGTAGATTACTAAGATCTGAAAATTTTTGAAAGATATTAGTAACGAGAAATAATACTGTTAGGAACTTCACAAAAAGATAACACTGAATCATCTCACAGAATTAACACAACTTTAAACTATCACGTTACAATCAACTTAACAATAGGTACGCCCCTAATTATTCTAATTTATGTTAACTATGCCACAACAATCTAACACACTCCCCCGTTGAACTACATATAGTATTCAAAATAATAAAACAAATTTTAAAGATAAAAGAGTCCAAGATGTCCAATATTCATTTATTATAATTGTCTCTTCTCCATATTTCGCCGATTGTAGTTGCCGTTCTTCGCGGTCTATTGCTACAACTCCAATCTACCTGCTTTGAATCTGATATTCTTGAGCTTTCCTCAGAATGCTCTAACTCTGGTCTAGACTGCTCTGATCTAAACTCGCTAACCTTAACTTCTAAGGGTATAAGGTGTTTTAATGACCTAGTAAGGACAGTGGTACCAGACTTGGTGGGAGCTTTTTTCTTGGCTGCACGAACGTGCCCATCACTACCAACGATAAGTTCCTCAAACTTACAGATCTTCCAATAATTTCGTTTGAATTGTTCCTCGTACAATAGTACAACATCGCCTACAGACACTTGTGGTTCTGTCTCTAACTTCCTAGTACTGGCTATCTCACGTAAACCTAACAAATACTCGCATTTCCAACGTTTCAAGACTTCTTTGAGTAAATGTCGATGATAGCTAGCTTTTCTTATTAAAGATTCCTGAGTAATGGCGATTTCAAATACATTATCATAAGGATCATCTAAAATTCGCCTACCATAAATGAGATGCGACGGACTTAATGCTCGTGATATACCTTCTGTATCGTCGTATAAATACGTTATAGGTCTCGAATTAATAACAGATTCTACCTCAATTATTATGGTACTGAGCTCATCTAAAGTTAACGAAGCTCTACCTATAATCTTTCTGAGACAACGCCTAACAGATCTCACCATCCTCTCCCATGTACCACCCCAGAATGCAGCTCTTTGGGAAATAAATTGCTATACAACCCCTTTTTCTGTGAGTCGATTCTTCCCAACCTTAGAAAGAATAACGCTTGTGACTTCCTTCGAGGCTGAATGAAATGTCTGCATTGTCAGACAGAATTCTTCTGGGAAGACCTCTTCTTGCACAAAAACGTCTGAAAGCTCTAAGAAGCGTTTCTACATCAAGTCGCTCTACCAGTTCAATATGTATCGCCCAAGTGGATAAACATGTAAACAGACAGACATACACTTTACATTGAATCTTCTCGGTACCTGGTGATACGTGTAGCGGTCCTGCAAAAAACTCTAGCCCAACATTTGAACACGGTGGTCCCTCACCTACCCTGTACGAAGGGAGATCTAAACACTGAACTGTAATTTAACGGAAGACCTTCGAGTCTTCTACAAAGGATACAACATTTAATAAATGGTTCTACGACTTCTCTTCCTCGGAGTATCCAATATTTACCCCTCAGAGCATTTAGAGTTTTTCTCACTCTATTGTGAAAGACTTTCTCATGATATTCCTTCACGACCAATCTAGAGTACCAATGCTTGGTAGGTAATAAAATAGGTTGAACAGAATCTAAAGATAACGACGCATGCTTCAAACGTGACTTTGCTCGTAATATTCTGTCCTCATCTATAAAAAGATTAAATTGAGCCACTAGAGTTGGGGGCCTAACATTCCTCCAGGTTGTGGCAAGATGGAGATACGATATTTCTACACCAAATGCATCAAATTGTATAGAGCGAATAATCTTATTTTCTGCTTCATGTAAGTCTTCGGCACTCAGCTCCCCTGTAAATGTTCCGTTTCCCTTTATTGAATTATGAAGATTACGAATAAACTTCAGAACATAAGCAACTGTTCTAATAAGTTTGTTCTTACTACTAAAACGCTCTATATCTAACACGTTACCGATAGAAACATCAATGTCTACGTTTTGACTTACCATTGTGAATGTTACTTCTGGTGGATTTTTTACGATTTCATAGTAAACTTCGCGCTCTTTAGAGTTGTCGTGAGGAAAGTAAGCTGGCCAGGAACTGGGTTCCAATCTTAGAAATTCCGTTCCCTCCTACCAAAGACGATTTTCAGCAAGATCCTTACCACCCAACCAGCGAGAGGGTAAATAAGTCGGATTTTGCGTTCCTGGACAATGACACCATTGTCCCCTGTGTGTAATACTGTGTATTTGTTGGATTCTATTCCTCACAAATTGCTTCCACGGTTTTTGATTATGAATCCAACACAAGACAGTATACGAGTCCACCCATAACGTAGCTTTAATGGAATATTTTTTCAATTCTTGTGAGACAATATTATCTACGTGATTAACATGATGAGCTAATGTAATATGTTATTTCCCCGGTATGATTGTGAAATCTGTCAGTGTACTCATATTGTCATTGTGTATATGGCGTTGACTGTGTTGTATTATTTGTACACTGTTGATATCTGTTTATTGTCTGATGTGTTGATTAGTACACTGTGTGTGTCGAGTAATGTAACCTATGTTGAGTTAGATTTTAGTTCAGTTGTGATTCGGACATGAAGAAGTAAGAACGCAAACTCGTCTCTATCTGTGTACATTCTGCACTACAAATCCGTGTACGTTCTGCACTACAAATTTGGTGACAGGATTTTCCTTCGCTCTCGCCATGTCACACGGTATCTTGCTGGAGAGATTCAATGATGGTGATTTTCGTTCTTGGCTTAACCACTTTGAGCGGTGTGCTATTGCCAATTCCTGGGATGCCACAAAACGCCTTGCCATGCTACCGGCATTTCTTCAAGGACCCGCTGCCACCTATTACGAATCCTTGCCTCCTGAAGGGAAAGACACCTTCGCCCACTTGAGTGAACACCTTTTGGCATGTTTTTCGCCTCTGGTCGACCGAGAGTGTCACTATCGACAATTTGAGGAAATGACCCTCCGGCCATCCGAAGACCCTACTCTTTTTTGTGGCGCATGAAAGACTGTCTTCGCAGAGCAGAGCCTGATCTTTCCGAATCCGCTTTTGATGCCCTTTTACGCCGACAGTTTATGCGAGCTTTGCCCTCTGGGCTGAAACTAAAGCTATTGGAGTCTGATCCTACACCCACCCTGCCTACCATGCTTTCGTTTGCTCAACGATTTCTTGCCCTCCAGGACCTTCCTTCACGTGCTGGTGATATCGCTGCATGTCTTGCCACACCTGGCCCTGCTCCTCCACATGTACCTGATGATGTTGCCAAGGTTACTGGTGAGCAGCAACAACAGGATGAGCGCCTTTCCAAATTACAATCAACAATGGAGGACTTGGTTGCTACAATGTCTGTTCTTTCGCCTAACAGCACTGCCTCAAAGCCAACCATTTGTTTTCGATGTCATAAAGAAGGTCATATCGCTCGTACCTGCCCATTGTGCACAAGGAATCGTCGCCTACCGCTGGAACCAAGACAGTCCAAGCCTCCATGTCCAGTGATCGACTGACAGTCCTACTGTAATGTGTGCGGTGGCTATGGACATTTGCCAGCATACTGTGCTAATCACCTAGCTATGGACAATACATTCCGTAAGTCCTCTATTAATTTTCCGTCTTTAAACTTCCAAGGGGTGCCTCGTTAATGGGTTGGAACGACGAGCACCCCTCTATTTTTTATGTTGGATATGTTTCTGATACTGCTGGCCGCAGCCAGATATCAGTGCCCCGCCAACCCCTTGTTTCTTGCGTCCTAGAAGGTGTGCAGATCCCTGCTCTCATTGATACCGGCTCCATGAAGTCTATTGTCAGTTCTCGTGTTTTTCAGCGTATCAATGAGACTTCTGCACATACAAAACAACCTCCCCCTGTTATCCGAAACACATCCCATACTTGTTTGTCTATTACTGGGCAGCCTTTGAAGTCATCCTTTTCAATAGCTGCCTCTCTTTCTTTCCCAGGGAGTGTATTTATGTATAAGGGGGATTTCCTAGTCTGTGACA
This sequence comes from Mastigias papua, assembly GCA_964019165.1. Lineage (NCBI taxonomy): Eukaryota > Metazoa > Cnidaria > Scyphozoa > Rhizostomeae > Mastigiidae > Mastigias > Mastigias papua. The sequence goes on from OZ025275.1 coordinate 13,272,009, forward strand.
ATGTACTATCACCTCTTGAGTGTATTCTTGGCTGGGATTTCCTCACTGCAAATCATTTGCAGCTTGCTGTATTGGGGGATTCTTATTCCCTTGTGGGCCCACATGGGGCTACCTCTATCACTCCTCTGCCTCAACCTGTAAAGCCACCTGACCCACATATTTCATGTTTTTCATCCCCAGTCAGTCCGGGTTGTGCACCAGTAGTTATGCAATCCTCTGACCATGGTCCAGTTTTTGTGACAGCTAAATCAGCTGTATCCACTCCTGCTAGAACTGAGTGTATTATTAATGCCCGCATTCCTAAAAGTTGTAATAATTTAACTGGTATGATTTGCCCTCTAGGGGGTTCTAATGATCTGTCTTATTGTATTGCACATACTGTTAGCAAAGCTGTAGATAGAAAAGTTGCTATCAGGATTTTGAATTCATCTAGTGCAGATGTAGAATTTCATGTAGGGCAGAAGATAGCCAAGTTCTGGCCAGTTACTGAGTTAGTGAGTGCCCAGCAGACTTCTTGCTCAGTTCATAATTTGTGTGCCAGTTTGTCTGATAGCCTCACGATGGATAATAAAACACTTGAAGAGTTAACAAAATCTCTGAGTCCTACCCTATCTTCTAAAGAAAAGCAGCAAGTTTTAGACACGTTAATCTCTTTCCCTGATGTTTTTAATGAAGGATTAGGTCATACATCAGTCCTATCTCATTACATTAATACTGGTAGTTCTTCCCCCATTCGTCAGTATCCTCGGCGCTTACCATTTCATTACAGGGATGAAATTAACAGGCAGGTACAAGACATGTTACACCAAGGTGTTGTCCAACCTAGTATTAGTCCCTGGTCATCCCCTGTCGTCCTTGTGAAGAAGAAAGATGGCTCTTATCGGTTCTGTGTCGACTATAGAAAACTTAACATGGTCACTAAACAGGATGCTCATCCCCTTCCCCGGGTTGATGACCTTCTAGATTCCCTAAACGGCAACTGTTTTTTTAGCACATTAGACCTCCGCAGTAGGTACTGGCAAGTGAGTATGTCACCAGAAGATCAACAGAAGACCGCATTTAGTACCCCTAGTGGACTTTATGAATTCCTCAGAATGCCTTATGGGTTATCCACTGCTCCAGCTACTTTTGCGCGAGCCATAGGAATAATTTTATCTGGCCTTACATATGATATATGTCTCTGTTATTTTGATGATGTTATCATTTTCTCAAATGTGTACATTCTGCACTACAAATCCGTGTACGTTCTGCACTACAAATTTGGTGACAGGATTTTCCTTCGCTCTCGCCATGTCACACGGTATCTTGCTGGAGAGATTCAATGATGATTATTTTGATGATGTTATCTCTTGATGAGCATTGTCATCGTTTACAGTCCGTTTTGCAACGATTCCGTGAAGACAGTCTTAGGGTCAAGGCTTCTAAATGCTCTTTTGGTGCTGATAAGGTTGTTTACCTAGGCCAATCGGTGTCACGTACTGGAGTGCATACTGATCCCACTAAAATCCAAGCTGTTCATGACATGCCACCTCCTACTAATCTAGAACATCTTCGTTCCTTTTTGGGCCTTGCGGGTTATTATAGGAAATTCATTCCCAACTTTGCCTCTATAGCCTCCCCTCTCACTGAACTCACTAAAAAGGACGTAGCCTTTACATGGAATGATTCCCATCAAGCTGCCTTTCTTCAAATTAAGCAGTGTTTGTGTTCAGCTCCCATTCTTGCTTATCCTCAACTTGATAAGCCATTTATATTGCAAACTGATGCCTCTAATATTGGTCTGGGAGCTGTTCTGACACAACTTGATAATTTTGGTAGAGAACGGGTAGTATCCTATGCTAGTCGCACCTTAACAGATAGGGAACAAAATTATGCTACTATGGAGAAGGAGGCTCTTGCTGTCGTTTTTGGTACTCGGTACTTCAGAGTGTACCTTTTAGGGAACAAATTTGAGCTCGTCACAGATAATAGTGCTTTAAAGTGGCTTCATTCTCTTGCCCCGAAAGGTCGTATTGCTAGGTGGATAATGGATCTACAAGAATTTACTTTTACTGTTAGGCATAGGCCTGGTCACTCTAACCAGAATGCGGATGCACTTTCCCGTTTACATAAAGACATACCCACTAAAGTCCCTCCTAAGAAGGTCGCTATGGAAAACCCATCTGCATTAAGCTGCATGGTAGGTCTTATTCCAGATGTCAATTTGTTTGAAGCCCAGCACTCCGACCCTGAAATATCTAAAGTTTTGGAATTAAAAGAACATCATTTTCCTAAACCACCATTATTTGTCTGGAAAAGCAATAAAAGTTTGCGCTCTTTTTGGAACTGTTGGGATGAATTGTACATCAGTAATGGGCTTCTTGTTCGTAGATATACATCTAAACAAGGGCTTTCACGATAAAGGATTGTTATTCCTCAGAAATTAATTCAGCAAGTGCTCCAAGGTATTCACAGTAGTCCGGCTGGAGGCCATTTAGGCATAACACGCACTACTTTCCGAGCTAAAGAACGCTTCTTCTGGCCCAGAATGGATGAATCGATTACTACATTCATCACTACATGTCTTGAGTGTTCCCAGGGTAAATGCAACTCCAAGCTTACCAAAGCCCCCCTTAGGCCCATCCAAGTTAGCGAGCCATTCCTATTTTGGGCTTTAGACTACATGGGTCCCATGCCAGAAACTGCACAGGGTAATCGGCACATATTGGTCATGATGGACCATTTCACCAAATGGTGTGAGGCGTTCCCCACACAAGATCAAAAAGCATCGACTGTCGCTAAAACCCTTGTCTCCCGGGTTTTCTCGTGCTTTGGACCACCGACAGTGTTGCATTCAGACCAGGGACGAAATTTTGATAGTGCACTTATACATGAGATATATGGTATAATGGGCATAAAGAAATCTCGAACCACTGCCTACCACCCACAGGGCGATGGACAAGTGGAGAGGCAGAACCGGACCCTGCAAGAAATTATTGCAAATTTTGTATCAGCAAATCAATCTGATTGGGATCAATGGGTAGATCAAGCTGTATTTGCATATAATACAAGCGTGCATGCGTCAACAGGATTCTCTCCCTATGAACTAGTCTTTGGTCGTCCACCTCGCATACCTTTAGAAATAGAGCTAGGAGTCCCAGTTTTTAATCCATTAAGCCAGTCAGAGTATAGCCAGCACCTTAGGAAAGCTATTCAGACAGCTAACTCCTTAGCCAGACAGCAGTTAGAAAAGTCTAGACAACAGCAATGTGCTTTCTATGACAAAGGTCACAAAAACTGGTCCCCATTTGACATCGGTCAGGCAGTCTGGTTGCGTCGTCCTAAATCCTGGAAGTTTGGGAGGAAATGGGTTGGGCCTTATAAGATTGTTTCCAGGAAGGGGGTTAACTACAACATTCGGTCTAATGCTGGAAGATCCCTTGTAGCTCACCATAACCAACTTAAGCCATGTCCCATACCATTAGACCAGGGTCAGCCAGTTTGCCCAGCACCTGAAACACCGGGTATAGTTATTAGAGATGACCCACCTGTGGAACAGCAATTACAGGATGAGGCACAGGATGTGCAGGTCAGGGACACCGCTAGGCCCATCCGCCTTCGTCAGGTCATAAACCCACCAAGTCGATATGGAAAGTTTGTGGTACATTAAAGCAGACATCCCTAGCAAAAAAAAAAAAAAAATTAAGTGCGGGAAGGTGTAATATGTTATTTCCCCGGTATGATTGTGAAATCTGTCAGTGTACTCATATTGTCATTGTGTATATGGCGTTGACTGTGTTGTATTATTTGTACACTGTTGATATCTGTTTATTGTCTGATGTGTTGATTAGTACACTGTGTGTGTCGAGTAATGTAACCTATGTTGAGTTAGATTTTAGTTCAGTTGTGATTCGGACATGAAGAAGTAAGAACGCAAACTCGTCTCTATCTGTGTACATTCTGCACTACAAATCCGTGTACGTTCTGCACTACACTAATAAAGTCGCACCCATTAACTCTAACCAAGGAATAGTTTGACGAGACAGAGGAGCAACTTTAGCTTTCGACGAAACAAAACGAATTACGACCGTACCATCTTCGTACTGTATCCTGTAGTAAATACGTATGTAGTAAGCACAGGGGTAAAAGAGAATAGGAAGAGTATTTACGAGAAGCGAGCGAGTGAACACGTTGTAACGCGACTTCATATTTCGCTATAATCGAAAGAGAGTATTTTAATCCATATTACCCACAGAGTTTATAATGGCGACGAGGTAAATGCGACAATGGCTCACGGTTTTCAAATACCTCCAGTACCCGAGTTTCAGCCAGATGCTGAACTAGGGGCTAGTCTTGCTTCAAAATGGCGGACATGGCTTGCAGATTTCGAAATGTTTTTAACTGCCAGTGGGATTACCAATGCAACAAGGAAACGCGCTTTATTACTATACCTTGCAGGAAGTCGTGTGAGGGAAATTTTTCAACATTTACCAGATGTAGGGATTGCAGATGACTACGATACTGCGAAGACAAAACTCACTACCCACTTCGAGCCTCAAAAGAATCGCCGTTATGAGGTTTACCGGTGTCATGAGACCAAACAAGAGCTAGGAGAAACATTAGATCAATATCATACACGTTTGCGAGCTCTCTCCACTGCATGCGAATTTCACGATTTGGAATTCGAAATAGAACAGCAAATTGTTGTTGGTGGACTTTCCTCACGAATTCGTCGAAGGGCGCTACGTGACCCTGCCTACAATCTTCCACAGATGTTACTGGATGGTAGACGTGAAGAAATGAGTTCATTTCAAACCCGAGACATTGAATCCCAGGAGACTCCCGCTGCTGTTGTACATCCTCTTAAACCCGTAAACAAAGCAAGCAAGCACTGCTATACTTGCGGAGGGGAATACCCTCACAAAGGGGAATGTCCTGCAAAAGGCAAGCAATGCGGAAGTTGCGGTAAACAAGGTCATTCTGCTGTCGTTTGCAGAAGTAACGCAAGCAACGCAAATCGCAGAGAAGTCACCGAGGCAGATCACGCAGAGCCCACAAACCCAAACTTCGCCCATTGACACATAATGAGTCTGCATCTAGCTCTGAGGATGAATATATATATGCAATGTCTTCGGATAGTCCACGCACACCAAAAGCATGGATTACTGTTGCAGGCTACAAATTTAAAGCTATTGTAGACAGTGGTGCAACAATAAATGTAATAGACTCTGATACTTATGCGCATTTGAATAATGTGAAGTTCCTCCACACCACCACAAAATCATACCCATATCAGAGTAAACAACCCGTTAATTTTCTTGGGCAATTTGAAACCCTTATCGAAACAAAGAAAAAATGCACTGTGGGAACAATTTATGTAGTAAAAGGAAAGGACAGTGGATGCTTACTCTCACTTCAGACTGCACAGGAAGTAGGCCTTATTCAGCTTCAACTAAATGCATTACAAAGCCAAAATTTCCAACAGGATGAAGGCCTTGCCAGAATTTTACAGCGCTACTCTTCTGTGTTTAACGGTCTTGGTAAATTGAAGGATCATCAGGTTAAATTAAACATTGACACAAATGTACCTCCAGTCTCTCAGCCCCAACGTAGAATTCCTTTTCATATGAGACAAAAAGTTAAAGCAGCTATTAAAGAACTTGAAAGTCAAGGCATCATTGAAAAGGTGCCAGATTCTCAACCAACACCCTGGGTCTCAGCAATAGTAGCAGTACCAATGAAGGATGGGAATGTCCGAATATGTGTAGACATGCGTGCAGCAAACACTGCAATCAAACGGGTGCGTCACTTGATTCCAACAGTGGCCGATATCAGCATAGAGTTGAATGGTGCTAAATTCTTTTCAAAACTGGATTTGTCCCAGGCATATAATCAATTAGAGTTGCACCCGGACAGTCGTTTCATCACTACATTTAGTACTCATCTCGGATTGTACCGGTATACACGTTTAAACTTTGGAACCAATGCCAGTGCCGAACTATTTCAACATACACTACAGCAACACTTGCAAGGAATGGCTGGTGTTCAAAATATCGCTGATGATATCCTAGTTTTTGGAAGTACGCGTCAAGAACATGATCAGGCTCTTGGGAATTGCCTGAAACGCCTTAAAGAGAAAGGCCTTACTTTGAATAAGTCAAAATGCTGTTTTCTAAATACTGAGTTAGAGTTCTTTGGACAGATTTTCTCTGAACAGGGTACACGACCTGACCCTCGCAGAACACAAGATGTTATTGATGCTTCAGTACCAAAAAATGTATCTGAACTGCGCAGTTCCTCGGCATGGTGACCTTCAGTTCCAAATATATTGCCAACTTTGCTACCATTGCTACTCCTCTCCGTGAGTTGACAAAAACAGGTATCATGTTTACATGGGAACATAAGCATCAAGCCGCATTTGATCAGCTGAAAGCAGCTATTACTAAGCCACCAGTTATGGCATACTTTGATGCTAAGAAAGACACTGTGTTAACAGTTGACGCCAGTCCTGTAGGTCTGTCAGGAATCCTATCTCAAAGGTCCACATGTGAGGCAGAAGGCCAAGTTGTTGTATATGCCAGCCGAGCACTATCTGATGTAGAACGTAGGTACTCCCAAACCGAGAAGGAGGCCCTTAGCATTGTTTGGGCCGTAGAACATTTTCATCTTTATCTTTATGGTCATTCATTCACACTTGAAACAGACCATAAGCCCTTAGAAATGATATATGGGAGTGCAAAGTCAAAACCATGTGCAAGGATTGAAAGATGGGTTCTTCACCTTCAGCCGTACAATTTCCAAGTACAGTATAAGCCAGGGCCAACCAATCAGGCTGATTTTCTATCGCGACACCCTTCTACAAACAATAGTGGAAAACAAAGTAAGATGGCGGATGAATACGTAAACTTCATAGTACAGCATGCTATTCCAAAGTCAATGACTCTTGATGAAATCCGTCACGCGACGGACAACGACAGAGTGTTAAAAGCCCTCTGAGCTGCAATCCGTCTCAATCGTTGGGATGCTGAGACAGTCAAAACTTTTCGACAAGTCAAAGAAGAACTATCGATTGATAGGTCCAATGTAGTCCTACGTGGTTCAAGGATAGTGATACCTGACTCTTTGCACCAGAAAGCCATTGACATAGCCCATACAAGTCACCAGGGACTAGAGAAAACAAAGGCCCTTTTACGAAAATAAGTCTGGTTCCCTGGCATTGATTCACTTGTCAAGGATACTATCAGCAAATGTCGGCCTTGTCAATCAGTTGGGAAGGCTAGTCCTCCTGAACCTCTTCATGTGACAGAGAACCCAGGTGCACCTTGGCACAAAATAAATATTGATTTTTTTGGTCCACTTCCATCTGGCGATTTACTTCTGGTAGTCATAGACAGATATAGCCGATATCCAGAGGTTGAGATTGTGCGCTCAACTAAAAGTTCTGTTGTTATTCCTAAATTGGATAAGATTTTTGCCGTTCATGGTATACCGTTTGAATTAACGTCAGATAATGGACCTCCATTTAATGGAGATGAGTTTGCGCGTTACTTGAAATTGTTTGGTGTAAAGTTTACCCCGTCTACTCCAAAATGGCCACAGGGTAACGCGGAAGTTGAACGTTTCATGCAACCACTAGCTAAAGCGTTAACGGTGGCAATTGTGGAAGGACAGAAATGGCAACAAGAGTTATGCAGGTTTTTATTACAGTACAGAACAACACCACATAGTACGACCAAGGTACCACCGTCCGAATTGTTGTTTAACAGAACAGTTCGTGGAACATTACCAACGTTGAAACCTCGCACTATTGTTAATCGGCATATGGAAGCCAAACCTAATGAGCAGAAACGTTGTGCGTACAACAATTCCTATGCAGATTTACATCGTCATGCCAAAGAAAGTCAGATCAAGGTTGGAGATACCGTTCTTGTACAACAAGAGAAAAAGCAGAAATTAATGCCTAAGTTCAACGCTACTCCATACAAGGTAATGGCTCGTAAAGGCACGACAGTTGTAGCAGAAAGTAAAGGCCAGCATCGGATTACCCGAAACGTTTCACATTTCAAGCAAATTCCGGATGTGAACGAAATGGATTATAGTAGTGGAGATGAGTGTGATAAAGAACCTGAAGTAGAACGTGACTATAGGAGATCAAGCAGAACAAAAAGAGCACCAGTACGATATGGACATGGACTTACTTACTGACGTTCGGTAGCATTTATATTTCATATTCTTCACGTTTTGTTTTGTTGTTTTAAAGAAAAGGGGTGATGTAGTAATTACGTATGTAGTAAGCACAGGGGTAAAAGAGAATAGGAAGTGTATTTACGAGAAGCGAGCGAGTGAACACGTTGTATCGCGACTTCATATTTCGCTATAATTGAAAGAGAGTATTTTAATCCATATTACCCACAGAGTTTATATATCCTAAGATATATAACACAGCCATAAGCCTTCTGACTAGAGTCGGGAAATCCGTGGAGTTCTATACTTTCTACACCTCTGTTGACGAAATAACACCTAGGAATGCCTACAGTAGATAACCCTTCCAACTCTGATGAGAAGGAATAGAACTGCAAACGAGCAGCTTCTTGCAACTCTGCATCCCAATTTATCCCTTCCAAGCAAAGATCTTGAAAGGCTACCTTCATTCGCACGATAAAGGGACTTAGAGCACCTTGTGGGTCAAATAACTTTGCACATACTTTCAAAAGAGAACTCTTTGTAACCGGTAAAGTCTTTCCGTACGCAACTACATCCTTGCATTGAAAACATAATTCATCTGATTTGTTACTCCACTTTACGTCTAAAATCTTATTTATTTAATGATGAGTAACAATATCTACCATTGCGTGTTCGCAAGAAGAGCTTCCCTCTTGCAAGTGGGGCTTCTCTCGAATTACGTCATTGTCAGGAACTAGGTGTTTGTCCCAAACAATAATTGTGTAAAGTATGGGCTTCTCGCTTACGGCTGGCTTTGAGGAGATTCACAGAAGAAAATAACAACTGGTTTCTTGTATTTCACTAATCAATTCTTAACTCACTGTTCTACACCGGATGTGTAGCTTAACTAACTCGTTTCATTTGCTTGTATTTATACTAATCTAAGAACGTAAATTAAGCAACATTACATCATGTTTTTCCTATCAAAATAAATCATAACGTAATGTTGTCGTGGATACCTATATAAGCATGACTATACTCTAAGCCTTACTCAGCAAAACTAGAAATAATGACAGAATCTACTAAAAATATCGACTACACAATGGTTAAATGTAGGCCTAGGTCTGCCAACTAGAATTTCTACGATATACAAAATTTCAGCACAGAAAAGTATAATCTATAACAAAATGTCATTAGACCAAAAGCATAATTTCACACATCGTTATTATGCTCCGTTTCGCACTTGGCATTACCTTCAGATTCTAACTCGGCAATTAGTAGCTTTCTCAGTTCTGGTGAGTTAGACTTAAATTTCCGCAAGTTAAAAGCCACTTCTGCTAGAATTGTTTTAGATGTACGTGCGATTTCCATGGCGCTTTCATATGATTCGGTACTGCACGATAAATCATCCACAAATAAACGACGTAAGACTTCTACAGTTTTTGGAAAACGTGCAATGTACCCTTCCAAATGTTTCTTAATTGTAGCGCCAAGGATGCTAGGAGAAGGGCGTAATCCATATGCGAGACGGCGAAAACAATGCAGAATAATTTATGGGTTTTCGGACTCTATGTTTCCTAGCCATAAAAACGTAATTTATCTCGGTCGCTCTCCCGAATTTCGACTTGTAAAAATGCCTTTTCGATGTCAGCTGTAAGCGCATATGAATGACACTGAAATCTTAGGAAAACGTTAAGCAAATGAGGTATGCAGTTAGGCCCGTTCATAAGACGACCGTTAAGAGATAAATGATCACATGATGACTTAGCACTGCCATCAAAGACGATTCTAAAGTCCTGACCAAACGCTCTTGACTGTTGATAGCGTTTGGCCACCCTGTCGAGCGTTGTAAAGTTGTGTATAGATTTGTATAGTTATGTACAGTGAAGTTTGATCAAGGTCAAAATTGTCGAACGGAATTGCTTGACATCTGTATTGATAGAGGTGTTGTAGAGTCCGTTTGGCCAGGTGCGATCGACTTTATGCTCGACTTTACGCTCGAAAATTCGGAATCTACGCATGTGCAGAGGACAGAAAGTTAAAAATAAAGTTGAAGTTGCTACAAAATCGAGTAGGTATTGAATGAAAGTCGAGAACGTTTGGCCACCCTCCGCTCGACAATGCTCGACATCGCTGGAGTTCTGTCGAGAGCGTTTGGCCAGGGCTTAAGTCTAGTAGTTTCACGATCTACTCGAACGACTCCGTGATGTGGCATAAATTCTGTTCCTTCCTCGTTCTCTAACTCTGTAGGAACCTTTTCTATGGTGTCTAAATTCAACTGCTCCTGAAATATTTCGTTATAGCTGCCGTATAATTCAGGATTATTCTTAAAACGCTTCTGCAAAACAAGTAAACGATTATGACACAACGAACATTTACAGTCAAAAACAGGATCAACGACGTCATGTCTCCAAGGGAGACTTACTTCATAGCGTTCTCCGTTAAATGCAATATTACAAGACTACTAGAAATAGGCTCCTTAGAATCGCAGCCCCAAATATCCCTAAATGCATCTATAATCTCCTCGTTTGGAGACATAAATTGTTCCATACCACCAGAAATAACGAGATGCGTACCGACAGTACTAATTCCGTTAGAACACTGGTCCCCTGTAGACGTGATTGGTCCAGACAAAAGCCACCCAAATTCGCTTCTCACAGCTACAGGACCTGAATCGCCCTTTAAAACTTCATGGTAGCAGTCATGGTGCTTGTGTCATGACTCTCTTGTACTGCTCTGAAAGTTATGGAGTCCTTCAAGTGTCCCCTCCTCACAATCACGTACTATACCAAGAACTCTATGAAGGAGCAACTCTCTAATACTCCTTGTGGATTCTAATGATAAGACATCCGAAATGTTTGGAATACCAGGAGGGCTAAGCGTTGGAGGTCACTGAGCAACAACCACAACAACGATTTGCAGTTGAAATTCGGAAGTAGTTGAAATTCGAAAGTAGTTGAATTGGAAAGTTGTTGAAATTTAGATGTAGTTGAGATTTGAAAGTAGTTGAGATTTCGAAAGTAGGTGAGATTTAGAAGTAGCTGAAATCCATAAGCAATTGGAATATTAGTTAAATGTAGCCACAAGTTGTTGAAATTTCCTTTTATGAAAATGAACGCTCTTAAGATGTGAAAAAGTTCTTGAATATACCTAGTGCGATGTTTGGCAGAAAATGCACTCCATAGTGATCCGCCACATTTTCTGCAATGTCTTTTCCTGTCACAATGCCTTGCTATGTGCCTGGTACTCAGACAATTGAAACAACGGCCAGACTTGAGCAAACAATCTTTTCTCTCCTTCAAATTTGTGACAACGGCACATTCCGCTGAGAAATGGTCGTCATTACATAACAAACATTTCACCGACTTCCCTCCTTTGACATGAAAGGATGAGACAGTTCCTTGAACATTAGGTTTCGCCCTTTGCCCTGCAGCTGTCCTTTGTTCTTTGACATTTACGTTCTCGCTGATTTCCTCTGCATCTACTTCTCTTTTTATCACTTCCATGACTTCCGTTATTGACCATACGCCCTTTGATACCTGTATCGCAATTTGCAAACTGATCTCTCCAGGTATCCTTGACATGATGATAGGGATGAAAAGGCCACCATAATGTTCCGACGTGCAAACTTATGATGCGAACTTATGATTTTCTGTTTCTCGCCATACTGTTCCTTAAGTAACTCTACCAATAATCCCTAAAGCTTCCTTTTCCAGCCGAGTTACTACAGATCTGCGTCCCCCACTAGTCACTTAGTCCTCTGCTATACTGCACAGATCTAAACGACAATGTTCCTGCCCTCCACGTTGTGCGCCAATTATGTTAGGAACTTCACAAAAAGATACCACTGAGTCATCTCACAGAATTAACACAACTTTACACTTTCAATTTACAATCGACTTAAAAATAGATACGCCCCTAATTATGCTAATTTATGTTAATTATGTGACAACAATCTAACAAATATCATAAAAATGGTAATACCCTGAGGTAGACCACAGAAGCATTGCATGGGAGTATATATCCTGTGATGTTACCATATATCGCTGAATGTAGTGAAAATAATATCTTGCTTTCAATAGGAGTACGAGGATTATAAATTCGGGGGGTCGTGCTGCAAACTGTCTGCTATAATAAAAATGAACAGCGAACAGGATGGAGGAAGGCTTCCAAGGTCGATTGCTGTTTAGCCTTATTGATCCCCAGCTATTTTCCGTACAATCATTGTTTTCCATGAAGAAAACAATTGTTTTCTATGAAGAATTTACACTAATCAAATGGGTTTCTGCCTAAGGCTACAGCCCCACAGCTCCCCACTCCCGCGCTTTCTCCGCTTCAGTTACTTTAGCCTCTCCTCTCCCGTTAAATAATACTGCTTGAATTAAATATGACTACCATATTTTCTCGAAAGAGCGCCCCCTCGAATGAGTGCCCCCTTCTTTTGCAGTGAGTCTGCACCCTCTCTGTTGATTGGCAATTGTTCATCCTGTTGCTCAACGAAGTCGTTTAATGCTGCCGCTATACAGTTACTTCATATGCTGATTCTCAAAAGAGCGCTCCCTCAAATGAGCACCTCTCTCGAATGACCGCCTCCCTCTAATGAGCACCCCTCTGGAAAGCTGACTTTTAAAAGAGCGCCCAGGGTGCTCTTTCGAGGAAATACGGTACCCCTACAGGCAGACATGATACATGTATACAGTGCAATGGGTCTTGGCATTGTACACCTAAGCGCGCAGATTCAAACCGCTCTCCAAACCACACAAGCATCATAGGCAGGGAACTCCAAAAATTCCCAGGAGTTGTCAGCAAAATGAAAGAATCTCTCCAGTTGTTTGGGCCCATTCAAATACATTTCAAGTTGAAAGTGGTACAATTTAGGGTAGTTCTGGCATCATGTATAAAGGTACAGTGATTTTATCACTGTGAACGCGTAGAAGTGTGCTATCTACTTTTTGTCTACCCCAGTCTTTGTAGTCCTATTGAGAAGCTTTTCCCACTGGTGGAAATTCTACAAAATGCAATGTAAACTAATTCCAGTCAGGTTCAAAAATTAGAATTGTAAAGAAAATGAACATAAACTATACATACCTGTTACTTTGAAGGCAACAATCGCAAATTCGTCGCCATCATTATAACTAACGTTGTCAATTGAGTTTAGTTCCATTACTCTGCGTACTTCACACTCAATATCTTCTTTTGATGTGTCAGCAGGAATGTGCCACAACAAAACGCGACTACAGAAGGGAACCTCATCCAGTTGAATCTCATTGCCATGTAGAGTCTGTAGGCTTCTCTCTGTTACCATTTTGATCCTTAAATCCCCGATGTCTACGAGCATAGCAAATGTACATTGACATCAATATAGAAACACATTTTGCTAACTAAATACGAGAGAAACAATGACAGCTTCTCCAAAAAGAATTTTCCTACAAGGAGATCAACAAATAGAATATCTCATAGCACAATAGCTGTTCAAAAATCCATTTATTTCCATGTATGAAAGCAAAGATTGAGAATGAATTTTAAGATCAAGTCTGCAACAAAAAAAGAAATTGCTTCGTCTTTAAGGGTAGTTGGACATTCCAATGGATAATGACTCAGAATTCCCAGAGAGATTGTAATTCTTAAACGCTAATGTAAACTAACTATCCCTCCCCTATTGATGATGATTTTTGTGTGAGTCCAAATACTTTAAGTTTAGGTCTGCGGGAACATGTCCAAAGTCTACTGGAGTTGCATCAATAATGTGCCTTTCATGGTGGGAACTACGATGACCTAGTGTCCATTCTCGCCATGATCGGCACAGTAGTTGTATTTTTCTCTTTTGTATTTTTAATTGATTATAAAAAAATCAATAATTTACTGATTTTGTCTTACTAATGGAGTGTCAAGCTATTAGTAACGACGCAACCATTTTTCTATTTTGTCGTTGTCCCGACTCTAAATTCAGTCAAAACATTCAATTACGACGAATTATCCATTAGAGCTGTAAAAAGTTCGCATTGAATTTTCCTAGATACAAGAAACCAATGCTGAACTGGATATATCAAACAATTCAGAATTCATAGGATACTTCACGATGACGTATAAAATCACCTGTAGTTACTTTTATGATGAACATTATTTACAAATCTACGACTTAAATTCAGAACTTCTTTATTATGTTCGAAAATAAAGTTGTGAAAAGTTGATATTTTCCAAAGAATATTTCAAATTTACCAATATTTTCTTGGAATCCGGCCATTGCAGCGGTATTATCATGATGAAATTTTATGGTTGATGGAGATTTATCCGCAAGTTGGGAAACAAAGTCCCTCACTTCTTTTTCTGTAGTATCAGGGTGCAAATTTCTAAGTATTAGCTGCTTCCTGTTAAACTTCTTGCTTTCATCTGTCCTCGGGTTTGAGGCTGCTTCTAGAAACAACAAATAAATCATGTGCAATAAATTCTTACTAAAAACAAGGATGTTAATATCAGCCAGTAAGCAAAGGCACAAATCTTCACTCGTTCTTAGCTGTTTCACCATTTAGGAAGCTATACTGAAGTTATCTAAAGAAATTCCTATTTAGGACAAAAAATGCTACAATGTCGGCCTGGCAAAGAGCTGTGAAGGGGCGCTAGAATAAATAAAAGGGCGACAGAGCACTGCTAGACTAAATAAAAAGGCGTTAGGGCGGGCGCTAGAGCAATGCAAATTAGACTAAAGGTATATACGGCGGTAGAGCACCTCCAGAATATAGAAAAGGGTTCTAAAGTAGATAAGAAGTCATTCAGCTTATAACTGGCAATTGACATCAGCTTTGTGGTAAAAAAGCGCAACTACAGTCGTATTACAATACAAGAGAGAGAGAGAGAGAGCTAACTGTTCAAGTAAGTTAAAAAATTACAAGTATTCGAATTAGGAGTCCAGCTAAGATGACAGGTAGCTCTTTATTCAATGTGTACGGAGATAAAACTAACAAATTGATTCAAGGCGCTACACTACACAGTTTACTCTTGAACAAAACACCTATGAAGAGTTTTAGAGAGCTGAATGCTTATACACTGTGACAACAAGCACCCACACATTCATTTTCATTTCTCATTCCATTTATTTACTCATTCCATTATTCTTCGTGGAATCCACCGGATCCCGACAACCTTTCACTACAAAAATATCTTGCAGATGTCTACACAGATCTATCTAATCTACACAATCATAGACCAAATACTGACAATTTATCAGAAGCTGAAAAGTTAGCTCTCAAGGAACTTGATTCAAACCCTGATATCGTTATAAAACCGGCAGACAAGGGAGGCAAAATCGTCGTCCTTGATCGAGATGCCTATATCAATGAAGCCATCCGCCAATTATCGAATTCTAAGTTTTATAAGAAACTAACCTACAATCCTATTCAGACTCTAATCTTGGAAATTTCAACGTTTATAACATATCTCAGAGGACAGAATCTTATCGACAATGACACTTTTTCATTCTTACACCCGAACACCAATTCCCGTACACCAGTTTTTTACATGCTACCCAAAATACACAAACAAAATACACCGGGTCGCCCAATAATATCTGGTTGTGGCTCGCCCACAGCCAATTTATCAATCTATCTTGACCATTACCTTAAACCAATAGTACAACAAATTCCTTCCTATATCAAAAATACAACTCATTTTCTACGCATTCTAAAGACTACTAATGGACATATTCCCTCGAATTCAATACTTGTGACTTTCGATGTAACGTCACTATACACGAACATCCCTCATGATGAGGGTATCTCATGTTGTCTCACCGCTTTGAAGAAATTCTATCATAACACATTGCCTTTACCCTTACGACACATAAAAACCATGCTAGACTTCATTATGAAAAAGAACTATTTTCTATTTGATGGTAATTTCTATTTACAAATTCATGGCACAGCAATGGGCACCCCCTGTGCACCGAACTATGCTAATATTTTTATGGAGGACTTAGAAAACCGAATTATATCCACAGCCCCCGGGGGTCGTACCCCCATTCTTTGGAAACGATATATTGATGATATTTATGTTATTTGGACACACAGCCTAGACCAATTACATGAATTTCACGCTCATATGAACAGACTTCACCACTCAATCCAATTCGAAATGGACTTCTCATTGAAAGAACTACCATTTCTAGATACGATCACATATTTCAACACCATCGGGTCAATAAACACAACCTTGTACAAAAAACCAACCGACATTTGCTCACTACTCCACGCACAGTCATTTCACCCAGCTAGTAGTAAGAAGGGCATTATTTACAGTCAGGCAATCCGTTATCGACGAATTATTACACAAGATGAGGAACTGGACTTTCATCTCGAAAACTTATTTAGTTCCTTGGTTTCTAAAGGATACGATCCTACCCTTATTCATTCAGTATTTTCCAAAGTACGTACACAGTCACAAACTGATCTGTTAAAGGAAAAAGAAACACCAGACGAGGGTATTTTACCCTTTGTCATTCCTTTCAACACAAACACAAAGTCAATCGGCCTCATATTAAATAAACATTGGAGTACGATCATGAAAGACATTACACTAAATCCAATTCACCAGGAGAAACCGATAATGGCTTTCAAACGAAATCGTAACATTAGAGACATCTTAGTCCATACGAAATTATAACATAACATATCCATTATTCTAATGTACGTATACCGTGATCGTTTCATACCAGATACTACTATATCAATAATCTACGACTGTCTCGAACCACCCTTTCCTTCTCACTTGGCTACATTTAAACTTACAATATCCTTCGTCAAACTCGCAACACTGGAATAAACTTTGATACACACTAAGCTCAAGTCATGATACACAGGAATATATGTAAGTGTATATTCGATATAATTTATCTCTATTTTATCTCATTGTCCTATTCTGCACTTCTTTTACAATTTGTACGATGATGCCCCTTTTGGGGCGTTGGGGGGCCTGTAATCGATAGCGTACTGTCCTTAAACCCCCGAAACGCTGATTACAGGTGGATAGCTGATGATTCGTACAATTCTTATCATTCTGAGAATTTAACTTTACACAGCGCGCGCCATCTCATTTCGCTTGTCATTAATAAACCCTACTATACTAGGGTTTTCATCGTTGTGTATTCAAAGCACATCGATTCATCACAAGAGACTTGCACTTACGTAGAGTTATAGGGTGTGGCTGCGATTACTCTTTATTTCTTATTTTAACCTTTATGTTTGTATACACAACAGCACGATAAAAATAAATATTTACAGAGAGAAAAGGAACATCCCAAGCTAGCCTCATACTGACTCGTACCAACTTTGAATGACAGTTGAACTTATTATCATCAGCTATACTGACTCGTGGAAGTTTCAATGTTGTATCATACAACAGCGAAGATGAATGTACATCTATAACTCATACTGACAAAGGGTTGATTCTCTGTCGTAAAGTCTACCCGACCCTAACTACGACACACTATCACCATAGCGAAGATGGCTTTTAAAGAGATCTTTATAGACTCGTTCAAGTTGTAGACATAACTCTCTGCAAGCTCGTAAGTAGCGAGGGGGTAGGTAAGCCACTGCCCTCTATATAATTCTCTAAGACTGTATTTGAAGATGTCCTAAAAATCATTTTAAGTTATAACATGATGTGATTATACAACTTGATCAAGCAGAACAGGCGCAACGCCACTAAGGAACTGACAGGGGTTTAACCCCCAAACGTTCTTGAACTCTAAACTTCCTCTCTAATCCATGTTCATTGCAGACTTTTCCTGATTCAATGCACTATACTATCTGCTGAAGGAATCTAGTCTGGGAGATGCAGTTCTAGCCATTCTAGAGGGTAAACTTAGGGCCTGTTTACATGGAGGTAGGATGACCCACCTAGGAGGGTCACCCCACCAGAGGAGCCAAAACACACCCCTACTTTACATGCAAACTCAACAAGCTAGGGTCACCCTAGGGGAGAGCTAGCATAATGATTTGGTTGAAACTATCATTGTTTTTCGCAGAGTTCATTTAAGCCTCTTTCTGGTTGAGCACGAAAGCTTCCAAAACATGAAGTCATAGAATGAAACAATACTAAAGAACACAGCATGTGTGATCAGCATGAGTTTCTTCAAGATAGTTTATACTTGCACACCAAAGCACCCCCTCCAAAAATTGTCCTGGGTTGAAGCTAACTTAACAGGGAAGACATCTATTAGGCACCCAAGAGCGCCTAGTGTGTATTCATACCAGTAATGGCAGACTTGAGCGGGGCTGGTACCGTAGGATTCTACAATGTACTGAACCTCTACAAATGAGAGCACATGAAAACACTACTTAAAATTGCCTCATCTTATGAAAAGTTTTATGTCTTTAAATTATCACTTATTAATGAAAAATCTGTCAAAGAGAAATATCCTTGTATCGGAATATGGCAATGCATTTTACATTAATGTTACAATAGGCATCCTATACTAGGTCTCTCTAACCATCATTGCAAGTCATACTTAATAACTTGATGTGTATTGCAAAAGAGACTTAGCAAACAAACACTTTAACCACTTACTGGGCGGCAATTTTTGGACATGTTTGAATGGGCATTTCTGAAAAAGAACAATGGTAATACAGAAAAAATATATGGTGCATTTAACTGATTGAAAAGCTAAGCTCCTACAGAAGGTAGAACGATTGATGTGCGAATTATGTGGGAAAGCATTGATTGTAACAATGAAGCACTGGTGGCATGAAGAAATTAAAAAAGGGGGCATAAGGTGGAAAAAGGAAAGACTTCTAACAACCCAAAAAAGTAATATGATATCCCTATAAGTTGATCTTCACAAACAGTGAGGAGCAAAACTGTTGGGGACTGTTGGGGTGCTGTAACCCCAGATGATAAAGAAAAAGGTGGAATTTATATGCAATTTTTCTGCCTATAGGCAAATAGTCAAATTAGAAATAGAGTTGTATTTTGGCAGGGTAAATAATATATTTTACATCATACACTAAAATATGCAACTAAAGGA
This sequence comes from Mastigias papua, assembly GCA_964019165.1. Classification (NCBI taxonomy): domain Eukaryota; kingdom Metazoa; phylum Cnidaria; class Scyphozoa; order Rhizostomeae; family Mastigiidae; genus Mastigias; species Mastigias papua. The sequence goes on from OZ025275.1 coordinate 13,291,168, forward strand.
TGACAAATAACAATGATATGACATAGCAAAGAACTATACCTTGCGAGAAGCTTCTCATCTCCTTAAACCCTTTTCTCATTAAATTGTGACAAATTGCTAAATTGACCCTAGAGAAACCTGGGAAAATATGTCCCCACTACTAGTCTAACGCCTGTTTTGTGGCACACATGGAAGATAAATGATTCATTCTCAACCACTTACTCTTTCCCAATACATTCCTCTCAATGAACATAAGCAACTGTGGTATGCCATCGATTATGACATTGCAGGATTCACCATGCCTCCATGTCAGGGGCGGATTCAGGCTGTATCACCTGAGGCACGTAACTCAGTAAAAAGTCCATATGTCATTATTTAAAATTTTGTGAATAACCATCCAACACTACAAGTTTTCAAGGAGTACTAATAGTTAGTACGAAAGGCCATTGCATTGGTCATCATTTATCATTTATTGTCTGTATTCATGTTTTCATTGGATAACACTACAATGTGCGAGAGAGGGAGTTCATGGAAACAATTGGTTTAACAGTTGAAGATTGTTTTCTGAACTTCCTTAGGGAATTAAATGAGCTGTGCAACGGAAATAACTCAATTGTGCAACGGAAATAACTCAATTGTGCAACGGAAATAACTCAATTATGCAACGGATATAGCTCAATTGTGCAACGGAAATAACTCAATTATGCAACGGATATAGCTCAATTGTGCAACGGAAATAACTCAGTTGTGCAACAGAAATAACTCAGTTGTGCAACAAAAATAACTCAGTTGTGCAAGGGAAAGGAATATTTTCCAGAAATAGAATTGCATCAGAGTGACTCATTTTAACAGTGACTACTTTCCGTTCTAAAGTCGCAGTGACTACTTTCCGTTCCAAAGTCGCAGTAGGGTCGTTCCATATCAAATCATCCAACACCTGTAACCATGATGTCATGGAATTTGCTCTTATTTTGTAAATATATAACTCCTAATGAGGTAGAACATAATCCAAAGTTTGAGTGCAATAGTCCATACCATATCAAAGTTACGCCCATTCAAATTTTATGCTGATTCAGCAAATTAAAGAGAAAATGGGTGTGGCAACCATTGCTCTGAATGCAAAAGTACTCTCATTACTCCACAATTGTAATAGATGATAGGCTGAAAATTGACAGAAAACCATTGTAATACCTGAAAATTTCAAAAATGTTACTTTTAATTGTGCTTGATACATGCCAATTACAGATATTAGCATTTTAATTCTGGTAAATTGGAATTTTGATATATCTACATATTCAATAGAATTTAAGGGTGTGGCCAAATATTTACATTCAATTTGTATGAACCTACTGGAATAGTAAGAGTTCCCATTTATTTCAGCCAGTTTTCATCAATTGTATATGAAGACACATGGAATTACATACAAATGAAAATCGCCATATTTTTGGTGGAAATCGGGAAACAAGTTGCCTGCCCTACATTCATGTCTATCTAAGCATTTCTCTGATGCACATGTTCATTAGCACAAATGCTGTTTTATCATACCCTTGTTATTCTGTTAGCTGCAAAATAAGTGATATATCATCTAATATTGTCTCTCTTGTATACCAGTTGGTAAAGCATTTCACATATAGCAAAGATTCAGAATTACTGATTGCTTTGTTGTATGCACAAAAATGCAATTATATCACAAACACTTGCTTTCAGGACTTGAGTCATTTTCCTTTCCACATATTGTTGCAAAGAGAGTTAATTTTTGTTCTTTGGTTCATCAAATAAGCTGGTAATTTTGTCAAGATGTTTGCTATTTATATAATAAACTCTGCCAGAGGAAGTATTAGGGGGGGTCTATTTTGCACATTATTTCTGTAAATGGCACGAAACAAATATCATCTCTTGTAGGCCAGGAAAAACATACAGATGGTCCATGGGGGTGGAGGAATTTTACTTTTGCATCCTGACTTTCATTGTCTATATCTTCAACTAAACCTATCCACCAATGTGCATCATAGCTGCAGGCAATGAAATCCATAGCTATGATCATGGATAAAGTCGGAATGCATTGTGCATGATTTTTGAAACAGAATACTGTTGCGAACTGTGCATCTTCACTTGTCCGCTTGCACTGAACACCAAAAGTACATACTGTCTTACTTACTTAACTTCGTACTGTCTGCTCTGAAGTCGCAGAAGCTACTTTCTGTTCTACAGTTTTAGTTTCTGCCTCGGTTTCAAACCTGCCCTTCTTTTAACAACATTCATTACGCAAATCAAAGCTCGTCAAAGCAGCATGTTGCAAATAATAGTCTAAAAAGCAGCGAATCAAACGATACTTTCATCAAACAGCGATACATGCTCACAGTCACGACTAATTGTTGAGATGCTTTGCAGTATAGAACCCTTCACATTCGATAATTCTGCCTATGTCGTATACAGTAAAAACCCGCGTAAAAGAACCTACAATTTTGAAAGTCAGCCTGAATAGGTTCTTATATATTTGGTGTTCAGTAGAAAATGAGGCTGTCTAGGTTGTTAATTGGTTCGTATTTTATTCAGGGCTTCCGCCAATTTTATCATCCTGATCCAACCTTTAAACCTATTATTCACTGTCTGCTAATACGGTCACAAAGTATATATAACGGAGGAGGTGGTAAAGGGCTTGACATTCCAGTAGATTACAAACTTATCAGTGGGAACCCCTATTACCTTCAAAAGGTAGTGAGAAAGCTGAGCAAACAGGAGTCTACAGAAGACATCAATTTAAGTAGAATAATAAACTGTTAGTCAGTGAGTTAGTTATTGTTTTGAAATATAATTGCTTGAATATTCCATGTCAAAGACTAATCTAATTTGGTTATTCTCTGCAAATAAGAACCTATTTTTAGATTTCAGGCTGAATAGGTTGTTATAAAATGGGAATCTAATTTCATAATTTCAGCCTGTAGGTTCTTAATTCATAGGTTCTTATACGCGGGTTTCTACTGTAAAAAGATAAAAGAAGGGCAGGTTTGAAACCGAGGCAGAGACTAAAACTTTAGAACGGAAAGTGGTCACTGCGATTATAGAAAGGAAAGCAGTCATTGCGACTTTAGAAAGGAAAGCAGTCACTGCAACTTTTGAAATTGTGAATATGGAGTATGTCAAACTTTAGCATGTTGAAACATTAGAAGACCCTATTTTTGGCGGGGATATGCACGCCATACCTTTCCTTATTTCTTTGAGAACTTTCGGTGTGAATTCGATATGGGCGTTGCCATGAAGCAGAAGCAAGAGGCTTTTCTTGACTGCGTGATGGGCGTTGTCCAACAAATTTTGGACTCACAATATCACACGACTCACAATATCACACGCTTCGCGCTCACTTCGGTCTTTGTCAGTTTTAAGCCTGGATCCGTCCCTGAATGTTCCATTACCAGCACCACCAGGACAGCATTTACCCTTATTCTATAACAAGGTCTTCATCGTCTGTGATGGGGGCAAGCCCAAGGGGGCTTATTAACAACCTGCCCTGCAGTTATACTTATAACATGGGATCTGCTACCGGGGGGCTTTTGAAAGGAGGCTATTTTGAGCACTTACTGTACTCTCCTTCAATTTCTCACGAAGAATTCACCAGAAGAAAACAAAGAATTTTGCTTGGGTACATGTAACTGTACAAGTGTCCATCAGGAATACAAATTCATTGAGTTAAATTGGTATACATTACCATGTACTTAAATGTACATATTTATTTAACTTTATCAATGTAAAAACATTTTCAGAGGGTTAATACTAGGATCACTATTGATTGAGTTTGTTATTCCGACTGCTATCTAACACATCACCTGCAACACAGTTGGAAAAGTAGACATACACTTACATCTCCCTTTTTACATCGGCCCTCTGGGAAAAACGTGCAATCTTTAATGGGAGACTTTGGTGTACCAGACCTTCTCTCTGAGCCTTCAATAAAAGGGATCATGTCTATTTCAAAATCTACTAATACAACAAAACTTCAAAGAAAAGTTTATTTTTAAGTGGCACTCAGGGAAGTGGAGTCCTTCTGTTAAAAGTAATGTTCATTCTGGGAGGCAGAGCCCTTCAGGTCACACCTTTACAATGGTATTTAGTTGCCCATCAAAAGTTCAAAATGCTGCCTTTCAAAAATTATGATATTTCTCATATTCCTAGCATCTCTTCTGGTTATGAACTATCATCTGTGCTAAATCCAGTTTTCTCATACCCTTTATTTTTCGAACACATTGACTTTGAAATCCCATGGGGGGCACTCAATACTTCTTTGTATGGGGGTCCATGTCAGCAATTTGTAGCCGGCCCCCAAATATTAAGTCACAGTTTAGAGGAACCCCAAATATCGAGTCTCAAAAATTTAGACCCTAAATATTGCAGCATATTTTGGACTACTATTTACATAAAGTTTCATTGAATACCACAACTTCACATCATTAATCTTATATCAAACTTTCCCTAAACCTGTGGTTTTCAAACAGGGCTCCCGGAACCCTATGCTGTAAGTCTCTAACCCCAAATATTGACTTTTTAAAGCTGTTCTTCATAGACCCCAAATATGATTGTTTTTGTAAAGTCCAAGGCCCCAAATATTGACATGGACCCCCATATAGAGAGGTAGGGAGTACCCCCTGGGTTTGAAATGTAGATAATTGTTCAAGTTTCTATCCCTATGAAGGCTGCATTTACCAATGGGCCAACTGGGTCTGGACCAAAGGCCCCTCCAATATTCTTAGAGCATAACCTTACAATGCAAGCATCTTTATATGAAACGCCAAGTACTAGTCAAATGATAGAATACCTTTTTGGGTATATATTATAGTGGACTCCATTCAGATAAAAGATCCCCAGTCCACTCTTATGTTGAAAGAAACTATAAAACAAGGCACAGAGATAGTAGAGGAACAACAAGAAGGCGCCTCGTACAGGTGTACCAAATAGTGGAGGGTTTTCATCAATTTGTACGGGGTATTGGTGGCACATCTACAGACCTTTACAAAATAGATTATAAGTCTGTGTTGTTGCTGCTGTTGTTGTTGTTGTTGTTGTTGTTGTTGTTGTTGTTGTTGTTGTTGTTGTTGTAATACAATTTTACTAACAGGGAAGTAGGAAGCATCTAGTGGAGGCAACTCCTAAAAGGGGCACATTACCATGCCCATTTTGGGCTTCAAAGGGGAACTTTTGCATAGTTTGCTAAAAAGTGGGGGGGCCATAGCCCCTCTGGCCCCAGTTCCTATATCCCTGTTTAGCAATTAGCTGACTAAGTCAGATGGAATTGAATTTGAATAGATTAGCCAAACATACATATTTCAGTTTCTACATTTGCTCCACTAATTACCAAATGCCAGGTAATCTATTTCTGGAGGGCACTTGCCTTCCCTTTAGTCCCACACAACATCTGCAGCTGATGCCCGCAACATGGATGACTCCTCCTTGCAAATGCAAGATATGTTGATTTTCACCATACTCTGTTGACTAAGCCACAAAGATAGGTTTCTACCAATTCCCAAATTCTTTTAGGGAAAAGATCCCATATCATGGTATATATTACTAAACATTTATAACACTTAGAAACAAATTCACAGTCCTATGTGATACATATTTCTTTTCATTGATTGCAGCATTTTAAGTATGAAATTACCTCTCTGTGGGGTTCTGTCATCACTGTAAACATGTAAAAACTTGCACTTCTAAAAGGAAGAAATTGGAAATTTATAGTATGCTACTTACAAAATGTTGGTACGAAAAATTACTTGTAGCTTGTCATGTTTATGAAATGTATGTTGAAGGGTAGTATTTTACTTAAGCTGCAAGAGTGGGTGGCAATGTTACCTCTAATATACAATTCCCCACATTACATATATGGGCCACATAATATATACCCACCACATTACATATATGGGTCACACTATATATGCAGGTGGCAAAGGCAACACCAAAGGTGGACTAGAAGCATGCCTCCTAGAATTTCTTCAAAATCAGTTCTGTAATTTGTCCAAATTAGAGTACAAAATATTCTGAGGAGGAGAGGGATTTATAGCAAGGTACAATTTATTTATGTCATATCCCATCAAGTCAGCTCTCATTGTCAAGTGTAAGCCACCCAAGTCTGAGGCTCTCTCTGATTTTGACTGAAATTGTGACCTGCTCTTTCTTTGAAACCAGAGAAACATTTGGCCTTTGTTATAGAAATCAAAGAGACAAAAGCTGAAGTTGAACCTGAAAATGCCCCTTTTCTTAGATTTGTTGTTCTTTTTCAAATAATACCCCTTTTTCTAATGTCTATGTCCTAGGTCTGGGATGAAATTGAACCCCTTTCTCATCACACGGCAGAGTTTGGCAACTGCACACTCGAGATTTGCTGTTGCAAATGATAATGCACACTCAGAAATGGGTGTGGTATGGTGCCGAAAGGTGACAGGGCGTGGTTTATCTGAATATTTTCCAACTATCAAAACGATAATTATGAAGTAAAATGTATTCCGCTGAAGTTGCATGCTGTTCGGATGTAACAATCTGTAATGTAGGCCTTCCCTCCTTAAGCTCATTTAAATGTATAAGTCTGCTAAATGTAGTAAAATGTGTTGACGTATGTAAATGTGCTCGTGTATTAGTTATATGTTGATTTGAAAACGAGGGCAGAGTGGCCTTCGACGAAGTAAAGCGAAGTGCATTCTTAGAGCTGACATTCCGAGGACCCGTATACGCTACAAATCCGTTGCAGTTGAATTTGTTTGTAACCAACTCGACGCTGCTTATTTTCTCGTGGGACAGGGTCGCGGAGCGCAGGGTTAGGGCCAGCCCTAGATTGTGTATGTTTCACATACAATGGTGTCTCTACCGACGAAATATACGAAAAAGTCGTCATTTCTACTCCGTACGTGATCACGCTTCCGGTTTTAGACAATGTCAAGTCGTAGGGGGTTTGTACGCAAAGCGTTCAATGTGTTCCTTTATTATTTCTCTCGCATACGCAATCCTGCAAATTTTATTGCTTATTCTTGACGTACGCAGTGAGAACTTTCAAATGATACATAGTATATGCCAAAATTCCGTAATATGGATTGTTAACATCCGGCTGCATGCTGTTCGGTACAAAATCTTTCAAGGTGAAAGATTGAGGAAGAACAGAAAATAAATAAACTGGTTATACTATCTAAGCCAAAAATCAAGCAGGCACTACAGGTGCACACCTGAGATCAAGTGCACACTTGCACACCTGACCTTTTGGGCGGATGTGCAGTTTAGGGTAACAGCTAAATCGCGTTAAATTCTATACGAAATTACTCCTTACGATGAAGAGAGTCGAAACAAACGATAAAAAGTGCGGTTCTACTTACCAATTACTTATTTAGCCTTATTTTTCGCTCGATCAACATTGAAATCCCTTTGTCAATTAAGAAACTTCCGCTCATTCTACAACTAACGCTAACGCTAACCCTGACCCTTTCCCTGCACAAAACCCTAACCCTGACCCTAACCCAAACCCAAAGTAATTGGTAAGTAGAACCGCACTTTTTATCGTTTGTTTCGACTCTCCTCATCGTAAGGAGTACCTTCGTATAGAATTTAACGCGATTTAGCTGTTACCCTAAACTGCACATCCGCCACCTTTTGCTCGTGCACACTCGATATCTCGTCGAAAAAGGCCATATTCTGCAGTCGGGCTTTCTCACAGCCTGGTAGTTTGAAAGACACGGTTGCTTACACTGTGTTGTCTTGAACCTTTTTATGGTACGCTGTATTAAAGGATGTGGCCTAGAAAGGCTTGTTCCGTAAAATCCCTCCCTCCGTCTGAGGTGGCTGGTACCGCTCCTGCCTAAATGCCCCAGGATCATTTTTGGGCGGATGGTAACAATCCGTTGCAGTTGAAATTGCTTGTAACCAACTCGACGCTGTTTATTTTCTCGTGGGACAGGGTCGAAGAGCGCAGGGTTAGGGTCAGCCCTAGATTGTGTTGTTTTTCCAAATGTTACGGTGTCTCTACCAACGAAATATATGGAAGAATCAGCATTTCCACTGCGTACATGATCACACTTCCGGCTACAGACACTGTCGAGTCGTAAGGCGTTAAATATTTTCCTTTATAATTTCTCTGGCTGGCATACGCAAATTTTATTGAATACTCTTGACGTACGCAGTGAGCACTTTCAAATGATACATAATATATGAGAAAATTCCGTGCAACGGATTGTTAGCAGGCCCGTAGCCAAGGGGGGCCTGGGAGGCAAGGCCCCCCTGGACTTGTGAGATCTGACTCTGTGCCTCCCCTAAAGACATGAATTATATAGATATATGTATTATATATATTGGTTGTGCCCCATTTGTGAATTCAAGCTGGCTACAGTCCAGATAGCTAACATCCGCCTTGCATACAACTGTTATGGCGCTAATAAAACGTATGAGTCATATCACTTACGGATCCTTTGGTGCATGTTCCTTTCGGGAAGAACTTGCAAGTATCCCGTTTACTCATTTGTATGCTGTAAGAGAGTTAATTAAAGTTACAACAATTACACAAAACAGAGTTAAAATAATAACAGGCGTGATATCAACGGCACGACTGGCTTCACTTTCTGGTGCATGTAAAGGTGATTTCCAAGAATCATGATTTAAACGAGGCTGCATCCTCCCCACTCAAACGAAGATCAAAAAGCGGGTTATCGCTTGTGCGCAGCAAGTGTGAGTTGAGCTCTGGTTGCGTGGCGAAGATGACAGGATACTAGGGCGCACCAAAAGGGGGCAAATACGAAACTATGATTTACAATATGAACAAATTTTTGATACATTCCCTAAATGAAACTAAGCTTGATGGTTCTATTCCAAAAGAGCTGACTGAAATTTCAGGATATCAACAACAGCTTATTGACAGGACCTGTAATGGAGGTGGGGTCTCATTTTATGTTAGAGACTCTATCAAAATGACACCCAGGGTCGATGTACCTTCTGAGGGACTAGAACTTCTCTGTGTTGAGATATCCCCACCCAAAAGCAAACCCTTTCTTGTTGTTGCTTGGTACAGACCACCAAGTGACCCAGTTGATTCATAAGCTGGAAAAAGCCCTTGCTTTCCTTGACAAGGAAAGCAAAGAAATCATTCTCGTCGGAGACACAAATTGTGATCTTGCCATGAAACCAACTGATCAGACACCGGATAACAATACTAAGCACATTTTTAGTTTGTATAAGCTTTTCAGCTTCAAACAGCTTATCGAGGAACAAACAAGGGTCACTCTTGTTACTGCAACAGTCATTGACCATGTTACTACAACATGTCCCATAAACATTATGAAATCAGAAGTGCTTGAGATTTCCTTGAGTGATCACTATATGGTTTACTGCATTCAGAAATTTAATGGAGCAGTAGAAAAAGTTCACATAAAGATTAAGACTCACAAAAATGAAAAATTTTAATGATGAAGCATTCCTTGCTGATGTTTCTGGGATATGTTGGGAACAAATTCTTACTGAAACTGATGATATCAATCAACTTGTCAACTATTGGTCTGAAATGTTTTCTCTAATTATAGAAAAACATGCGCCTTTGATTGAAATGCGGGTTTCTGAGGATTATTGCCCCTTGGATTGATAAGGATCTTAGGGATCTCATGTACAATAGAGACAAAATAATAAAAATCAGCAGTTAAAAGTAAATCCTCAATCCCTCAATCCTTATGGACGCTTACAGAAAGATCCGTAATTAGGTCAATGCCCTTAGTGTTCAGTTGAAGAAGAAGCATTATACCAATAGCATCTCTGCTTGTAAAGGTAATATGAAAGAGTCTTGGAAAGCAATTAATGAACTTCTCAACAAGAGATCAAAGTCACGTAGCATTGATTGCCTCAAAGAATCTGGTACTGAAACTGTGACCAAAAATGATATTTCTAATGCATTGAACAATTACTTTTGCACTATGCTATAGGTAGTGATCTAGCAGATTGAGTAAAACCTGCTGCTACCTTCTATCAGGGGAATTTGAAGTTAACAAAGATAAGGCTAAGTTCAGATTCAAGACAACTGAGCTGAAAGATATCAGGGATGCATTTGCCAAGGTTAAAACAACAAAGAGCTTTGGGATTGACAATATCTCTAGTTACTTATTGACTCACGGAGTCTTACGTAGTGGGTCATAGCAGAGAGAGGGGGTCTTACGTAGTGGGTCATAGCAGAGAGACGGGAAAATTTCGTGTAAAGTTTTTCCCTTGTTGCATTGCGACCTATTGTCTAGATATTGTATTTGAAGAATGGTACAGTGAATAAATGAAGACAAAAGTTAACTGTACTGCCGGTACTGTTCTGAATGTAAACAGTAGCTTAGAGGGCCGTGACACGAGAGGGGTCATTCATTTAGTACGTACGCACAAAGGGGGGAGGGGGGTCAACCAAATGCGTACGAATGCGTACAAGGGGGAGGGGGGATTGACACATGAAGTACGTACGCAAAACAAAAATTTATTAGCTTTTTGCATACATCCTGCAACAATTAATTAAGGAAGTACGTATTCAGGTGAAATTACTTCTGGTACAGGGGTGTCAAGCTTACGGCCCCCAGGCCGAATCCGACAATGTGGCCCCTAGGAATTTTGAATAAACTGAAACCTAGCGATATTTTTCCCATTGTAATAGCGGCATTTACTAGTGGCATTTACAAGGCTGAACACCCAGTTTTTCGCCGTTGCCTAGCGTGCCAGATAGGAAACATGCGATGAGATATGTATATTTGAAAGCCCCATATTACCTAGCCCTCTCGGGTTCCGTCAAACTACCAGGCCATTGTGGCGCCATATTATACCCTATGTGGCATTTGTTTGAACAGCACTACAGATTTTTCATGAAATACATTTGAAGTGATCAATTTAATGTCTCGAGAAAGCTTAAAAAGTCTTTCTCCGTGGTTTTAGATGCCTAGAAACATTCTGTTAGAGATGGGAGGGGGGGTCAAACAACCAAGAGTACGTACGCAAAAGGGGGGGGTGAGTATCAAGCGTACGTGTGCGTACGAGGGGGGAGGGGGGTCAAATTTTAGCCAATTTAGAGCGTACGTACTAATTGAATGACCCCAGACACTTCAGCCGAGTTTGAAACTCACGCCGGCCTGAGTTCAGTTCGGTGTGTGGTCAAATCCCACCGGTTTGAAATTTCAAGTCAGGGTGAAATTGCTATGTAAAAATGATTTTTCATACAGGGGCGAAATGAACACGCAAAATGAGAGCTAAAGCAAAATACTTTGTTAACGCACAGAAGTGTTGTTACTTCCTCCTGATGTGTACTCAAGCCGGCGTGAGTTTCAAACCTGTCTGAAATTTCTCGTGCAAGAAGATACTCCTGCTGAACGTTACATTGGATAAGTAGTCGAGGGCACGTGTGATGCTTCCTTTTGCAAAGGAGGTGGAGAGTGTCAGAAGAGAGTAATTTTGTTGAAATGAAGTAGAGCTGGTGTTGTGATAGTCACTAAAGGGCCATCCATGAAGTATATACGTAGTAAATCACCCTATCCTACATGTATACATCCGGGTGCTTATCACAAAGGGGGCCTTACTTGTGCGGGGATGGGAACTTGTTCCAGAAACTAATAAATAAGGGTCTCTATCACATCGCTCTACGCTAGAATTGAGCACTCTTTACAAACCTTCGAACGTGATTATACTTACACTTATATATATATATATATATATATATATATATATATATATATATATATATATATATATATATATATATATATATATATATATATATATATATATATATATATATATAAATATATATATATATATATATATATATATGTATATATATATATATATATATATATATATATATATATATATATATATATATATATATATATATATATATATGTATGTATATATATATATGTTTATATATATATATATATATATATATATATATATATATATATATATATATATATATATATATATATATATATATATATATATATATATATATATATATATATATATACATATATATAATTGATATCTTTAGGGGAGGTACAGAATCAAATTTCGCCAGTCCAGGGGGCCTTGCCCCCCTGGCACCCCCTTGGCTACGGACCTGGGCATCCAGTACATAGCATCCATACTTAGCAATAAAAACATTGTCATTCTGTCTGTCATTTATGTTCTGTTTATAATGTCCGTCATTAGCTGCTTGACATATACAATAAACCATTGTAATTAGGCATTTGATAGAAAATGAAATTGAAATTGAAATTGATTCGTGAGTCACCTCTAAGGTCCTTTGATTGAAGCTTGCTTTGCCCTGTATTGTAAACTCTCTGACTTTCCTGTTTAACACATCAATTGAAACTAGCCAGTTACCTGATTCATGGAAAGTAGCTAGAATTACTACGATTTTCAAAGATGGAGATAGGACTGATAAATCTGACTATTGTCCCATATCAGTTTTGCGTGTCATCTCAAAGCTCTTCGAAAAGCTTGTTTTCAACCAGCTGTACCAGTATATGAAAGAAAATGGTCTCTTTACTATAATGTTGTAGCTAGCCCTATATGAGAGAAGCGACTATTGTCAACCATTGCAATCAATCAACTAACTAGTATGCTTGAAATCATTGTATTTACAAAATCATGTGATTACACAACTTATCCTTATCTATTCAATTACTGAATATTACTTCTCTCCCTTCATTTAGATTTGCATTTTCCATATGTAAACAAAAACAAATATGGTCCTTCAGCCAACAGAGCAATGAATATAGTTTGTCAAATAGTACTTAACTTATGTATGGTAAATGTTATTTCCAAACCGTATAACTGGCCTTCTATTTCTCTCTGGATATCTTTGTGGCTGTGCATTGCGTGCATTCTGTTCCACCACTTGTGTTGTATTAAAATCCATTAAATCATCTTCCTCCTAATGGTCTGAGAGAAAGTGACAATCGGAATCGGTATGGAAATGTTTAAAATGGTTAGCATTTCTGGTGACATAGTGTCCTCTATGATTTCTGGCAGTTAACACTGTTCCTCGCTTGCGAATGATACGGTAGGGGATAGGATTGAAACGTGTAGAGAGTTTAATGTGTTTTGGTTGCTGCACGAGAACAGAATCTCCAATCTCAAAATGAGTACAAGTAGCACTATTGCGTTGGTCTACACAGTGCTTCATTTTGAGTTTAGCATTAGCATCGACCTCAGGAAGATTGGTGTGAATGTCTGACGGAGGGGCTTGAACAGGGAAGTACGGAAGCTTGGTGGTGATGTTTCGATTGAATAATAATTCAGCTGGAGAGGCCTTTGTGGTACAATGTGGAGTGGAACGGTAGTTTAAAAGAAATTTATATAGTTCATGTTTCCAGTAAGGCGATCACCACAGGCAGCTTGAATGGCTTCCTTAATAGGCTTCAGAAAATTTTCGACTTGACCATTGGTACGGGGCCATAAGGGAGTAATAGGTATATGCGTGATACCATGTTCCTGTAAAAATTTAGTGAAATCTGAGCTGTGAAAAGGCGGGCCATTATCAAATCTGATCACACGCGGGATGCCACGAGTTGCAAAAATACGATGCAGTCTTGGTATGGTTGCAGAAGTTGAAGTGGAAGTGAGAATTTCAACCTCCGGAAAACGTGAGTAAGCATCGATTGCAACAAGGAGTAATTCACCTGTAGGAAAAGGTCGCATTAGATTCTGCTCTTGGCCAGGGGACTAGAGTCGCCCGTCTGGCTGACGGAATAGAATACCAACGGGTTCCATGAAGTTCAAAGACTCAAAAATCGTAAATGAAAGAGGACTGTATAATTTCAATTTAGCACTAAAAACGACTAAAATATATAAGTATATACGATAGGTGTCAATGTCCAGTCTTTGCCTCGATTTCTTCTCTGCTATCGTTCGAAATTAAATATACATATATTGAAAAGTGTCACCTCGATAGGTATAATTCGTCTTGTTAAGCCCTGTTTACACTACACAAACTAACCTAGGTTCGCCCTAGGTTAAAACTAATCTGGGTTAGTTTTTTGTAATGTAAGCGCGAACTAACCTAGGTTCGCCCCAGGTTAGGTCAACCCACTTTTAGAGTAGGGTTCGCCCTAGGTCGAACCTAGGTTAGTTTTGTTAAAGTGTAGTGTAAACGCAAACCTGGGGCGAACCCTGGTTGGTTTCCCCTCTACACATGCTTAATAAGGTGAGAAAGAATAGAGGTCAGGGGTTAGCGGCCACTTTTCCCACACCCTCAAACAGCCGTGGGTGGTCTTGGGCAAATTATTCAAGGGAGGGTCGTTGATATGAGAGGTGATGTACTGAAATTGTCAAGAGGCCTAAATTACTAGCAGCTTGAAAACTAAGCAAACAACCATGATTACCTTTAAGTACATAAACAGAAGCAACTGTGCTAGTAGTCGAAGTTTGAAACGTAGCAGAAAATTGTCCTATGACAGGTAGAGGCGTGTTGGGACAGTAGGCCAAATTCGGGTAGGTGACGGTTCAAGGACGACAGCGTGAGCCTGGAAATGTGTCTGAAAGCTTCTTTATCAATAACATTAGTAGAGACCCCGGAATCTATAAGCATATGCACCGGAACGTTATTGACGTTCACCTTGATGGAGGGAAACTTGGAAAAGGTGCAGTAGAGTGGTTGTCTGAGGTAAGGATGAACAAATATTTGTCATCTGAAGAGGGGTTTGCTTGGTCGTGAATAACGCGGATAGGTTGTAGAGGCTATCATAAACTGTACATTAAAATTGAATTGTTTGCATTTATGATTGATTATTTCCTATATTAGATTTGTGCATTATTTGCTACTTCTCTTCCAAATTGAACTTGCTGCTTTTTATGACGGCCGATCGGGACGGTGTCATCTGTGTCCGGGAGGGCTGTAGAGTCTTCAGACGTTATTTCTTTGAGGCCAGGCATATCCACAATGGAAACAAAGTGTGGCACTTTTACGTTGAACAGACTTGCGTATCACCGGGATTTGTACTGGACGCTGTTGAATACGAATAAGGTTGTGTGAACTTTGTGCAATAGGTATATGACGTTCCATATCAGAAGCCTGTATGTCACTAACTTCAAGGGCTCGTGCTGCAGATAACAAGTCGTTTAACGTGAGAGTGTCTTCTCGAAGAGCTAATCTCCGTAATCGTGTAGATAAGCAATTTTGTATAAGAGCAGCCTTAATGTGACGGTCAACATTGTGAAATTCGCAAGTGGAAGCGAGTTTACGAAGGCGAGTACAAAATTGAGCAACGGATTCCTCAGGCAGTTGAGTAGCTTGACAAAACGTGAAAATCTCGAAATCTAGGTTTTTTAGGCGAAAAAAAGAATCCAGAAGATCCATAGATTTGGCGTAGTCATTGTCCTCTCCAGAATCCGAAAACATATCAAAAATCTCTTGAGTATGAGGGCCAGCAACTAAGTAGGTTTCTAATCGACGTTTCTATACTTTCTACCGTTGACTAAGAGAGCTCTGATCCGACAAAGGGTCAAACGGAGGAAGAGGGCTGAGATCAAATCGTGCCTGTGCCATAACGGTTCACATCCTGGTCGCCATTATAATGTTGTGGTTAGACCGATATGAGAGAAACTATAATTGTCAATCATTGCAATCAATCAACAAAGGGACGGGTCAATAAGTACTTGTGGGGAGGGGGTGGAAGACATTCTCATATATTTGATGGAATTTTCGTCCCCCCTCTCAGATTTATGTAGATATTTTGATCCCCACTCCAGGACTTCAGAAGAAACTCCATAGTCCTTTCTTGAAGTGCTCTTTATTTTTCATCCCTCCGCCCTGAGTGTGCAGGCTTTTGGTACCCCCTCCCAGATGTCTTCCACCCCCTCCCCTGGAAGAATTCATGATCGATCCCTAACTAATAAGTTTGAAATCACTGTATCCCGGGGCATCAGCGAAAATGATTTGAATAGAATCTCAGACGGAAAACTCTTAGATGCTGTTTATCAACACTGTCATGTTAGCCAAATTAAAACATGTAACACTCAGATTGAACACACATGCATTTTTTTATAAGAAAGTAGCACTCGATTCGTCAAAAAGTTAAGAAAGTTCATTACTGTATTTTGCAAACCTAAGAAAGTTTAAAAATTTGCCTTTACCCAATAAAGATAAACAAGCGATAAATTTCATCCTGTGACCAGTTAGAGTTAGTCAGGAAAAGCACTCCAGCAACTTATTAACAGATCCAATAGTATGTAAATACACAGGAAACATGATTTTATCCAAATTTTCAGATTAGAAGCACATGTTATGTACTGTGTTGACTTTTATTAACCAAGAAATTCAGTATTTGCCCTAAGAAAACCTTAAGAAAGTTTGATTACAGGAATTGCCAAATTATTAAGAAAATTTTGAGTACTGGAGTCATTTCAAACTTTCTTATAAAAAACATACGCGTATACTAAGCGTTCTAGACATTATAAACTTTGCATGTGAATGAGAATTCAACAGATATGTCATGTCACACAATCCGAAAGGTATAAGGAATTTGCCAGTGAAATTTCAAACGTATGCGCATTTTATAGGTAATAATTGCATTGCTTTATATCAATGAGGGCCGTTTAAGGCTCCGGGAAACAGGGAACATGCAAAATATATCCAGGGAACAAGGGATCATGGCCAAAATTAAAAAGAAACAAGGGAACATCAACTTTTCAAGGATCAGGGAGAGGGGTTTACCTCGGAATATTGTTCAAGGATTTTTGTAACTTACTTTGTCGAAATTCAAAATGAACGTTGAGTTGAAGTGTAACCAAAGGTTATGTTGCTCCATCAGTGATGATGTGTTGGAGAGCAGAGCATGGGCAAATTGCACCTCAACATTTTAGTCTCTATACCAAAGATAAGCCTGAGACAATACCTGCAAATCTTGTCAAGGAGAAAACTGCTCTGCAGTGAACAGGTTTGTTGGAAACCGTAATGCTTAACGAGTATGGCTTTCAATCACCAAAGCAGGCTAATTTGAGTTGTTTCGCATTTTGACTAATCCTGAGAAGGATTCCACTACACCACCGTATCACACTATGATCACACCCAAAGTCTGTTCCGACTTTGCTCTGATCTTATTCAACTCTTCCCAATAGCTACCAATGGAGAACCACTGGTTTGTAAAGCGAGTAACTAACCCTCCCCTTTCCCACCCCAATAGTTTAAAACTGTGGTAAGTTAGACTCTTCCAATTTGCAACAAAAGTTATTTGAAGTTTCTCTATGGATTCATTGGCCGTTTTCTATCCAAAATAGGAACCCAGAAAGTCTCCTGGGGCACAATCTTTGTAGGAGTTCCCCCAGGGGTCTATTTTAGGTCCTCTCTTTTTCCTTGTCTATATAAACGATTTGACAAACAGATCTCAAATGCAATTTTAAATTGTTTGCTGACGATACGTCACCTCTTTCAGTTGCTCACAACCCAAATGAATGTGCAGCAGTTCTGAATCACGATCTAGATCTTATCCAACGCTGGGCACATGACTGGAGAATGTCTTTTAATCATGACCCTGCCAAACAGACAGTGGAAGTATTATTTTCTAAGAAAAAGATCCCTGTTGACCACCCGCCTATCCTCTTCAATGATACGCCCGTTGTAAACGTTGATGAACATAAACACTTAGGTGTCGTGCTTGATAGTCGATTGAAGTTTTCCAGTCATATCCAATCTGCGATAAGCAAAGCGGGACATGGGATTGGCATGCTTAGGTTTTTATCAAACTACTTGTCAAGGTAAACCCTAAACGAACTTTATAAACTCTGTGTACGTCCTCATCTTGACTATGGGGACGTCATTTACCATATCGCACAGAAAGTGAATAGTTGCAGCCATGAAGTCACGCTACATAGCCTAATGGAGCGACTCGAATCAGTCCAGTATTCTGCTGGCTTAGCAATAACTGGGGCGTGGAAAGGCACCTGCAGACATAAAATATACGAGGAGCTTGGTTGGGAATCTTTGAATAATAGAAGATGGAGCAGGCAGCTAGTTCTTTAAGTTCATCAATAAACTGATACCTGAGTACACAAGATACCCAATCCCATCAATTGGCTGTTCAAGTTATAACCTTAGAAACCAAGCTGTCATTGGACGAATGAATGCGAGAACTGAGCATTTTGCGTCAAGTTTCTACCCAAATTGTGTAAAAGAACGGAACGATCTTCCTCCTGCGATAAGAGAACCACCTACAGTAGCCTCATTCAAAAGCAAACTCTTCTGTCTCATCCGGCCACTCCAGGAACCTACCTATGGAATTTATTATCCTAAAGATCTTGCCATTCTCACCCAGCTAAGAGTAGGCCTCAGTAAGCTAAAGTCACATACATTTAATCACAACTTTCGTGACACAATTGACCCAATTTGTCTAATAAGCGACGGGACTGAGAACACTAAGCACTTCTTGCTGCAATGTTATGCTTATAGTGAACAAAGGCGTGACCCCCTTAGTGCGATTAACGAAGTATTTCAATTACATAACGTCTCAAATTTACCAAATTAAACTCTTGTGCGAACCATGTTGTACGGTGATGAAAGACTTACTTATAGCCAAAATCGATAAATCTTAGAAGCAACAGTTCGGTTCATTCGTACATCAGAGTGTTTCTCATAGGACCATAAATATCAAATTATCTATCTCATCCTACACTCTATAACTTTACTAAGTACACATGTTATTATTCCTCTATGTATTGTTCATGTATCTATTTTGCCAAGGATTATATCAAAATCTACTATATTACTTTTGATTCATTCTAGATTTTCTATCTTCTACGATTTTCTGAACAATACTTTTAAGCTAATCTTCTCTAATGAGGGGCTACTAGGATTTTGGTGTAGTCCTTGGCATTTGTATTATTTGTACTATTTGCATTATCTGTATTATCTGTATTACTTTTTATTAAATGGCCATTGGGTAGTTATGCCTATCATACTCCCAATGGCATCGCTTTTTTGTTTGTAAAAGTTTGGTATTGTATATTGTATATTGTATTGTATTTTGCATTTACTACAGGTGTATAAAAAAGTGTCCTGAAGACAAAGTCTCCAGACCTTCCTTTGTCCATCTCGTCATCAGTGGCATCTGAATGGGGACATGATTAGAATCCAGACAGAAAACTCTCTCTACAGACCCATGTCGAGGGGTTTTCCCCTTCTAATGGTCTTACATGATGTTTTATAAATTCGCTTCCAATCGGGCAACAGTAGATGACCTGTCATTTGATGGGATTCCTATACTTTTGCCAACCTTTCTGCAGGACCAGATCCTTGTTTCCACAAGTGTCCGAAAATGACATTCAATTGACAATTCTAAGGGTAATAGCTATAATAACATTAGAAATAACTTGGCTGGTGTCTTGTTATTTGGAAGTATTTGTTTGAAGGTATATCAAAATTCAACCCCTTTCCAGTCACCGTGCTGTTCTGCCGCTTGGTAAACCGCCGAAATATGGATAAACTATTGACCATCAGTCCAGAAATGCCTAAAAAGCTCCGAGGAACATGAGGATTCTCTCAAAGGATCACGATAATAAGCGGACTTTTAACAGGGAGCAAGGGAACATGTACCCCTGTAAACGACCCTCATCAATCCTACAAAATAAAATTCAGTAGTTAGCTTAACCCTACGATCCCTAATAGTACAAGGAGGGTCCCTCATCTCATTGCTTAATTTACTATGAAGACTCCTCCTCAACAATCCTACTATCTAATACTATCAATTTGAAATTTCTTTGTAACACGATGTTGTAGTAGAATTTACTTTATCTATTTATCTATTTCAAAATCATTTTTTAAATATTTGTGAGGCTCCAGCCTAATTAATGCAACTCAAGCAGCTTTATGTATTGGAGTTCGCATTCCTTACAAAGCCTAGCGTCTAGTCAACTGAAATAGCTTATGACAAATGGTGAAATATAAACTTATTGTTGATATGTCACCCATCATTTGGCAGAGCCAGCAGTACAATGTTTCTTTGCGTTCTAATTTTCTTCACCGCATATTGACGGAAAAATCTCATATATCGAAGCACTCGTTCTCGCCGCAAGTTTCATTTTTGGACATGGTATTTCATTCTTCTTCAAACCGAGAAGTCCGTGACGTAAATTGCTATATTGTGTTGTACATACTGGAATCGTCCCCGAAATACTTCATCCCTACCCATCGCCCAAAACTAGAATCGTGGCAATAGATCTGAAGTGAAGTGGTTTTTCCAAACAACTGTGCTGAAGGTCAGCAAGTTGCGGAATGATGTTACCGCGAGACACTCATTGTTGTAAAACTATCTGGTCACTACAAAATGCGTAATGACATTTACGAAGGAATTGCGATGTAGTCAGAATTGGCCACGATTACATCGCGGTCTCACCTAGGGTACGCAAAACGGTTAGCAACTAATATCAACTTTCAGTAAAAACATTGTAAAATGACGATGACTTGATATTGTCTCAAAACACAGGCTCTGCGCTTGAGCATGACATAACAATGCATCATAGCTTTAGAAACGTCCTGTTTTTGATTATTTTGTGAGATATGAAACACTCCTGGAAACCCTTGAAAAAGCGTTACCAGTGATTGCCTTGATTTTGTAGCAATTCCATTTTTAGCTATTCTATCTTCCACTCCGTTCATTCATTCATTCATTGCGTTTTTTTTCTACAGCTCATTGCCATCATTTCCTCTACGCTAACATTAAACTAACATCACAATAACATTCTATTGCGTCAAAACACCTTGCCCTTTTGTTTAGGCCTATTTTTATACTAGCTTTACCTCAACACTTTGCCATTTTTAATCTAGCCCTTCCTTACCCACACCGATTTTTGTTTATTTCATCTTTATACGTAATTCCGGGGGCAAATGTAAAGACCAAATCATGATTGTAAAATAGTTAGTTGAATTTCTACCTTGGCGAAGAAACAAACACAATAATACAATTCACCTGAAGCTCATTGTCTTAAATTTACAACCAGAGGAATGAAAAGAGAAGTATAGCAGTGAGACTGTTCAATTAATATTGTTTAAAACTTTGTTAGTAATTCCAAAAATCCAAACGGAGAGCACTACTAAAATTACACTCTCGCGCCGTCACTGGGTATATACCCGAGGATGCTGATCTTCACATTTGTGCTTACACAACGTCATGCTACAAGCGTCCTGCGTACATCTGTCGCTTGATGTACGTAAAAGTCCATGAAAGTGAAAAATGAAAATGAAAAAAGCAAATGACATAGGATTCCGACCACAACGCCTCTCTACTTGAAGCATATCAAATACTCTGGATATGCATGGTTATCTGGAAAAACGACAAAAATTGATGGATTTGCTACATTATTTACCACTGAATCGTACAAGTTTGTTCCCATGCCTTTCTTTGGTGGGGCTTTCATCCCAGGTCGACCTCGAGTGTATTCACCAACAAGGACTTTAGCCATGTACATCAACTTTTCACCTCTTGCATTTGGCCTTGCATAGCTCACTGAATAACTTGAATCGACAGCAAAGTAATTTCCGTCGCCATAAAATGCGGCTAAAATGAAATTTGTTAGTGCTGAGTAGCATTTAACAAACACCACACCATCAAGAACTTCCATCATGTGAAACTCAGGGTTATATGATTTTAAGGATTTTACCTAACTTGTTATGTTTATATATTAATATAAATATATAGGTAAAATATAGATAAATAGATTAATATATGGACAAATTTATTACTATAAATATATCTCAATATATATTTATGTATATTTATATATATATATATATATATATATATATTATATATATATATATATATATATATATATATATATATATATATATATATATATATATATATATATATATATATATATATATATATATATATATATATATATAATATATTCATATATCCACCGCTATGTTTTGTGCCTGGATGACAACTGATTAGCACAGGAGTCTTCCGACCTAAACATTCTGCGATCGAATCCGCACTGGCGCCAAACTAAATTATTCAATTGTAGTAGCCCATTCATGACGTAATATGCATACATACATATATATGTAAAAAGATATATACTGTATACATACATATAAATACAAAACATACATAATACATAATATACATATATGCATATATACATACATACATACATATATATATATATATATATATATATATATATATATATATATATATATATATATATATATATATATATATATATATATATATATATATATGTACTAGGTGTTATTCACTGTAGTCCTGTTGTATTGTGTAGAGTAATATGTTGTTCTAACATAATTATATATATTGTTCCTTTGTTACTTATATATCGTTTTACCATAATTATATATCATTTTAGCATAATTATATATGTGTGCTATGATTGTAAACGAGCAAAATGTGGCTGGAATGATACTACTGACGAAGGCTTGTGCCAAACTGTTTGAAATGGTGTAATTTTATTTCTTGACTTCTCGTTATACTTAATAATCACTTGGTTGGTTGTAGCTTTTGACGTTTATATACATATATATATATATATATATATATATATATATATATATATATATATATATATATATATATATATATATATATATATATATATATATATATATATATATATATATATTAGAAATACACCTTAGAAAAACGACAATTGATTTCAATTTGTAAAACATGTTTCGATTGCTGCGACAACCATCTTCAGTTACAAAATAAGCATATTACATGGTGCAAACGATATAAAGGCAAGTGATTACTCTCTAGGGGTCTTACAACAAAAACTATTCCATTAAGATAGAATGCGTCGGTACTTATAATGAGGGTTATAATATATCCTATGATAATACCAATGGGTGCCAAGTGCTTAGAATGCGGGCCGTAATTGAAATCAATTGTCGTTTTTCTAAGGTGTATTTCTAATATATTACTGCTGAGAAACTTTGGTAATATATATATATATATATATATATATATATATATATATATATATATATATATATATATATATATATATATATATATATATATATATATATATATATACTGTATATATTACCAAAGTTTCTCTGGATTCGACCCGCGACCCGCTTCATTCTCATTTGGCAACTTGTATCAATACTAATCTTGGGAGAGCCCGGGTATGTAACCCATACGTATTTCACTATATTATATAAGTGGCGGCCTTTAATATGCATGCAATTTTTGCTAATTACCCTAAGTTCAATCTAAGTCTGTTTCATCTAAGTCTGTTGCAAAACTATCCCAGGTTCAACCTAGCTTGCCCCACTCAGGTAGGATGTACTATGCAAACAAGTCTAAAAGCTCATATCTATTCTTCACACATTTATTTTGTCCAATAAATATCAGGTTACCATTTTTCCCAGCGTAACTTCTGTTAAATCCGTGGTGATTGATTGCCTTTGATGCCTCCTCAGTTGTACCGTGGAATAGCGACCGCTCATTCTGGTGTGATCCATTTCTGATATCCATATCTTGCTTCCTGATCATATAGGATTTATATAGTTGAGGGTTCTGCACCCGGTGTATCGTCAAAATTTCTCTTATGCTATTCCTTGATGCTAGCATCAGTTCGTTTCTAACCTTGTTATATTCCACACTGCCAATGGACAGGCAAGCCAGATGAAAGGGTTCCTCTTTTCTATCGATACCCAAAGGCATCTTGTCCCAATGTGTTGGGGTGTCCATTGACAAACCTACTGAGTGAAGAAATCAAAAAGTTTGTTATGAGAATCTTACACATTATGAACATCATATGCTTCATCCCCTTCCCCATCACAATTTGGCAGAAAATTTCAGGTAACTTTCTTTTTCAAGGAGAACCAAGTCAGGTACGTAGTAGGTCTGTGTTCAATCGTAAATATCGCTTTCTTGTTCACCTTATACTAAACTTGACATCGTCAATCAGACATCTAGTCCTGCCCTCTTTCATATCTGGAACTTTTCCTTTCTTTAGCGTAATCATTGCATTCCATATGATTCTGCGGCTCGTTGCCGTCCTTTTTCACTTTATATATATCCATTGTGTATCATTATATTTTGAAAGGCTGCTTTCCTATGATCTAAAGGGCATGATCCTAAACATGTTCCGGGAACTTCGCCCCAGATTCCTATTCTTACTTCCTTACCACTTCGTGACGGCTGAAGGTACTTTTAGTATTGTTCGAGAAATGTAAAGCAAAATGTAGATGATCAGTACTTTTGATATCTTCCTAAAAGTTTTGTCAAATGTAATTCATTTTAATTTAACAAGTAAGTTCTGTAGGGTAAATATTACTTCGTGCATTCACTCGTTCTTTCAGTCGTTCATTCAGTCGCTCATTCAGTCGTTGTCAGGTAATAACATGTGAAAAAATTTCAGGTAAAATGTGCTTTGATCAGATACATTTACAGTCTCCACCAACCCTCCAGCGAAAACTGCTTGGCGACGTTCCTGATGTCGGGTATAAAGGTAAAGTGCATTGCGAAAAAACATGATCAACATTGAGATTTAAGTAATTCGTTAATGATTTCTGCAATCTTAAAAGCAACGAAAATAAAAAGCAATATGAGTTTTTATCATTTCAAAAGGGAATTAGCATCCATTAGAGTATTAGAGTACTTCATACCATCATCATAGAGGAATGTCTGAGAGTTGTGGTGAG
This sequence comes from Mastigias papua, assembly GCA_964019165.1. NCBI lineage: Eukaryota > Metazoa > Cnidaria > Scyphozoa > Rhizostomeae > Mastigiidae > Mastigias > Mastigias papua. Next base: position 13,315,799 of record OZ025275.1, read on the forward strand.
AATTCCACCCTTCCTAGACCCTAAGTTGAACACTGATCTAAAAGACCATATGATGGTATGGAATTAAAAACAGATTTTAAAAAGATATTTAGCAGTTAAACAAGGAAACAGCCAAATGAAATATAGAAAGTGATAGCTTGATGACATGAAATTTAAAGGCTTTCATGTATACTAATAATTACCTCGCTCATTCAAAGTTTGCTCATTAAAGCATCTTGTGAGTATAGAAGCCGCGTAGGTCAGGTCTTCATCTCTAATGCCAAGGAAAATTACCTCGACTGATTTTGATTTGACATGTGTAGAAGAATTGTTAGGGAAATGGTTTCTGATTGCAGGCAGAGAATCTTTGTCACTGCTTTCAATTACTAACAACACCTTTTTCAAGGAGTGATCTGGAGACTCAGTATTGTAAATTTCTACGCTCCGCACAACATCCTTTACAACGTCTTCTTTTGCGTAATGATGAGCTCCTGTACCAAGCATAGGTATTGCAACAGATGAATGGGACATCGATGCTGCGTCTTTATAGATACGCACGAGGATGTTTTGAAATTTCTATTGAAAGAAAGATTTGAGGCTGTATGAGTCAAAGTCAGGTTCAAAGATTCAAGAGTGAGACCGGGAGAAAAGGATAGAGTCAATTGAAAGAGAACATACCGCATTAGGTAATACTGTTTGATAGAGGTGCGCCATGCAAGTTAGTAACCACACTCTGTGACATAGATGTATCGAGAATAGAAGTCTGTTTCTTTATTTTTGATGCATTCCGCTCAATGATCTCCTCCATTTTGGCTTGTACTTTCTCATCAAATTCTTCTTATTTTTCCCCATAAGGTACTCAACCATGTGTTTAGCAGTAAATAAATGTGTTATCCGGCAGAGGTAAGTCCATTTGTAGAGGTCAATAAATCAATAGTAACCTTGATTTGCATCATTGATAAATGCGCGCAAAACTTAGTACAACAAATAAGAGTAGTATTCTCCGACAACGCTATTTATTAGAATTCCGCAACCTTTTCCTGAAACGTGACTATAAAATGGGCAGTTTGCTATTTGGGGAGAGAAAAAGTAGTGACCTTAATCGAAGCTTGACAATAAGCGGAGTGAATTTTAGCGGAGTCACTCGAGCAACTAGGGAACTTGTAGAGCAGGAACATAACTAATCAATAAAACAAGGTACACTTCAAGAAGAGAATGTATTATGAATCATATTTTTTAGATTTGTAAATGACAGAAATCTTACGAAGTTTCAGGATTTCCTTACTTTTATGTGCAACAAAGATTATTCTCAGGTCAACTAGACAAAAGTACAATGAAAAGTTTCAAACTTCTAAGAAAAAAGAAATTTAATGTTCCTGGTACTCAGGACACACCTACTAGTTGCATGCATGGGGTTCGTTTATAGGGGCTTTACTAGAGTTAAATATGGGGAATTAAAGAACTGTCATTGCATCTGGAGTGCGACTATAAGGGAATTGACTGGAGTAGTAAAAGTTTCTTAATATTAATCGCACATGTAGTGCTATGACAATTAGTACAAAAGAAAGGAATGATGTATATAAACCTATGCATTTATATATATAAATAAATATATATATATATATATATATATATATATATATATATATATATATATATATATATATATATATATATATATATATATATATATATAAACTTTCTTATATATATATTATATAGACTTTCAAAGTAAAAAGTTCAGGTTATATACATATATAGACTTTCAAAATAAAAACAACTGCTTAACGTTTCGCGTATAGCTTCATCAGAAAATTCTTACCTTTACTTTACAGAGCGCACATATATACATAACCAAGATTGCTTAGGGGTAGAGCTCCTATTACTCTTTCTACTTCTATTCTTCTATTGTTCTTTTCTTCTAAGTGCATTTTTTACGCCTCTAGCTAGATGATGTGAAGTTCATTAATTATTTCTATTTGCCATTGTCATTGTTTCTAATTATGTGTTTCATTTGTATTTATTCAAATTTGGCTGTGTATATATGTGCGCTCTGTAAAGTAAAGTTAAGAATTTTCTGATGAAGCTATACGACCTTTTTAGAAACTTTTAGAGGAACGGCTATTGAATTATATATATATATATATATATATTCCCAAAATTTCTCGATGATATAAGTGTAGATATAGGCGAAAAAATACGACAATGCTTCTAAGTTTGCAAGACATGTTTCGGATTGTTCCAATCCATCATCAGTTGCTAATTACAATGAAAAAACTGCTTGGTACATAAACAAACGTTAAACCATCAATCGAATTTATTAATCGAAAAAGGAATCAATGTAGCGAAAACAGGTAAGAACGGTTAAGAAGAATAGCTAAAAACTTAATGAAAAGTTGTAATGCTGAATCTGCTTATTTAAATCAGGTCTTTCCCATTGGATATGTAACGCTTCTTTAATTTTAAGTTAAAAAGAAGTGTTTGCAGAATCCAACACTTTAAAACAACTATCGTTACATGCCTCTTTACAAACAACTGAACCTTTAAGATGTTTAAAAATATTTGAATTATTTGAATTATTAATTGTTTATTTTATTTTAAGTTTTTTCATTGTAATTAGCAACTGATGATGGATTGGAACAATCTGAAACATGTCTTGCAAACTTAGAAGCATTGTCGTATTTTTTCGCCTTATATCTACACACACACACACACACACACACACATATATATATATATATATATATATATATATATATATATATATATATATATATATATATATATATATATATATATATATATATATATATATATATATATATATATATATATATATATATATATATATATATATATATATATATATATATATATATATATATATATATATATATATATATAAGATAAGATAAAAGAGAAGAAAACTTAGAACATACTTGTATACAAGTTTATATGTATATATGTATATATATAGCGTATACAAGTATGTTCTAATTTTTCTTCTCTTTTATCTTATCTTATCGCTCCATTACATTGTTGAGCACTTTGGTAAGGTAGAAGATACATTGGAATTTATCGCCGCTTGTCTAAATATATAAATATATAAATATATATATATATATATGTATATATATATATATATATATATATATATATATATATATATATATATATATATATATATATATATATATATATATATATATATATATATATATATATATATATATATATGTGTGTGTGTGTGTATATATATATATGTGTGTGTGTGTGTGTGTGTGTGTGTGTGTGTGTGTGTGTGTGTGTGTGTGTGTGTGTGTGTGGGTGTGTGTGTGTGTGTATGTGTGTGTAGACTTTCATAATAAAAGCAACTGTTTAACGTTACGCGTATAGCTTCATCAGATCACCTCTGCCGTATAACACATTTATTTGCTGCTGAACACATGATTGAGTGCCTTAGGGGCCATTCACAAAGGACGTCCGACCACAAGGGGGGAGGGGGGTCTGGTGAAATAGGACGAACTTGGACATAGGGGGAGGGGGTGTGTGCGCATTGCGGACGTCCGGGTGTTCAGAATGTTACAACAAGACATTTTTACTAAGGTCCTATTTTGGATTGATCCTATCATCAAGTACATGTTATTGCATCGGCAATCTATTGCTTCCTGGATAGCCAAAATTCATGCCAAGCGATGGCCAATGATTTATGATGCATTTTTGTATAATGGTGACTACAAAGACATGTGTCTGCTGTGCGAAATCCGTTTAACTGTTGATTCACAGCAATATCTTCAAATTGACGCAGCGATATTTTGTGATAGACTGTCAGGCCCACACTAACATTTCATAAACTATGGATGAAAAATCTAAATTATACAACCAACTTTACAAGGCCGTTAAAGAATGCAACACTGACAGAAGTTCAGAAGCATGGCTCCAAAAAGCTATGGAACTCTGGGCACATGCAAAAAAAGAAGCAAAAAGTGACACGACAGAGCTCAAGATACAAGTTGGTGTTATGATAAACAAGCTCAACTCGGAAAAATTCAGAAAAAGAGCTTGTTTATTGAAATACTTTGCAAATTCAACTGGTCGAAAAAGACCAACATCTGACACGGACTGCGCTTCAGGTTAGTTGTTAGCTAATTTGTTCAGTTTACAAAAACAATGAGCTGTTTTCAAGTAGTGGCATACATAGATTTTATATCCATTCCTACGGTATCACTACCACCCAAATTCCTCCCAAATAAACTAAAACAAATCGATGGGAATCACATGCATGGTTTACCTTTAAAGTATGACAAATGTTTTAGAATAAATCCTCATTTCAATACGTTCTAGGGGCCAAGTCAAATAGCACTATTGCGGCGTCAATTAATTCCACTACAATCTGTACTAATGCAACTCCTGCAGAGGAACAACTGGATCATAGTAACGAATCCACTTCTCATTCAATGACACGACCTACTCCAGCGCAAGATAAACTGGCCAGCAACATCGATCAGATGACAAAGAGAATTGAAGCACACATGGCAGGTTTGAGTAGCGGCATCGTTCAGAATAGAGAAGAGTCCCTTAAAGCGGTAAGACACCTTACAAAGGAACGAGAGAAAGCTTTGAAGAAAAAATTTCTTCTTCAAAAGGAAGCTGGGAGAAAGAAAAAGTCAAGACTGGAGAAAAAAAAGAAAGTTGACGAGCTAATAGAACAACGACCCGAGATAGCAAAGGAATTGTCATGCCTCACGACAGTGCAGAAAATAGGGAGGCCGATTTATCCTCAAAATGATTATCTTCTTCGGGCTATTCAGGAAATCGCTATATTAGGATGTGGAGCAGAGGACCGAAGGCGTAGTGAACTTATACGTTCTGTACGCACGCTAGACGATCTCACAGATGAATTGAAGAAGCAAGGATTCATTTTGAGCCGTACTGCTGTATATCACAGACTTCTTCCAAGACGACAAAATACATTCCAAGGAAAGCTACACGTGACAACGGTCCCTGTTAAGTTATGTAGAGCATCTAATGACAAGAGAAGCAAAAATCCTGATCGCTGGTTCGCTGCAAAGTCGATGGAACATGCTGAAGAGCTTGCTTCTCTTTTTGGACCTGCAGTGGCAGTGTTTATTGGTCAAGATGACAAAGCTCATGTACCAATCGGTATAACAGCAGCAAACAAGCAAGCACCATTGTTGATGAATGTTAAATATGAAGTACAACTTCCCGACCATGATTTTGTCATTGCAACGAAACACAAACTTACACCAACTGTTATTGGACTACGTAAAATTCAAGATACTCCAATAGCTGACAGAAAGGCAGTTAGGCATTCAGGGCCTACTTTGATACAGGTAAAGTCATTGAAGCATACACGATCTAATGCATATGTTCATATTGAAGCTCTTGATGAAATGTTAAAAACTGAAGAGATGTGTAAACTGGCAAATGGCTCAACGAAACCAATTTTAATCTTAACTCGAGATGGACATGATGGACCAAGATTTCCTTCCACTAGAAACGCTCTTTTCAGTATTTTCAAGGAACATGATATTGATTTTCTATTCTGTGTCTGCAATGCTTCAGGGCTTTCAGCGTATCACTTTATTGAAAGGAGAATGGCCCCACTGAGTGCTGCCTTAGCAGGAGTAGTATTACCTCATGACCACTTCGGCTCTCATCTTGATGCCTCTGGTAATACAATCGATGTAGACCTTGAGAAAAAGAACTTCCAAAAAGCAGGCGAAATCCTTTGTGACATCTGGAACAACATATCCATCGATAATCACAACGTCACGTGTTCTTATAGACAACCAACAGCAGAACAAAAAGAGAAGGATTCTCCTGACCATGTCTGGGTTGAAAACCACTGTACTATATCAAAGTATTGCCTGCAAATTGCAAAGTGTGATGATCTCTCCTGCTGTAAAAGACTGAGGTCAAATATTCGGACAGTCATAAAGGGAAGGTTTCTTCCAGGACCACGTCTAATGAAGAGAAGTGCTGAAGGTGGACTGCAGTTGGCCAATATTGGGGAGCAGCCTGTCAAAGAAACTAAGATATACACGGGACTAATGCAAACCATGGCATTACTGCACATGAAGCCAGAAGGATACGAAGATGTGGACCTGCCATATGACCTGTTTTGTCCATCTGTCCAGAAAAAACTTGCAGAAAAAGGCGGCAGCAGATACCAGTGCGATTCTATGAAATGCAGACAGATTTTCACTTCTCTTGAGCTTGCAAAGATGCACCTCAGATTAACTGGTCACAAAAGAATGGCAATGAAGACTGTCACAGACGATGAATCAGCAAGTCATGATGATGAAGCATCCAAAGACGTAGCGCCTATTGTAGATATTGCAACTTTTATGAAGCAGCCATTCACAGAGACAGACGTCCTAGACGACGAATGAAGTATCGCACGACTTGTTCCGTTCTTTGCATGTTCTGTTTAGCTAGACATTGTCATATGACAAAACATTTATATTTTTTTATTTTTTACATACATATATATTTAAATGGTGTTTGGCATGAAATAGATGGACGTCCAAGGGGGGAGGGGGGTCGTCGGAAACGGACAACATCGGACAAAGGGGGGAGGGGGGTCTAAAAATTCAACTTTTTAACGGACGTCCTTTGTGAATGACCCCTTATGGGAAAATTATGAAGAATTTGATGAGAAAGTACAAGCCAAAATGGAGGAGATCATTGAGCGGAATGCATCAAAAATAAAGAAACAGACTTCTATTCTCGATACTTCTATGTCACAGAGTGTGGTTACTAACTTGCATGGCGCACCTCTATCAAATAGTATTATCTAATGCGGTATGTTCTCTTTCAATTGACTCTATCCTTTTCCTCCGGTCTCACTCTTGAATTTTAAGGAATTATTACATTTATTGCCCAGTGGGGAAATTTCTATCCACGTACGTTTACACTCCGCTTACAGTCACGCCTTTTCTGAATACATTTGATGTGATTATAAGTGGAGTCGACTGAGGTCCAAAACTGACGAACTTTAAGGACTATGTCTTGGTCTAGGACTTTTATGATAACAAACGTGTATGGGTAATTCCATATCAAGTCAACCCAAGCATGGCACCCACATCCTCCGATTTGCTTCGTTTTCTGCACGTAAGCAGAAGCATATGGGAATACTTCACATACGAGATTTGAATGACATGGCTATCATAACTTTTGAAATATCATAATTTGAAAATTTAGTACTGTTGCATTTTGCATTTACTTATTATTTCGGGAACCACTCAAGGTATGCACTCCCAATATTTATATATATATATGGGACCACTCAAGATATGCACTTCCAATATATATATATATATACAAACATACATGCATACTACATATATACTACATACATACTACATATACAAACATACATACATACTACATACATATATATATTTATAAATATATATATATATATATATATATATATATATATATATATATATATATATATATATATATATATATATATATATATATATATATATATATATATATATATATGTAGTATGTATGTATGTTTGTATATATGGTTGTATGTAATTGCATTCATATTCCGAATTTTCTAAACATTGTTGTTAAGATATAATTGCTGCATGGGTCCTTAGCTTTGCAGCAGAAGCCCCATAAAGTTTTAATCTCTTATTTCCTTATAAAATGGTTCCTTATAAAAACTGCGTGTAGAACTTTGTCACTATTTAGATGCTATCCTACCTCCGAATTGTAGCTTCCCAAATGGGCATGGAACACATCCTTGCAGAGGAGATCTCCACCTGCGGTTTTTTTATAATCCCATTCGTCTATTGTCTCATTTTCTCGCCTCGTGCATTCAGATACATAGGTTTGTCCAGCCGCGGTACGTAAACTGTTTGCAAGGATTCCACCAGAGCCTATAATCTTTGATGTACTGTTTACAATGACATCACTCTAAAAAAATAAACTGGCAACTGTACTTCACGCCATTTTAGTCTGTAGAGTTCCATCAATTGTATGATTTTTCAATGTATGAAAAATAGAAGTATTCGAAGCCCGCTGTGGCGCCAGGGGAGGGAAGAACTCTTCTCGGAGCTGTTTTACTAGTTATAGTACCCTTCTAACCACTTAGTTCCACGGTCGGAAGAGTAGAAAATCCCTAGCGCCACCATAGTTCGAAGCTAGCAATCATATTGTTAGAGAACATACACTTAGGTTCATAATAAGCAGGGGTGTTAATAAAGGGGAGGGTCGGAAATGTTTCTAGAACTACAGATAACAGGTGAGAATACAAACACCTTTATAGTCGTATCCTTGAGCTACACAGACAAGCTCAATTTTATGCAAACAGCGCTTTTCTTATTACGAATAAACTCATCCCTGGGTGTACTAACGTAGAATGCATGCGGAAGTTGATGGGATAAGGTAAAGACGTCATGGTTAAAGTGTGCCTTAGTACTCTTCGTCAACATGAGGCTATTGATGTTACTATGCAGCACGTCAGTGACGTGCAGATAACACCAACATACACTCATCATCCTACAAGACGCTTTCAGCAAAAAGGTAGCAAATCTTTCCATTAGCAGCCCAAAAAACAACAAGCATAGCAGTCCAGTACAGGAACTAGCAAACGTGCTTGTGGCTAGTGCGGTGGTATTACACATAAAAAACAAGGCTGCCCGGCTCGTGAAGCGCAATGCCACTACTGCAATAAAAAAGGGCACTATGGCAAAGTGTGTCACCAGAAAACGTATGAAGAACAGGCCAATACTGTGGGAGCTGACTGCCAATCCATCCCGGATATTGAAGATGATTTTGACTACTTAGAACAAGCACAGTTGTTGCAAGCAAAGTCGCCCGGGAAATCGTTGCTGATGTTACATTTATGGCAACCAACAGCAAGCAATTCCAGGAAAACTCTACACTGGAGCAATGGTAACATGTATGCCACAATCTCTTCTCAAAGACATGCACATCAACTTGAAAGACAGCAAACCTACCATAATGAAACTCAGAGGTGTTACTGGGACAGATATGAAAGCCATTGGTTCACTTACAATGAAGGTCACCTGCAATGGTGAAACACATCATATTACGATCATCATCACTGAGCTTGGGACTGAGCTGATCTTAGGTATTGATTTTTGGCATACATTCAAACTCATCCATATTGCTGAAAGCTGTGTGCTACGAAGCACTAATTCTGATATTGATGCAGTGCACATAACTGAAGAATCAGATTATGATTATGATAATCTTAGAAGGAAGTGGGTGAAATATTTGCCCCTTGGCAAAAGTACAGGTGATGCTTTTTTGGACCTGAAAAACATCTTTCCAGACATGTTTGATGGGACAGTTGGACGTTTTGAAGGTAAAACAGAGCTCAAACTATCACCTTATGCAAAGCCAGTGCAACTACCGCCCAGAGCCGTACCACACAGCACAATTCCCAAGCTAACAAAGGAACTTGATAAGATGGAGAAGGATGGAATTATCAGAGAGTGCCCAGAAACTACAGATTGAGTTCACAACCTAGTAATAGTGACCAAGAAAAATGGCGATCTTCGACTATGCCTGGATCCCAAGAACCTAGATAAAGGCCTTATTCGAAAACTGCACTACACAGCTTCATGGGAAGATACTCAAAGCACTTTTAATAATGGCAGATCCTTCTCAACCCTTGCTGCCAAAAGTGGCTACTGGACACAAGTTATCACCTAAAAGCCAGCTATTGACACCCTTTAACACACCATTCAAAAAATATTGCTTTGTACGTCTCCCCTCTGGTCATTCCGTATCTGCCGAAATATTTCAATAGCTGGCATTCCAGGAACGTTTCCTTGTGCAGATGATGTGAAGGTGCAGAGCTCCACTGAGGAACGGCATGAAATACGTCTACTGGAGACAGTGAGTCGTGCCCAAACTGCAGAGATTAAGTTCAATTCCGAAAAATGTAGCATCAAGAAGCAGGAGATAGAATATTTTGGTTGTGCTGTTTCCACTAAGGGTATAAGATCATGCCCCAGAAAGGTACAAGCAATTCTAAATATATCTCCTCCAGCATAAGAAATCCTCTTAAGAAAGATGTTCACTTTGTATGGACACCAGCGAAGGATAGCAAATTTGTTGCCATACAACACGCCGTAGCTGAAGCCACTGTCCTTATCCACTTTGGTCCAAACAAACAAGTGATAATTTAAACTGATGCATCTCTCAAATGACTCGGTGCTGTTCTAATTCAAGAAGGAAAGCCTGGCAGATTCCTTAGCAAATCACTAATAAAAACTGAAGTAGATTACAGTAATATAGAAAGAGAGATGCTAGCTATACTCTTTGCTTGTGAGCGACTCCACTTATATATAAATATATATATATATATATATATATATATATATATATATATATATATATATATATATATATATATATATATATATATATATATATATATATATATATATATATATATATATATATATATATATATATTTGGTCGAGAAGTGACAATTCACACAGACCACAGACCAATGCAGCACATTTTCCTAAAACCTACAAGTCTAGCACCACCTTGATTGCAGAGAATGCTGCTTCGGCTCAGACGGTATGATGTCAAAGTAAAGTATGTTGGAAGCAAGAGTGTTTTACTTTCTGATACCTTATCACATCTTATTGTGCCAGGAACTGATAAAAACATTCCAGAACTGAATTTTCAGATAGCACAAGTTCTTAAAATTCGCCCAACAAAGCTTGCCGCAATGCAGGAAGAAACAATGGCTGACCCCTGTCTGCAAATGCTAAAAACCTTGATTCAAAGTGGCTGGTCTAAGAGCATGCAAGACCTCCCAAATGAAATAAAGCCATATTGGTGTTTCAAAGGTGAGTTAGGCATAATTGATGGCTTTATAATGAAGGGAAAATGAGTGATCATACCATCATGTATGAGATCTGAGTCACTTACCCGATTACATGATGGTCATCAGGGTACATCATCTACCATACAGAGAGTACGCAGAACAATATACTGGCCAAACATGCAAAATGATATTACTGAGATAATCCAGCGATGTGAAGAGTGCCAAATCCATGGAAACCAAAAAGCATACCCATCTTCAAGACAAATATCAGCTACCAAGCCTATAGAAATCATTGCAACAGACATAATAAACTTGGCAAGCAGTCCGTGCTTGTCACTGTTGCTTTCCTCTCAGGACACATCATGGTCGACCCACTCAAGTCAGAAACTTCCAGTATAGTTGCTGCCCGTATAAATGGCAATGTCCGAAAATTCGGACTTACAGAAAGAATTCTCTAACACAATGGACCTTGTTTCAGATCAGAGGTGCTTCAGAACTTCTGTGAAAGCCTAGAGATGCACCATTCCAAAAGCAGCCCTTACTACCACCAGAGTAATGGTAGGGTTGGGTGTACCATTCAAACAGTGCGCAAGATCTTTAAGAAGTCCAAATTTGATGCTGAAGTCATAAAAGCATTACTTACTTATCATGATACACCAATCTCAAGTGAATTACCCTCTCCAGCAGAATTGTTTTTGAACCACCGAATTAACACCAGGTTAGCTCACTTACACCAACCATCAACGCTGTCTGATGAACAAAAGCAGCATCTTCAAGATAAGCGTGCTTTACACCTGAAACCAGGAGTTAAGGGGGGCCATGTCTACACCCTAGATCAGACAGTCTGGTCTACTGTTGAAACTTTAGCAGACTGGAAGCCAGGCATCATAGAGTCTAGAGACCAACACCCTGACTCATACGGGTTGATCCACACAGAGAATGAACTTAGGATTAGAAGGAACAAGCATAACATAATGCCACAGTATCTCCAAGATTGACTCAACCACATGCTAAACAAGCAGTACATGAGACCATACCTCAATACCCAGAAAAGGTAGAAGAACAGCAGCTACATGAATCCAAAGAACTATCAGCTGAACAACCAGAGCCAGCACCAGCAAACAGGATTCCAACAATGAATGAAACCAGAGCTGAAAACAATAAGAAACCAAGAAGATCAGGCCGGACACCGAAGCCCAACAAGAGCTGTGACTTTAGTTACAGTGTGTCGAAGTATTGAGGCACACTTTCATGACTTTCATGGTAGCTTTTAATTTATACTATTCAAGTAATAAAAAGCCTTTAGAAAAACTTCCTAAAAGGGGGCATGTTATGATATCAGTTGTTTTACGTCATGTGAATCATGGATGTCCCTTGTTCTGCTCCATATTTCCATGTTTTGTTTGTGCACAGACGTAATCCTTTTCTTTAAATTATTATTTTATTGTGATTTTGGATGAGATCCTCGCTACAGAATAGAAACACTCTTTCTGTTGTCTTACACAAATACAACAATAACAATGTGCAATTTAAGTAGATACTCCAAGCATTTTTGGTAATTATTGAATGTCTCAAAATAAGTCAAGATTGACAGGTTTGCTTACCGTAATAGTTGAAATATCATCGACAATGACTCCTAATTCTACTCCAGTTTTCTTCTTCTTAAAGTCATTATGCTCTTGTGCAGCTAAGACAACATGACATTCTTTCAATATCCGATGTCGACAGTTTGTAAAAGCTTCTGTTTGAAAAAATGTAAGTTTGTCTTCCTCAGTGTATCTTCTAGCAATAGTTGTTACATTTTTAATCAATTTTTCGTCAGATAACTTAGTGTCAGTTTTCAGAAAGTCTATGATACAGTCCTTCTTAAACATAGGATATTTCTGCAAAATGCTTTGGGCACGCTTGTTCCGTGCTGCTGATACTAATTTCTTCTGCTCTGATTTCAGACAGTTCGCTTTTAACTTCTCAAAATTACCTACAGACTCCTTTACATCTTCAACTCTACCAGTTATGAAAAGATTATGGTTTTTCCTTTGTACATCTACGTCACGCCTTGATTCCTTCGACTTAATAAATGAAGAAAAGAGGCGATAGACAGCATTTTCAGGAATGCCCAGAATTTCGGGATTGATGGGTATCTGTTTTGTGTCATATTCAGATACAAACAATTTAAAAGCATCTCGAATCTTCTTCTCTGCATCACTTTTCCAATTTTCCATTGTGATTACAAGGAAACATCCTTGTTCACTTCTCTCTTTACAGAAATTTGATGTTTTCACGATACTTTCAAGATCACCTTTTCTTTTCTCCATCAAGTAACCCAGGATTTCATCGTTTACTATTATTTTGATTTTTTTTGTGTGTCCATGAATTATATGGTATATTTCACCTAAAACGGTTGAAAGTGATAAAATATCTTCGATATAATAATAATATATAATAATATAATTTCTTTATTTAACGTTGGCTTCTCGTCTAGCTAATTACTTAGCTAATTAATGCCAACCAAACTTAAATACATGTTTATAACAAATCTATCTATAAAGAGGATATTAGTTACAATCATCATAAAAATCCTAAGTTTTTAACAAATCGTTTGCAAAGTCTACAGTTGCAATCAAACTGATGGTTTTTAATGTCTTTTTTGAAACTGTTCAATGTCTGGGACTCTTTTAAGGAAGATGGCATTGTATGCCATATCTTCGCTCCAAGAAAACATGCATTTTCGATACCATACCCTGTGGTGTTTGGTTTTGGTGCCAAAATATTTCTGCCACCACGAAGGGTGTATGGAGTATCTTTCTCCACAAAGACTTGATTCATGAATCTTGGATTGAGATTCCTTTGAGTTTTAAAAATTTCAGTAGCAAGCAACTGTAAATTCTTGTCGTGAATGGACACTGTATTTGCTTTCGTCAATAATTCCTCAAAATTTGAACGACTATCTTTGTATGCGATTCTCAAAGCTCTTTCGTGGATTTTGTTTATTTTCTTATCAACCGACCTATCATGAAACATCCAAACAAGAGGACAGTAGCTAAACTGAGAAACAACGAACGCATTCATCATGGTCCTCAGTTTCTCAACATCCACATAGTTTGAAATACGTGCAAGTGCATGCAGTTTTTGTCCAGCTTTTTTACAAAGTGTGTTTACGTGGTTCTTGAAATCTAGCTTCTTGTCCAGCGTTACACCTAAAAGTTTTCTTCACCAGATTCTGTTATTGTTGTTGCACCAATCTGCACTGATACGTCAGTGTTTTTCTCCCCAAAAATCAAAAGATGACATTTGTCATGATTCAGTTTCATACAGTTATCAAGAAACCACTTAGAGAGCTTCTGAGCGTCTGTTTCAAGGCTAGATACAATATGTTCTAGTTCATGACCGCACACATAGATAGTCGTGTCATCAGCATAGTTGCAAATGTCAGTCTCTTCCACCAAAAAGAAAAGGTCATTTATAAATACATTTAATAAGAGGGGTCCCAAAACAGAGCCTTGCGGTACACCTTTAATTGATTCCTGCCAGGAACTGAATGACCCATTGACCTTAACTCGCTGTTTCCTATTCGAAAGATGATCATAAACCAGTTTTAGGGCAGATCTACTGAAACCGTAAGCTTCAAGCTTTGCAATGAGTAGTTCGTGATTCAGACAATCAAACGCCTTCGAAAGGTCCATTAGAATTGCACCTGCGAACACTTTCATATCTAGGAAAGATCTGCATTTTTCAATCAATCTAAGGAGTGCATGTTGGGTGTTATAGCCTTTACGATACGCGCACAGATATGGAGACAAGACATTTTCCATGTAATGAGCAATTTGACCAAAAAATGTTCTTTCGTAAATTTTGGATATAGCCGGCAATACTGTTATAGGCCTGTAATTCTTTTTTGCAAAGGCATCATCATTCTTAAAGAGGGATGTAATGTCTCCCTTCTTTAGTTCTTTTGGAAATTTGCTTGTATCGATACTCTCATTAATGAAGAGTTGTACCAATGGAGCAAACAAATCAGAATGTTCAGTTAATATTTTCACAGGTATGCTGCCAAAAGGAGAAGCTTTAGACGGATCTAAGTTCTTAAGCTGACTCAATATCTCCTCCAAAGAAACTTGCTGGAAAGAAAATTTTTCACCGACAGTTACCCTTTGCTTTATCAGTTGTATACTTGGGTGGCGCTTGTACATATTTACGGCAATATTAATAGGGTCACTTAATTCGTTTGTTTTTATCAAATTCTCCTCAATCTCTGAAATTTCAAGGCTAGCAGTGATATTGACGAAGTAATCGTTTAGGATTTCTGCTACTTTCTTATCTTCAGAGACCAGTTCATCACCCTCTAGTAAGGTAATGCTCCCAGGGGTTTGAATTTTATCCAAAAAAAGAGGTTTTACCGTTTTCCAAAACTTTCTATTATCTGAGATATTTTTCAAGTCGAGATTTCCGTAATAATCAACCTTCGCTTTTCGCAATATCTTTACACATTTATTGCGCTGCTTTTTGAAAGCATTCCATTTCTCTTGTGTTTTACATTTATCATACCTGTTACGTATAATCAAAAACAACAGAGGTAATAGTGTCTTCCTTTTCTTCTTGAAAAAGGAGATGGAGCTACCAATAACAATTTTAGATTTGTGTAAAATATGAAGCTAAATACCGAGGAACTTGCGAGCGTTGCGAATATACAAGCATGAAACAGAACACACTGAATTAAGTAAACAATAAGGGTAGCATTAAAACTAGTGTCTTTGATTGACATGTGTGAAGTTCTTTTCTACTTTCGTTCTTGACGTATTTCAACACTCCCACTCCAAAATGCTAAAAGAGCTACAAAATAAAATCATGTTCAAGCGTATAGATGTAATATATAGTCACATAAATGCATTGTTCAAATTGAATTCAAGATTCCCATTTGATCTCTGAACCTTTGAAATTCTATCTTGCCTAATGGCTTTGATAACACATCTGCTACCATGTCCTCTGGTTGGCAATACTTCAGCTTTACTTCTTTCCTCTCAATCTTTTCTCGGATGTAATGATATTTGATGTCGATGTGTTTAGTACTTGAGTGGAACTTTGGATTGCTGCATAAAGCTATAGCTCTTTGATTATCTTCATGGATTACCATAGGCTGTTCTTGTTTGAAGTTCATATCGCTCGGCAATGATTGTAGCCATAGCGCTTCTTGCAATGCAAAGCTAGCAGCAATAGATTCTGCCTCAGTGGACGAAAGAGCTACTAGTGGTTGCTTCTTGCTTGTCCAGCTAATCAATCCACCACAGAAAATATCCATAGCTTGACTGAGACTTTCTACTGTTGGAATTGCTGCCCCAATCTGCATCGACATACTCTTCTAGCTTTACGCTGTTATCATTAGCTCCACTAAACTGTATTCCGAAACTAACTGTTCCTTTGAAATACCGAAGTATTCTTTTAGCTGCTGTCCAATGAGCTTGGCTGGGGTTTGACGAAAACTGATTAACTGACCCTAGTGCTTGAGCAATATCTGGTCGAGTACCTGTAACTGCAAAGGTTAAACTTCCAATTAAAGCTTGATATTCTTGCTTGTTAACAGGATTCCCTTCATTCTGTATCAGCAGTGTATTTTGTTCTTGAAGTGTTGCTATTGCATTGCAATTTCCCATACCAAACCTCTTCAATACATCAGTTAGAGATATTTAGTTTGATGTAGAATCGTTTGCTTTTTGTCTCTATTTCTCTGAATTTGAGTTCCTAAGCAATAATATGCCTCACCAAGATCTTCTGTGTGAAAACGTTTCTTAGAAGCTTTTTTCTCCTTTCAATAACTCAAGGTTGTTTCTTGCTAACAGTAAATCGTCAACGTATACCGCAATATATATGCAAAATTTTCTCCCACTCTCTTGATATACATACACGAGTCAACTGTGCATTGCTTGCATCCAGACTCTTTTAGAAATTGGTCAAAAGTCTCATACCAGCATTGGACACTTGCTTTAGATCGTAGAGGCTTTTAAGCTTGGAAAAGAGAGATTCTATTGCCCTTGCTTGACATAACCCTCTGGCTGCTCCATATAAACCTCCTCTTATAAATCGCCATTTAAAAACGCAGTTGAAAACATCCATCTGATGCAGTTTTAAATCTAGTTGATTAACAATTGCACAAAGTGTTTTTATGGATGCATATTTCACAACAGGCGAAAAGGTCTCTTCAAAATCGACCCCTGCTGTCTGCGTAAATCCTCTTGCAACCACACTTGCCTTATGTCTTTCCATTGTACCATCTGCATTGGTTGTGACCTTAAAGAACCATTTTGACTCTATAATGTTCCTACCTTCAGGTGCTTTTAGAAGGTCCCATGTCTTATGCTCCATAAGTGAAGAATACTCGTTGTCTAGCGCTTTCTTCCTTTCAGACTTTGCAGAAGAATTTAATGCTTCTTCTATAGTTGTTGGCTCTTCCATTATACTTTCTGCAGAACTGTGACGCGTACTTGCGATTTCCCAACAATTACCAGTTATGGTATTATCTCTTTCCGGTGGTTTTCTTATGCGTTCTGATCGACGAAGAAGTTGTCTGTCTTCATTCTGAACTTCCTTATCAGCATTTTGAGCAGTGTTATCGTGGACTCTTTCTCCATTTACTAACTGCTCTTCTTCCATTGTTACTTCATCAGAAGTTGTCAATTCAACTGGACACATCCCAGGAACAGAAAGTTCTTTTCTTGTTTTGATGCGGCCATCAAAATCTTTGCCTCTGAATCCCAAAGTCGATATCCTTTTCTGCAATGCAATATCCTACAAATATGCATTTAATAGATTTTGCATCCCATTTCCGTCTTGTTTCCTTAGGGACATGCATATAGGCTGTACACCCAAATACTCTGAAATTGGATACATTTGGCTTGGTTCCATGGAAAAGTTCATACGGTGTCATATATTCAACAGCTTTGCTTGGGCTTCTGTTTTTCAGTATAGCTGCTGTTAGCACTGTCTCTGCCCAAAACCTACCAGGCAAACCCGCACCCTGAAGCATAGGTCTTCTACTTTCTTTTACAGTTCGATTCATACGTTCCCCAACTCCATTTTGCTCTGGTGGTCGCGGAATCATACATTGATGTTTAATACCTTTAATTGTGAGATGTTGAACGAATGCATTTGATGTGTATTCACCACCATTATCGGATCTCAAATACTTTATCTTTCTTCCTGTTACATTCTGTGCCATTGCTTCGAATTCTTTAAGTTTACTCATATTTTCTTTTCATAGAATAAATCGCAGTAATTCTTGATTTATCGTCTATGAATGTAACGAAATAACTGTTACTTCTAAGACTTTTTGTTGGCATCAGACCACAAATATATGTGTGGATGAGATCTAATACTCCTGCTGCTCTATTTGCTTGTTCCTTAGGAAAAGGTTGTCTGATCTGTTTTTCTTTTCAAGCAACCTTTGCAAGCTTCTTCGATTTCATTCTCACTAATTTTGAATGCAATTCGATCAGCGAGGTTTTGACTTTGCAAACCCCTCGAACTTTTCTTATTGAGGTGCCCATATCTCTGGTGCCAAATCTCCTCTGAAACATCTTTCACATTAGCACTGTTAGCAGAATGCAGACTTTTATTCAAAACAGCTGTATCTAACTCATACAACTTTCCATTTAGTTTTCCTGAAACTAATACTGCTCCTTCATTAGTTAGAATGACAAATTTCTCTTTACCAAAAGATATTGAATAGCCTTTTCTAGCTATTTCGCTTACTGATAACAGGTTCTTGGTTAACCTTGGCACATAAAGAGCGTCTTTCAATTCTGCCGATTTGCAAATTCCCCCTGAATTCAAGGGCTTGACTGAAATGTTGCTTTTATTTGCTTTTACTATATGCTTTTACTTCTCTATCATCGCTTAATCGGACTATTTCTAGCTTGAGAAATTCTCTGTAATTCTCAATAAACTCCCTTTTGTTTATCATGTGTTGAGATGCGCCTGAGTCAACGCACCATGATGTACCTTCAATCTTTTCATCATTTGATGTAGTCAAAAAAATAATGCGCGCTGTCATAACTAGGCTCGTTACTAATTGTGATATTGGCATGTTCCATTTTTCTTCCAACTGATCTGGTTTTCTTTGGCTTTTCACATTGTTTTGCCCGATGCCCCTCCAAACCACAGCTAAAGCATTTTCCCTTTTTTCTCCTTGCTTTTGCCCCTTGGTGATGTGACTGTAGGCGAGTTGTTGATACCTTTGCTTTTGCAACACTGCTAGTATTTACATAAGGATTTTCATTTCGCTTTCTTTCCTTCTTTGTAGAAGTCTTGCTGTCACAAACTCCATGGTAAAGGTTTCAGCTCGGAATTCCAAAGCAACTAAGAGATTATCATACGAATCCGGTAAACTACATAACAGTGTCATTACCTGATCGTCTGCTGTCACCGATGCTCCCAGTAAATGAAGTTGTTCTGCCAGTGCATTCATTTTGCTGGTATGCTGCATCATGCCATTAGATTCACCCATTGTCATGGCAAAATACCTCTTTTGCAAAAATACTTTGTTTGGTAAGGACTTTACTTGATAATGGTTCTCTAACCTGTTCCATGCTTCATGGGCGTTTTGCGACAATCGTACCAACGAAAACTGATTGTCTCCCAGAGACAAACAAATGGTAGCTAACACTTCTCTTGCTCGTTTCTTATTCAGCTCCTTTTACGTTTCGTTAATAGAAATACCAACAGGCTCCCTCTCATCTCCAGAAGCGATCCCCTAAAGATATTTCTCCTCTAAGACCATCTGCATCTTAAATTTCCATAAATGAAAATTCTCCCCATTGAACTTGTCAATTCTTAGTGATGCACTGTCTTCGGAAGCCATCCTATGAAATACCTCAAACTGCCCTAATCTATGTGCTCTCTGGACCCATAACCTTTTAGATATGTGTAAAATATGAAGTTAAACACAGAGAAACTTGCGAGTGTTGCGAATGTACAAGCATGAAACAGAACACACAATGAACTACGTAAACAAGAAGGGTAGAATTAAAGCCAGTGTCTGACTGACATGTGTGAAGTTCTTTTCTATTTTTGTTCTTGACGTATTTCAACAAAAGCATGGAGGAATAACTGGATTGGCAATATATTGAACCTATTGCCTCCCGGTTGCGAGGTGGATTCAGGAGGACTGAGACGGACGCTCTAACAATTTTGTCACCATAAAACATGTATGTGTTTATATATATATATATATATATATATATACAGTATAAAGATATATGTATATATATATATATATATATATATATATATATATATATATATATATATATATATATATATATATACTGATGAAGGCTTGTGCCAAAACGTTTGAAATGGAATAATTTTATTTCTTGAATTCTATCTATACTTATAAATTACTTGGTTGGTTGTAGCTTTTTGACGTTTATATATATATATATATATATCTATCTATATATATATATATATATATATATATATATATATATATATATATATATATATATATATATATATATATATATATATATATATATATATATATATATATATATATATATATATATATATATATATATATATATATATATATATATATATATATATATATATATATATATATATATATATATATATATATATATATATATATGTATGTATACAAAAGTATGGTTTTACCAGGTGTCTACTTTCGTTATGTTGACGATACTTTTGTCATTTTCGGTTCGGAACTGGAATGTGATCGTTTTCATGTCAACCTGAACCAGCTACATCCAGTGCTAAACTTCACAGTAGAGAAGAAGCAAGACAACTCCTTGAATTTTCTAGATGTTTTGGTGGAGGAAGGGGGCACTGGATTTTTCACCAGCAATTACAGGAAACCAACGTTTACTGGTGAATACATCCGTTGGAATTCCTTCAGCCCCATAACTAGGAAAATCAACCGTATCAAAACTTTAGTTTATAGGGCACTTATGATTTGCTCTAAAACTGAGTTAGATTCTGAGCTGGACACAATAAAACAACTGCTAATGGACAATGGACATCCAGAAGATGTCCTTGTTTCTTGCATTAAGGAAAAACTAGCCAACATTTCACCAGAAATAAAATTAGTTTTAGAGCAAATCATAAGTGCCCTATATGAACCAAAGTTTTGATAAGGTTGATTTTTCTAGTTTCTGGACTGAAGGAATTCCAACGGATGTGCCCACATAAATATAAACTCAGTTCGAAACAAGTTTGACTCCTTGAAATTCCTAGTTGCAAGAAATGTCCATATCATTGTTATTAGTGAAGCAAAAATAGATAGCACATTTCCTCCTGGTCAATTTTTGATAGAAGGGTTTAAGCGTCCTTTCAGGTATGATCGAAATCAACATGCAGGAGGAATATTAGTTTTCATACGAGAAGGGATCCCATCTAAGGAATTGAAGTATGAATTTCTATAAATATGGAATGTATTATTGCAGAAATAAATCTGCATAAGAAGAAATGGGCTCTGCTAAGTATTTATCGCCTACCATTACAAGATAAAAGTAGGTCCTACCATGAGCTGGACGAAGCTATGGATCACTTAAGCAAAACCTTTTATTTCTCGGGGATTTCAATAACGAGGAAAATGACCATGAAATTGGAAATTTCTTGGATGCCTATGGTCTAAAAAATTTAATCAAAGGAGCAATGTGTTTTAAATCGGATGAGAATCCTATAACCATTGACTTAATACTAACAGATAAAAGTAGATGTTTCTCTAACACATTTACTACTGAAACTGGAATATCTTATTTTCATTTAATGGTGTCAATAGTTTTAAATAGTTGATTTACAAAGAGGGGTCCCAAAATAATACATTACCGTGACTACAGCAAATTTGATCCTTCAGTATTTAGGAGTGATTTACGTGAAGAACTAATTAAATGTCATAGAGATAGAACAACCTTCGACCATTGTAATGTTAAAATTGAGGAGGTTCTTGATAAGCATGCCCCTCTCAAGAAGAAATCTGTTCGAGCAAATGACGGTCCATTTATGGCCAAGGCCTTGAGGAAAGCAATTATGCTAAGAACGAAATTAGGTAACATGTAAAATATATGTAGGACGCGAGACAAATGGAATGCTTAGAAAAAACAGCGAAATAAATGAGTAAAAATATTGCGACAAACAAAACTCGACTACTATGGAAATCTCGATGTAAAAGATATCTCTGATAATCGAAAGTCTTGGAAAACGGTGAAACCTCTTTTTCAGATAAAATTCAGACCCCTGGCAATATCACTCTACTAGAGGATGATAAACTGGTCTCTGATGATGAAAAATTGCCAAATTCTAAATGATTACTTTGCTAATATCACTGCTGGATTGGAAATTGCAGAAATAGGGAAGAATTTAACAAAAATAAAGAAATCGTGTGACCCTGTAGATGTTGCCATAGATACGTATAAGAGCATAAATATAAAGTATAAAGTTTGATTAAGTTGATAAAGTTGATAAAATGAAGTTGATAAAGTTGATTAAGCAAAATATCGAGGCTAGAGATAAAATTCTCTTTCCAACAAGTTTCCTTGGAGGAAACAGAAACTCAGCTTAGAGACTTAGATCCGAAAAAATCTTCAACTTTTGGTAGCTTTCCCACAAAGCTCTGTTTTGGGACCCCTCTTATTCAATATATTTCTAAATGATCTTTCCTTTCTGGTGGAGGAAACTGAGATTTACAGTTACGCAGATGACACAGCTATCTATGTGTGTGGTCAGGAACTGGAGCAGGTTATCTCAAGCCTTGAAAATGATGCTCAAAGGATCTCTAAGTGGTTCTTCGATAATAGTATGAAAGTAAACCCTGATAAGTGTTATCTTTTGATTTTCGGGGGGAAAATACAGACGTGTCAGTACATATTGGCGAGACTATGGTAACAGAATCAATCGAGGAAAAACTTCTTGGTGTAACCTTGGATAAGAACCTTGATTTCAAGAGTCATGTTAATGCAATATTTAAGAAAGCTGGACAGAAGCTGTATGCACTTACAGGTATTTCAATTTACATGAATGTTGTCTGGTCAGGTACTGACGAGGCTGATTACTCGTGTATTATTCACACAACTGTTAAATGAATTATCAGCAAATCAATCTAAATACTCAATAATCATACGAATGGGAGCATTCATACTTACTCGTAACAAAGCCCTCATCGTAGAAATAGAAAGAAAGTTTTCTTCCTCCAATAAAGAGGTTGGCGTTGCGTAGGGTACTAAGATCTGAAAGGCCAGTTAAGCTGTTAAAGATATTAGTATCTAGATATGTTATCACAGAAATCGTAAATCCCTGGGATGAATCACAGAGCAATGCACGGAACATTTACTGTACGTTATAACGTTACCATACATCGTTGAATGCAGCAAAAACAAATTCTTGCACTGCATATGCATAGGAGGAGTTCAACTTTGTATTTTTGGCGGGGGAAGGGGGCTGGAACATGTTGACCCAAATGAGCAAGAAGAGTAGTCAGGATGGACATTAACTAGCTAAGTTCATTGTTATCTAGTTCTTGTACAGAAGGGAACCTCATCCAATTGAACCGCATTAAGCTGTAGCTACTTCCCATTGCTGCCAGTCCCCGCCCCCCCCCCCACATCCTACGCCTATGCTGAATATTAAACTTGGAATGAAGGAAGATTGATTACTTGAATAGCTGAATTGAAACTGCCAAAAGTTTTTAAACAATTGTTACGATTAACACCACAGACGAGTTATAGTATATCTCTTCCGTTAAAAGTGTTGTCTGAACCAGATATTAGTAGCTTTACTGGTAGAATTGCTACCTGAGTACAATACTATGGGTCTTGGCTATCGACTCGACGTTGTTTTAGGGGGGAAAGGGTTTCCAGTTTATTTGCTGTCATGAAAAAGGAACTTGAGTTGTAAATTGATAAAATGTATAGGTGTTCCATGTTCTTTTGGAAGGCATTGCATACCCAAGCACAGATCTAAACTCGGCCAAACCACAAGCATCATGACCATCGATCAGGTAACTCCAAATTAGTCAATGCCAAATTGTGTCGTAGGATGTAAGTGATGTTGAAATAGTACACTCGCTATGAACTTCTATTGTTTTGTTTTGTTGTCATTTTGACTGACAGCCGAGACTGTGGACATTTTCGAATTCCATCACATGATTTTCACATTTGGTTTTTGCGATTTACGATGCTATCACGTTTTAGACTAGTTTTGCTATCGATTATTGTGTTATGATTGAATAGTAAATTTTATCGCTGTGCTATTAAATAAAGATCTGCAACAAGTGATACATACCTGTTACTTTAAAAGTAACAATCGCAAATTCGTCATCATCATTATAGCTAACGTTGTCAATTGAGTTTGGTCCCATTATTCTGCGTACTTCACACTCAATATCTTCTTTTGATGTGTCAACGGGAATGCCCCACAACAAAATGCTATTGCAGAAGGGAACCTCATCCAGTTGAACCTCATTGCCAAATATAGTCTGCAAGCTTTTCTTTAATCCAATTTTCATTCTTAGTTCATTGATGTCTACCAACATAACACATATTTCTTCATCAGTTATGGAAGATATTCTAATGACTATATGAAAGAGAAGCAATAATAGGTTCTCCTAAAAGCATTTTCCTACCAGAATAGAAACAAATAGAATATCTCAACACACAAAAATTGTTCAACGATAAAATGCACCATATGAATGAATTTTAGGATCAAGTCGACAACAAAGAAAGAGAAATTTCTTCGCCTTTAATGGTAGTTCAACATTCCATCAGTAAATAAAATAGAATTCACAGAGAGATCGCATTTAGACAAATGCGCTCGTATATACTAGTTCTCACTCCTTTACAGATGATGGCTCTTGCAAGAGTCTAAATACCCAAGTTTAGGCCCTCCTTTCATTTCTAACTCTTCGTCTATCTAATTTATGCCTGGTTCTGTCAAATTACTGGAATGTCGAGCTATTCTAAAAGACGAACAAATGTCTATGTTTTGTTGGCTATCCTGACTTGCAATTCAGTCCAACCATTCAATTACAACGAATAATGCATTGCAGCTGTGAAATATCCTCATTGAATTTTCCTAGATACAAAGTACAACTTTGAACTGGATATGTTAAAATATTCAAAATCTCAGGACATTTCACGATGACATACAAACTCATTTGTGGTACTTTTATGCGTAATTTATTAAAGTTAGAACGTGCTGAATTGACCTGAAACGATCTGAAACCAGCTGCAAACGACCTGAGGCAACCCAATCCTCTTCTAGTTCTATTCATGACGGACTCAAAGGCCAAATATCATATCTGAAGTACAATATTATGAAGCGTCGCCTATTTCGTGTCTCCCAACCATATGCCCCATTTGGTTTACAGCATTGGACTTGCATTTTAGATGGAATCATCAATTTTTAATGGGTTTAGGTTACTATCATTTAACTGTATTTCTTTTCATGCTGAGGAAGACCTCTTTGATGAGCGGGATAGGACTTATTATATCTTAAAATAGACAGCAACTAAAATTACGTTTGAGTTTTCTAAAGCAGATGTTGAAACTAAAGAAAAGTAAGATATATATAGGAAGTATTATATTTCTCATAAAAAGTGAAAAGAAAATATATATATTCTCTCAGTTACTGGAGTGCTATAGCTATGTGTTCACTGACGCTGATGTGAACCTGCTACTGCTGTTAAGTGCCAATAAGAGCGTAGTATTATATGAGAAGGATGTAATGTATCAAATGTATTCTTGAGTACCGAGCAATTTGGGGGAACATTTATCTAGCAGCTGCCAAGTTGGTGCACGGTATTCTGGCAAGGAAGGCAATCTCATTCATTACCCTGGAAACAATAATGGGGGTTGGAATGACTGCAGGGGGAATTGGAAAAGTTTCAAAGCAAACAATATAGAGTACTATATAGAAAAACATATGATGCTATATGATATGTTAAAATAAGACATTTAAGTCTTATTTTGACACGTGTATGACGTATATGTAATGAAAGTCCTCCTTTCTTATTCTTGATCAGGCATGTTTGTTTTCTAAACTTTAATGATTTAACTACTTTCTTATCATCTTAACATGCAGTAAGCTACCCGAATTGCTTGTTTCCATACGTAGAGTGGTCACAGAAGTGCTTTTCGATACACATTATTATTCATCATGAGTTCATGACCAATGGAGTCGAGTGAGTCAGTTACCGATAAACCTGTGTATTTGTTCGCATCTAGCTGGAAAATTTTCCTTATGTAGCTCCTTTATCTTAGGAGATCCCAGGAATTCTATAGGTACCCCTGAGACATAACTAATGGGGCGAATGATGGAGGGAGACTCCAGAGGCTTACCATGAGGATCAGTTTTGGGGCATACAAGCTCCACATTTTAGTCATTTGGGACCCTGGGCGAAAAAATTAGTAGGATCCTTGAAATGTACCAAAAACACGTGCTGCCTCGTGATTCGGTACCCCGCTAGCAAGAACTGTTGCTTCAGATGATACTTGCCCACTATTTCATGCATTATCAGGAATTGAACCTATTCATAGGATTAGGACTGTTAGAGTTCTGCTCCGCTAGGAATAGGTAGGAGATCCCGAGTCCATGGGCTAACTTGGCCTTTAAGCAAACCCTTTGTAGCGTCGTAACGTCGGCGACACTACTGGGACGTCAACGACAGAACCAAAAAACGTTCCCACATCATTGTAAGCGTCCCAGTAGCATCGCCGATGCAATGATTGGGACATGTCCATCGACAACTGAAGCTTCCCCTCTCCGAAGTCGTTTCAGGTTGTTTGCAGGTCGTTTGCAGGTCGTTCCAGGTGGTTTCGGCTCATTTCAGGTCGTTTGCAGGTCGTTTCATCTCGTTTTAACTTTTATGATGTACAATTTTAGTACTATACAATAGTGTAGTAATTGTTTAAGAGAATATTATTGATCTCTCTTACCAATCTTGACTGTTGTTGCCGTAGGCGTGTCGAAGTAAAGATGCTCACTTGTATCTTTTATAATCCCCATATAATCAACTGAGTATTCAAATTTTACATCGATATTTATATGTATTTAAGTTCCTCTTACAAAAAGATTACGTAGGATGTATAAGGTGAGAACAGGAAAAGTTCCGAAAGTAGGACAGCATGTGATAAGAGGATGTAAGCTAGAACAGTAGCGAGGAAGAAAATGCGGAGGTTGTGAAAGTAGTGATTGAGGAAGTAGAAAATGGGGTCACTACATAGCTCTCCCCCCCCCCTAGAAGGCAAGTGAAAGGCAGCATTCGATAGATACATAAAAGATAAAATATATAGTAAAAAATGAGTCAATTGAATGAGCAGTATATAATGTCATAATGAAGATGAAGTCTCAAACTTGAAATCGTACTGGAAAACGAACTGTGCGACCAGAACGAGTAGTGCTTGAAGTAGGTATGGACGTTTCCGCATCAGGAACTGGAGGTATAGTGGAATGGCAATCAATGTAGGCAGGTTTGAGGCGGTCGATGCTAACTGTAGAAGGTTTGGTATGGAGCTCAATGGTAAAATGCTTGGGTGTCCGTTTCAATACTTTGAAAGGTCCTTCATAAGGCGATTGGAGAGTTGTGCGAAGAGCATCAGTGCGGGGGAAAACATGGCTGCAATGTTGAAGATCAGAGGGAACATGATGCGCTGGGTGTTGAGCACGAGGGGCAGTGGGATGGAGGTTGTGCATGGCAAGAGTGAGACGATCAGCATAAGGAGAAGGGTCTAAATCGGAAACTGTTGTAGGAGATACAAACTGTGCAGGTAAACGAAGCGTGGTACCAAAAACAAGTTGTGCTGGAGAACAGGTCAAATCTTCCTTGACAGTGGTACGTAGGGTGAGCATGATGAGAGGCAGGAACTCAGTCCAGTTGGAAGGGTCGGGTTGGGCACGCATGGCAGCTTTTAAAGTGCGATGAAAACGTTCTACCAGACCATTGGCACACGGATGATAAGCTGTGGTACGAATGCGTTTTGAGCCCAGAAGGTTGGAAAGTGATGTAAACAAAGAAGCTTCGAACTGGGCACCACGATCAGTAGTAATGGTTGAGGGAACACCAAAGACTGAGATCCATCTTGAGACAAAGGCACGGGCAACGGTCTCTGCAGTGATATCTGGCAGTGGTATGGCTTCGGGCTCCGTGTAAAGCGATTAATGCACGTAAGCAGATAACAAAAACCAGCGGAAATGGGAAATGGGCCAACAAGATCCAAATGTATGTGATCGGACCGGGCATCTGGTGTGGCAAAAGTCCCTATAGCAGCTGTATGGCGAGTTACTTTGGCTTTTTGGCAGTGGGTGCAAGAGCGTGTCCATTGATGAACATCTTTGTTAATGCCAGGCCACACGAAACGTTCAGTCAAAAGTTTCTGGGTAGCGCGAATGCCAGGATGTGAGAGGTTATGTAGGCTTGCAAAGACAGCTGGATGAAGTGAGGAAGGGATATACGGACGTGGTGTTGAAGTGGTAACATCACAAAGGATAGTGCCGGATGAAAATGGCAGAGGAAAATCTTGTAAATGGAGAGAAGATGAAGCATGCAATGATGTCAACTCAGGGTCGTTGTGTTGAGCTTCAGCAAGGAGGTTAACATCAATCATGGTGGGAATAGAGAGAGCATGAATGTCGACTCGCGATAGAGCATCAGCAACTGGATTTTGTTTGCCATGGATATGCCGGATATCAGTGGTGAATTGGGAGATGAAATCAAGGCGGCGAGTTGCACGTGGAGAATAACGGTCAGGGGAAGAAGACAAGGCATGAGTTAAGGGCTTGTGATCAGTCTCAACATAGAAGGTCCTTGCTTCAAGATAATGGCGGAAATGGCGAATGGACAAATAAATGGCAAGTAATTCCCGTCCAAAAGTACTATACTTGACTTCTGATGGTTGCAAACGTTTGGAAAAGGGAGCAATAGGATGCCAGATGCCAATGACGTTTTTGCTGAAGAACACTCCCGACAGCAACGTTAGATGCATCAACCATTAGACAGTACGGTGCATCCAGAGCAGGGTGAACCAACATAGTGGTAGTAGCCAGGGCAGCTTTGATGGAGTTAAAAGCAGCATGAGCAGCATGTGATAGGGGAAATACAGGCTGAGGGAGTTTGCTGGAAAGTAAATCAGTGAGTGGCTGCAGAATGGTGGCACAGCTGGGGATAAAACGGCGGTAGAAATTGACCAGGCCTAAAAATTCACAAAGCTTGCAGATTGTGTGAGGTACTAGAAAATCAGCAATAGTTTGAACTTTGGAAGGGAGTGGAGATATGCCGGCAGTAGAAACATGATGTCCCAGAAAATCCAAGGATGGAACAGAGAAGGTGCATTTGGTAGGGTTAATGACAATTCCATAATGTGATAAACGTTGAAAAAGCAGGTCCAAGTGGTGAATGTGTGGATGAGCTGAACATTTGTAGGCAGACGTTGGAGAAAAAGCTGTCGTAAAATCCTGTCCTCTAAGACTTTATCGCCGAGGAGCTGGCGCATCTTGCGGAGGAGCTGTGAGGGCTTGCGATCGCCAAGTTCTTCGGATATCAACAGTTGATGTAAACGTTTTTGTTCCGAAGCTGAAGTGCGAGGAATAAGTTCAGACTTCAAGGTATCATAAGGGTGATCAGATGGTGGAGAAAGCAACAAGTCACGAATCTCTTGAGCAATCTCAGGTGGTAATGACGAGATGACATATGCAAATTGAGTTGACTGAGAAGTGATATTGCGCGTGAGGAATTGAGCTTCGACTTGAGCAAACCAAACAACAGGATCGTTAGGCCAGAATGGGGGCAGTTTTAAGGCAACAGCATGAACGGCAGGAGATGGTAGAACATCAAGAGGAGTGGAAGAAGAACTGGCGGTGGCTTGTGGATCAATCATGATAACAGCTAGCAGGGAAAGGGCAAACCACACGAGTGAACGAAAGACAAACAACGACGGACAAACAACAGGAACTGTGAGTAGACACGAATGGCAAGAAACGGGAACAGTAAACTGAAAATCGTAGGCTCGGTCACCACTTTAGTACTATACAATAGTGTAGTAATTGTTTAAGAGAATATTATCAATCTCTCTTATCAATCTTGACTGTTGTTGCCGTAGGCGTGTCGAAGTAAAGATGCTCACTTGTATCTTTTATAATCCCCATATAATCAACTGAGTATTCAAATTTTACATCGATATTTATATGTATTTAAGTTCCTCTTACAAAAAGATTACGTAGGATGTATAAGGTGAGAACAGGAAAAGTTCCGAAAGTACGACAGCATGTGATAAGAGGATGTAAGCTAGAACAGTAGCGAGGAAGAAAATGCGGAGGTTGTGAAAGTAGTGATTGAGGAAGTAGAAAGTAGGGTCACAACACAATATCTATAAATCTAGGACTAAAATTTAGATTACATCCAAATAAATTTGTGAAAACTTGATATTATGCCACAAATAATTCAAATTTACCAATATTTTCTCGGAATCCGGCCATCACAGCTGTATTATCATGATGAAACTTTAAAGTTGATGGACATTTGCTCGCAAGTTGGATAACATACTCCTTTATATCATCTTTTATAATATCAGGATGCAAATTTCTAAGTATGAGCTGCTTCTTGTTAAACCTTTTGCTTTTATCTGTTCTTGGATTCGAAGCTGCTTCTGAAGACAACAATTAAACAATATGTAATGAATTTCTTGACAAAAACAAGGATGTCAATATCAGTCAAATAAGCACAGATCTAAAATCTTTATTGCTTCTTTGCTGTCTCCCAATTTAGGAAGCTACGTTGAAGCTATCTTAAGAAATGCCTGTTTAGGAAAAATGTTGCATAGGATCGATATGTGAAAAAGCCACTTAAAAGTTTAACTCTTTTTTGATAGTACAAGATGATATGTCTATGGGACTGATCATTATTAACACCCGGGACCGGGGCGGAAGGAAAAGTGACATTTTTCTTGAAAAAGTCGTAAGCCATCCAGATTTCGCGTCAACTTTTCAAACCCAATCAAAAAATCTACCAGAAGTCTCAAACTTTGTAGTTTGTACTAAAGAAAATTTATTCTATACACTACATTTTTCTTTCCTACCAGGCATTGCTTGGCAGCTATAAAAATAGGTTACATGACCCAACATTTTGACTTATCCGTTCGTATGCCCATCGCAATGTCTTCCGCCCCGGTCCCATGCATGACTAATGATCAGTCCCTAAAGCAATGACATTATGGCAGCCAATATGAATTTATACCAGCATTGGCACCCTGAGAGTGCAGGGGATGTGGGGTGTACAAACCCCCACTATGCATTTGGTAGTAGGTAAACTACAGATGAGTCTGTAAATACACTTCAATAGCACTTCAACAAACGTCTTCACTCGTCAATGGATTTTAAAGTATTTTAATGTTTTTCAGCGGGCTTTGACACACTATCTTCAATAATATTCAATGGTCTTCAATGTACCTTTACAAATGGGAAAACTTATGATTGCTACTTAAGTTTGCTTCATCTTATCGGCATTTTTATGTCTGTAAGCTTTTACTTGTTTCCTTAATTCCAGCACTTTTATGGAAGTTAGTTTAGCAACGTTCCAGTTATGTTTGTATTTTTCGTTTTGTTTGTATAGTTTGACCGTGGTTTGACTGACATTCTATTGTTTAGAGTTTATGCATGCTCCAGATGTACGCCCCCTATTTTAGGTCAGTGTTAACATTAGAACAGCACGTAAGGCAACAGAATCGCAGAAAGCTAACCAGTGAACATAAGAAGTGCTTATAGAAGATAGAGCCATGCTTGACAATTGGAGTACCATAGTGCTTTGATTAAACACCCGGGGCGTTTACTAACTTTTTAATATTTTAGGGGGCATCTACTCGAAGGGGGCGTTTAAAAGAGGGAAGCGTTTATTGAATTTTTGTATCTCTTCTTTCCTAGGCGAGATATATACATACTATATATATATATATATATATATATATATATATATATATATATATATATATATATATATATATATATATATATATATATATATATATATATAGCGAGAGAGAGAGAGAGAGAGAGAGAGAGAGAGAGAGAGAAAGTTTACAAAAAACATCTATTAATCTATGTTCAAAAAACCTCTAAATCTAGTTCAAAGTCATCAACATCGTCTTCCTCGATGATGTTAAAAGAATAAAAGAAGGAGCAGCTTCGGTTACATCTTGCATTACTTCGAATGAGTTTTTATGTAAGCTTCTCTCGGTATTTCATTTGTGCTTGCAGAAAAGCTCTTCCATCAGGACACTTTTTGCCTTCTTTAAAGGGGGAAATCATCTCATCTTTGCTACCATCAACTGGTAACGACAAAAGGGGCGTCTATTCGAAGGGGTGTTTAATAGAATGGGGCGTTTAATAGAATGGAGCGGAAACTTAAAATGTGGGGCGTTTATTCAAGGGGCGTTGAAAAGAAGGGGGCATTTAATCGAAGCATTACGGTAGGCAAAGAAGTAAGTAGTAATCAGAGTAATCACTTATGAAATTTAATTCTTATTGTATTTGATTTAATTCATAAAATTCATAGCCGCATATAGTTGCAACTTAATTGATCATATGATACTTTCTTATTATTTTAGATCGGATTATATACTTAAATACATGAATACACACATAGATAAGCATTAGTACATATTGGATAATTCAATTCCTACTCTAAAATAGCCAAGCTAAAGAAATTGGAGTTCTGACTGATCAATTACTAATTACTGATAAAAAACGTAGCCGGAGATAATGTAACTGTCGAGAGATATAAGGAAAAGAAGATAAATTCATAGCACCTAAACACGTAGACCAATCAAAGCTTGAACTCTAATTCAATGAACTTTGTATTGGAATATGGCAATATATTTCAAATTTATGTTACAATAGACATCATAGACTTCTTTAATAATCCTTAGAAGTTTTACTTAACAACTTGATGGGTGTTGTAAAAGACACTTGACAAACAAAACCTTTAACCACGTACTTGGTGAGAATTTTTGCGAATGCTTGAATGCACATTGCTAAAAAGAGACATTGGTAATACAGAACATATAAAGGGTATATGCAAATCAATGAACATTAAGTTCCTACAGCAGGTAACAGGATTGATATGCGAATTATATGGGAATAGACAGGTCATTTGCTGGAAAAATTAGGCCTTTTTTCCTGTCAAGGTTTTCTCTTCGGATTCCTTGCCAAGAACCATATTGGAACAGATTAAGACTTGGGGCATCTTGAAATTTACCGAAAAGTTCAAGATGGCGGAATTCGTCAAAATGGCGGAATTTTTACACTGTTTTGGCTATATTTTAGCAGTATAATCTTGTAAAACGAGCAGATTTTTGCGCCAGAGTGTGTTATCGCATCAAAGACATCTTTTGCAGTCGTCACTGGTCATGGAAAAATATCAATATAGTGTTCTTAGGATGGTAGAACAATGAAAAAGCGTTTGAGGTATCGTGGATTTTGAGTTCTGTTAGGGGGGCAAAAGACGTCAAAAAGTAAACATGATATCACTACAAGTTAATCTTCATAAGCCATCAGGGGCAAAGCTACTGGGGGATATAGGGGTACTGCAAATTCAACTGATCAAGAAAAAGGTACAATTTATATGCAGTTATTTTCCCTCTAGGCATATACTTAGAAATAGGTTCACATTTTGGCAGGGCAGATATAAGATTTGTATTTTGGTAGGTAAATTCAGAGGCCAGAAAAATGCCCAACCTTCCTCCGGCTGTCAAATCTTCATCATAAACCTTCCTCTTTTATGTATCAAAACTAGCGAAAGATTTTGAACTCTGCATTGGGTATGTCTCGGAAGCTTTTACTGTAAAAGGCCTATGCCCTTCACAGTCGATGTCGTGTTATATAAAAACTTTGCTGAAACTGGATTGTTGATACAAATTTCAAAACCTTCCTCAAATACATCATAAAGAGCAAAATTTTCCTCCGCTTCAGAGCCGTGGAGCCGTGACTTTTTCGGGAATCTGGGTCAATTCTGGAAGGCTCAATTTATGTCGCTTATTCACTGTTGCTTTTTGTGCCAGCATATTACGCAGGTCATGGAAGCTGAGTAGACTTAGATACAGTGAACTCTGTCTAATTCGAACTCTGTAGGGGTATGTAAAATTGTTCGAATTACAGAAAGTTCGAATTATACGAGTTTTCCTGTAAAGTGCCAGATTTCACCTCTGCTATCCCCTAATTGTACGTTTTATACCCTCTAACCATATTTCTAAATTTTGAAAGGAGAAGAACAGTTCATAAATGATTTCTATAGATGAAAAACAAAAGTAGGCAGTTAAATATAGAATGTTTTTGACTTTTTAAATCAAATCGTTATCGTGCTTTATTTCTTTGGGACAGAACATTCTCTCTTTGCTATCATTTTAATTTTTCCCACCATTTCTCGAATCTCTATCCCGTTGTCACAAGAGGGCAAATTGCTGCAGGGTTTAAACTGCTATGTCTACATGAAAACTGGCATTTCAGTGTCTCTTCTTCGACTTCAGCTTCACCCTTTTCATCTGTAGCAGAAATAAATTCTTCTCTGATGAATGCCAAAATATCTGCATCGGTAGGTTTGTTTCCTCTAGTATCAGTCTCTTCATCAATTTCTAATAAAGTAGCTGCATTGCATTGCAAAGGAGCTCCTTCTGGAAGTCTTGTGCGAAGCTCTTAAATTGTTTCATCAAGCTCCATATCATCCTCAGCAGTGAAGGCTTTAAATGAATAATCATTTTCATCAAAGACTTCTGCTGCTACTTTTTCTGACAAACCGGTCTTTCTGAAGCAATTTTGCACTATTGTTTCTGTAATTAGCTGATTGCATTGATACGTTTGGAATCCATTTTCATGCATCAACTTCTCTAAAAATTCACTGAATAATCTTTTTTACGATAAATAGCTTTAAGAGACCTGATGACTCCTTGATCCATGGGCTGGGTGAAGTTGTATTTGGTGGAAGAAATATCAGCTCCACAGCTTTTAACCTTCAATTTATGTGTGTGCTGGGCAATGGTCTACAATGAAAACAACTTTGCAATCTTCTAGTACAAATCCCTTGTCGAGTTCTTTTATAAACATTGATGGGTATTCTCTTGTAGCACTTACTGCTGCCATTCCTGTGATTCTTGCTTTGTTATGCTTCCCACCAGAGCATTTCTTTCCTTTGCTATCGTATTTAACCTTCAATTTTTTCTTGCTGTGTCCTCGTTTTGTGCCTGCTACTACAATTGCCATTTTGCAGAAACAATGAAAAAACAAACAGATTGTATTAGCGCAGAGCCAAAAGTTCGAAGGGGAAAAAATAGATCGGTCGAATTAGGAAAAGTTCGAATTACAAAGGCTCGAATAATAGAGGTTTTCTTGTAAGGGTTTGTTAGAAGGATTTTAAGGGACATGAGAAAGTTGTTCGAACTAGTGAAAGTTCGAATTGCACGAGTTCGAATTAGGCAGATTTCACTGTATTTCAAAACTTATCCGCCTATCTTTAGAGCCAGGTTATGGCATGACGCTCCCTTTCATTAAGCAGCAGTCTTCGCCCTTTTGTCTGTTACCTATGCTACACATACCCTCACTAGATGTGGGTAAATTTTGCCACTCCAAGCTCTTCAATAGATTCGCGGTAAAGAATATAACCTGGAGCAGTACATCATAGACTGTGCGAGTTTTATGGCTCACGTCCTTTTGATCCTGCCCATAAGTGCAGTGTACAGAAAAATATTCAACCAAAAGATGACAGATAACAATACTATGGCATAACAAAGGACTACAGCTTGCTAGAAGTCTCCACTTCCTCAAAGGTTTTTCTCCTTGAATTCAAATGAATTACATAATAGTCCTGGAGAAACCTAGAGAAATATGACCCCACTAGTCTAATCCCTGCTTTTGGTCCACCACTGACAGTGATTGCTTCATTCTCAATCACTAACTCCTTCCCAATATTGTCTTTGTCAATGACTTCACATTAACACTAAAAAGTTTCGGTGTGACAAACTGTCGGACAAACATAAGTCCTAACCATTTTCCTGCCGAAATACCGATAGGTCCGAAAGTTCGTAACGCTTAAAAGTTTCATTTATCACTTGTACTTATATCCTGAGAAACTCAAAGTATGCTCCATTAGTTTTATGTATATTCAGGGAACATGAGTACTTATGTGATTTTTGAAGTTTGATTTAGAGAAATTGAGTGATCCTAAAGTCAAACAAGAATTTCAGTGCAAAATAGGTGGTAGGTTTGCACCTCTCATGCTTCTAAATGATATGCAGCAATTAGTGGATGAGTTCAGTGAACAAGTAAAAGAAACAGCTAATGCGGTGCTTGGTAAGCGAAGAAACATCAAAAAGCCATGGGTATCTAATGATGTATTATTACTTTGCGTTCAAAGACGGAATCTTAAGAGCAAAAAGACCCATAGTGAGAAAGATCTTGATAAATAGCGTTTTGCAAACAGAAGGGTTAGACATGAAATAATCATAGCAAAGGAACAATGGG
The DNA here is from genome assembly GCA_964019165.1 of Mastigias papua. Lineage (NCBI taxonomy): Eukaryota > Metazoa > Cnidaria > Scyphozoa > Rhizostomeae > Mastigiidae > Mastigias > Mastigias papua. The sequence goes on from OZ025275.1 coordinate 13,352,149, forward strand.
TAGACGAGGAATGTGATAATATAGAGGAAAATCTTAAAAGGAATAACAGCAAAACAGGATATAAACTAATTAACAATCTAACCAAGCGTTTTACATGTAGAACAACTGCAGTTGAAGACAATAATGGGAAAACAGTAACTGAACCTACAGCAGTTAATCACAGAAGGACTGAATATTGTATGGAGTTGTACAACTATCAAATTCCCACTGCTCAAGACATGTTAAAGGAGCTAGAGAATAAGCAACCTCTTCCTGAAGATGCGACAGCTGATAGGCAATTAAGGGGCTTAAGAAAAGAAAGGCTCCTAGCTTTGATAATATTCCAGCTGAATTGCTACAAGCAGGAGGAGATTATATGCATAGGGTGTTGCATACAATTTGCCGTGAAGCATTGAAAGCCAACAAATGGCCAGAGCAGTGAACAAAGTCTCTACTAATTCCATAGTACAAGAAAGGAAATACCAAAAAGTGCCAAAACCACAGAACTATCAGCTTAATTAGTCATCCAAGTAAGGTTTTGTTAAAGATCATTTTAAATAGATTGAAACTTCATGTCGAACAACTAGTATCAAGGGAGCAGGCAGGATTTAGAAAAGGTAGAAGTACCACAGAACAAATCACTAACTTGCGAATTCTATGCCAGAAATATAAAGAAAAGGGAAGAAAACTCTACCACCATTCCATAGACTTCAAGAAGGCATTTGATCGAGTGTGGCAAGAGGCACTATGGCCGTTGTCCAACACATTTTGGGCCTATTATATCTCACGCTTCGCACTCACTTGTGCCTCAGTCAGTTTTGAGCCTGGATCCGCCCCTGGAGCCGCCCCTGGAGCCTTTCCTAAAATCTGTCGACTTTGACTCTATGATAATTCGTAAATTTTTCTTAAATATCATTTATTTTTGAGCATTAGTATTTGTATGGACTACATTTGTATAATGAAAGGTGCGTAACAGACACTCCTTGAAGTGTTGCTGGGTAGCATCATAGTGTAATGACTTTCAGACCGGATAAGTGAAACTCACACTTGGTTTATTTTTCCTAAGAGACTCATGAAAACAAAGCATTCTGACTTTTCATGAGGCTTGGGCCTTGCATCATTCCTGAATTATTTTTAACTCTCTGTGATTTTGAGCCTTAATATTTTTACAGAGTACATTTACATAAAAAGTGTGTCTTGACTTTCATCAACAGAGGCAGCACAACAGGAGTGCTGGGAGACATGTTCCACCAGTTAGTAGGTGTGAGAGTTCTAGCAAGGCATAATTCATTGATATTATATACCATTGCTTTTTACACAGCTTTTGTCACCCTTCAGTTTTATATTTTACTATAGCTGTATACAAGGGCGTTGTAGAAAAGGGCGTGGTCAGTCAAAACCTCCCAGTCTACAGTGGCTGCCGCCACCCCTGGTTGTCAACTGTCATCCAGCCTCAAATGTCTGACAGTTTATGTACTGAAGTTTTGTGTGTTATCGTTATATGAAACCTTATACTTCAACACATTATTTCTTTCACTTTGTCATGATACAACCAAATTTTCAGAAACTAGTGAATCAGTTCATCATTGTAGCTGATATCCAGAAGATGGTTACAAAAGCAAACACACTTACATCTCCTTTTGTACATCTGCCTTGTAAGAAAAACCTGCATTCTTGCGTGGAAGGCTTTGGTGTACCACACCTGCTCTCTGAGCCTTCAATAAAAGGGGTCATATCTACTTCAAAATCTGCCAATACAACAAAATTTCAAAGCACAGGTGACTTTTACCGGGAACTCAAGGAGATGGAGCCCCTTAGTTAAAAGCAATATTCAGTTTGGCTGGTCCAGCCCTTCAGGTTACAACTTTACACTGCTTCTAGACTGTCCATCACAAGCCCTAGCTACTAATGATATTGCCCGGTAGGTCACCTCTTACTATAAAGTGGAAGCACTCACATCTGAAGTTCTAAAAAGTGGACCCTTTTCTCTGATTTTTAACTCTAAATTTACCCTCCTTTTTTCTTTGACACCAAAGAAAATTAGACCCTTATTTTAGAAGATCAAAGAGATAAAAGTTAAAGTTGAACCTAAAATGTCGCTTTTCGTAGACGTTTTTGGCTTTCGTTCAAGAAACACCCCTTTTCTGATTCCTATGTCCTAGGTTTGGCATTAAATTAAACCCCTTTCTCAGAGTTTTTAAAGACACAGGTGCTTACACTTGATAATGAGAGCTGACCCACCGACCGATACTGTTTTCCTTTGACATTAGTTGTAGGGGAAGGCATTGTAGGGTATTCCCATGTAGCTTGTAGAGTATTCCCATGTAGCTACAATGTTAGCAATGCCCTGACTGATTTCCAGCTCATGGAAAACTCCTTGTAACTGCTAGGTGTAGTTGAAATCTGCCATACTCTGCTGACTGAACCACCAGAGTAGCTTTCTATCACTCATCAAACTCGTTGTGCTGAGAAGATATGCTTCTAGAACATATGCGTAGCAATTCACAGTTCTCTGTGAAACGTACTTCCTTGCAATGAACGCAGTATATTACGTAGGAAATTACCTGGCTGATAGGTTCTGTCATCACCATAAACATGTTTAAATCTGCAGGTCTAGAAGGAACAAATTGCCACTTTATTTTATGATATTTGCACTATTTTGGTCCAAAAATTCACGTGGTTTGTGAATAGTACTTCTGAGTTTAGTATATTACTTACTTAAGCTGCTCTTATGGGTGGTGCTTAAGTGGCTGTGCAATCACTTGAAAAATGGTCAGTAGATAGTCAGATGGTCAGTAAAATCATCATCACAGTTGCGCAAATGCTAATAAAGTTGATAAAAGAAAAAACAATAGTTGTCAGTAACATAAGGCTGTAAAGTGGCAGAAATGACCTTTGGCGGCATACAAGTAGCCCTGTTTGTAAAAAGGCAAGAAGAATTGTTAGGAAAACTATTGACATTTTACTGACCATAAATATTGTGTTGAACAAAATGGCAGCAATAATTATCAATAGTTCAAAGGAACTTTAGTTTGTGAAATGGCAATGATAATGCGTATTAGCAAAATCAAAGCAAGGAGGGATTTTAGGGGGTGGGGGCTTTAGAAGTGCTTGAGCATGATGCCATTCTATCTATTGGGTATATCATTTGTAGAACAGTGTATGAGATTTTGAGATTTTGAGATTTTGTGATTTTGTCATAATTGTTTTGACTTTTAATCTGATTTTTATTATTCTGTAGTGAATTTGTTGTGATCTTTGTGATTCTTGTAAATGTTTATCATCGATTCCCGCTTCGAACTCAACCATGGTGGACTCCCGTGTTGCTAAACAAAGTGCTAAGCGAAATACAAATAGTCATGTCGAGCTAAACAAATCAATATAGGGACCGATCATTAATTCTTCCAGGGGAGGCGGTGGAAGACATCTGGGAGGGGAGGACCAAAATTCTGCATACTCAGAGGAAGGGGGGGTGAAAAATAAAGAGCATTTCAAGAGAAAGACTATGGAGTTTATTCTGAAATTCTGGAATGGTGATTAAAATATTTACATAAATCTGAGAAGGGGGCGAAAATCCCATCAAATATTTGAGAATATCTTCCATACCCTCCCCACAAGTACTTAATGACCCGTCCCATACAATACTCGCCAAACGTCCTTTGGGGTACCAGCAAAAATATGATAAAACCAAGTTCCTCTCAATTTTTTCATCCCTACACTTTAAAGGTACCCCCACACCCTAAAACAATGTTGTGTTAGAGTACTAGTTTTATTTTTATCTTCAAGTTCGTCATGTTTAGTAACGTTGGTTCTCTGTTCCAGTTTGTTCTTTCTATTGTTGTCTTGCATCATCATCATCTCCCACAGTTACTGTCATTATATTGCTTAACTTGTCCGTGACGTATTGCCTAATCTTAGTACACTGTCGTTTGTTATGCATGTGTTACCATGCCATTGCCCCTTGGTGCATTGTATGTTACAACTACCCTGTTGCGTCATGTGTTTGCTATAAATATAGTGTGTAATGGTCTGTGTAGTCAGTCATTATGTGAAGTCGTTATTAGCAGTTGCCGTTGTGAAGTACTGCCATACTCGTTGTCGTGTTGCCGTATTGGAGTTTGCTATTGGCGTGTTGCCGTATTGCCGTGTTGAGAGTTACAGTTGGATAAGTTTAGCCGTAGAAGGTGTTAGAGTCACAGTTAATATTATCGCTGGTTTTAGAAAAAGGAATTAGAGGCATTTATTGTTTACCAAAGAAATTTTTGATTATTTTTATCATGATTCCTGTAAAATCCTGTTATTTTACAGTTGGTCACTCCAAGAGACCTTTGGCGTTAAGCCCCGGCCAAGCGATGCAACATTTCGTGCAACATTTGTTGCTTCAATGTCGAAGGCAAAATTTGAAGGATGGCCAAACGATGCAACATTTGAAGTGCAACATTTGTCATCATTACTAAAAAGAGAATTGGAATCAAGTTACAGATTGTGTTTCTATGGTAACTATGCGCATTTGTATGTATTCCGTTTATCATGCCTGCTATGCGCATGCGTGCCTATAGCAAAAGCTGGAAGACCCGGCCAAACGATGCAAGATCAACTTGCACAGTGCAACAATTTTGATGGTTTTCAAATGTGATGCAACAAATGTTGCACGCTGCAACATGGGGTGACCAAGCGATGCATCATCGAGTCTGCAACAAATGTTGCACGAAATGTTGCATTGTTTGGCCGAGGCTTTATTGCGCACGTTGAGCTTTTTCGATATGGTGTATACGTCCTCCAAAATCAAGCATTATTTAGAGGGAGGAGAGGCATAAAAGGTTAGTGCAGAATAAAACATTGCAAAGTGTCCCAGGGCTTTTGGTAGAGAGTCTCACCACTAAGTAATCAAATCCTGACAAGTATCCAATTGAAAAAAACTGCCGTGCTTCTTTCTGCCTCTATGTAACTTTTTCATGCTTAAAATGATGTTTGAATTGGAATACACGTACATTCAAACTCGTGCTCAATCGTTTGATATAACTGTTTACTATTTTCATACGGCATCGAGCTATACGAGCCACGAACTCTACCTTACCTTTCCGATTTTCGAGCAGCGGCCATTATCATGGACGTGAGCAGTAATGAGCAGGCTAAGTTACATCGTCACTTACAAATGGATGCAAGTTAGGCACAACGTTGAAAGTTGGCAAACAGATGGAGCTGATTCTGCTGGATGATATGGTTTGTGTTAGTTTCGAATTTGTTCTAAGGGGGAAAAGTTACTAAAATGTCAAATTTCATATCGGGGTGTTTTTGGAAATTGGTTGGGTACTTACAATTAACGCTCACGTGTGTGTAGAGCAATATCTTGGTGCTATTATCCCAAAATTTCATAGTGATATGGCATTTCCATCACTTTGTAAAATTGATTCAAGTACCGGAAGGTACCGTGGTCTCAATAGTTTAAGTTATGGATCACTGAAGTTGCCCTCGATTCAGAGTTCTTTTTATGGTGCCGTTAGGCCTATTGTTTTGCTTATTGAAATCTGTCTGAAATTTGCTTTCTTTTCATTCGCTAAAAAGCTTATAACTTTTCAACCACTTATCAGATTTTTGTGAAAAAGTTGCATTAAATTCCAAATGTATAGATCTGTCTATTGGAATCTATTTCATATACTTGCAAGAAAGTTCAATGACGACTTAGGACTAGGTACTTTTAGCGGCAATTGTCTGGTATTGAAATTTTTCTAAAAGCGTTTTACTTAAAAATATATCAGCATAAATGAGTACAAAACAGACGTTGCAATGATATGAAAGACTTGTACTCTCGTCGGCAAATTCATCTTTGTTTGTACACCCACTCCCCTTAAAATTATTAAGCTAAGCCGCTGTTTACATGCCTTAAATGTAGGGAGAGGGCTAAATTGAAAACTAAATTTCACTTACGGATCCTCTGCTGCATGCTTCTTTCAAGAAGAAGGTACAAATCTTAGTGCTACTCATTTGTATGTTATAAGAGAGTTAACATAACTTTCAGCCATTGCACAAAATGTAGTTGCATGATAACAGAATGCGCTGTTCTGAGTGTGTAGATGATTTCTAAGAAATCGTGATATTGTAATCGAGGCTGCTTCTTTATTGGATTATGAAACGTTGTTAACCACAGACCGTTACCACAAATAGTGTTACGCAGTTACGAAGAAGGCGAACTTGTGTCCACCTCCGGGGACGCGTGATTCACAGCGCAAGCGATGTTTCCGTTCTGAAAGCGGGTTAAGTAAACTAGAAAGTCACTTTTTGCAAAATGTCAGGATCTCCCACGAAGATATAAAAGAAAACTTATCATTTTGCAGTGTTCAATAATACTAACGATTGTAGTTCCTCAGGTTTGTGCCAAATCCCGATCGGCAAATCATTTTGTTGGAGATACTTCAATGTAAGTTAAGAGTCTTTGCAATGAAATCTGTACATGAATTATATAAAATACGAAGCACTTCCTCATACACGTCAAGAATATGCAATAGAATTTGCAGCATTGTATATGGGAGGGAAGTTTCAACGAAAAAATACCCCCCCCCCCATTCACACGGATACACACACCGTCGAACCATAGTCGAACGAAGGGTATGCATAGTCCTGTTTTTACGAATGATTTCTCCTGTGGCAAAGGGTCGCCAAGCAGAGGGTTAAAATCAGTCTTAGATTGTGTGATAGACTGTGATTGTCCAACAAAGTAATGTAAATTAACGAACAGCCCTCCTCATTTTCGCTTACATTACCTGATCACTTTCTTTGTAACGCTGCAGATTTGTCAGATGTTTGTACACAAAGGACAGTGTTCCTCGTCGTTATAATTTCCCTGCCATATACAATGCCGCAAATATTTCTGCATATATGTGGCGTATGCGAGCATGTGGTATATAAGTTACATAGATACTTCACCGCCCAGATCCTAACATCCACCCCGCGATGCACATTACTCGATTCAACATAAAAAAATCGATTGCCTCTAAAAGCTTACCTTGTATAATTTGGACTTATTTGTTACTTTAGAACGATAAAGTTGTCTGCAACATTTTTGAAAAACGAAGTATTTCTTTTCATTTCAACTCTCAGCTTTGGAGCCTCGCTACAAGATTTCAAATTTTGAGCATACTCTTCACATGTACAGTTATGTAAATGCAGTAAATACATCATCTTGCCCCTTGCTTGATGTAAACAGAAGCAATCTAAAACAAAAGATTGAAATTTTGCTGGAAAAACTTGACATAGGGGAACGTAGAATGTAAATAATGCATATGTTTCTGGCGCATATGTGCTCCCCTCAAGATCAAATGATGCTTGTGATGACGAAGATTATTCTTCAGCCAATCAGAGGAATGTCTGATGAGGAAAAACATTCAAACGGTGACTTTGAAACGCTTCACCTAGATATGCGCACAGTCTTCAGGGGTACCAAGCCGAAAATTTGGTGGACCGAAATGTGGTGGTTTATTTCGCTATTTTCTCGTGCCTGTTCCACATAATTGATGGTTGTTGGCGGACAGGGCGGGAAGACAAATCTTAATTTCATAGGTCAAGAAGGGATTACTGAAACTTCAAATATACATTACATCCCACTGATAGAGATGCTATTTTAACAAAAAATTATTTTTTGTCCCCATCCAGCTATGAATCCTATAGCGAAGGCATTGCTCAGTATTAGGAGCAGAACTTTTATACCATGTAACTACAGAAACGGAAGCAAATTTTTTATTCCGAAATGTGTACCCAAATTTTCACATACTTTTTTATTTGTGTTTTCTTTTGGCTTAATATTTTCGAGTACTTGCATGAAATTCTAAAGATCCCAACTTTTTCCTATCAAATTTTAGCAACGTAGTATCTTTCATACGCTAGTTATAATGTGATTCGCTGATTTTCGAATCTTTTTTCACTATGACGCTCTGCGTGATCTTATAAAGCAGTTTTCAGTCAGATTTTATCATCTTGTAGTTCAGTTGAAGGGTATCTTCAGTTTTACACACTCGTATTTGTCTCTTGGTAGTAGAAACAAGTTGTTTTTCTACTTCACAAATGCAGGAGCATTCTTCAGATGCGTTGTTTTCCTGCATAGTTTACTGCAGGACCTTATTAAGATTCAGCAGCACACGTAACACTGCTATCAGGATTAGTGATGTATTTCAAATTCGAGATCTTGTTGTTTTCTTAATCGGGGGAATTTATTGACTAAATCTGCAACCGCTATTTGAGTTTCGCTTTGGATCACATGATATTTAGAACGTGACAAATTTTGCAAAACTTGGAAATAACTCGTGTTTTGGTTATGCCAAAATAAAATCCAATACATGTATTGGTTCATAAGAGAAACTGGGGCTACAAAGGTCACAATTTTAAAAACTGGAGTTTAAGAAACCTCTAGCCCTGACCCTCTCATTAAGTTTCTTATAAAAAAAAGTATAATACAGAAGTATAGAAATCTATCGGAACTTATAACAGCATACAGAGTCTTTCCTGTCTTATCATATCATATCATATCATATCATATCATATCATATCATATCATATCATATCATATCATATCATATCATATCATATCATATCATATCATATCATATCATATCATATCATATCATATCATATCATATCATCATTATTTTACGTTGATTTACAGAGACTAGTATTAGTAAATACTAATTTAGACCAACCTACATAAATACAAAACCATAAATCTAAATAAAAACTAGTACCATGTCCTGTATTGTTAGCGGCATATTCTGCAGATGCAATGTTCCCCGGCCCAATTTCTTATCTTATTTTTAAAACGTACGAGTGTCGGTTCTTGTTTTATATTATCATCAAGGGTATTCCAGAGGAAACTGCCTCTGAAAGATAAAGATTCTACTCCAAAAGATGTTGTATTTGCCTTTGGAAGTTTGCAAAGATTCTTTTTCCTTAGATCATAGGCCACATGTTTTTTTCTCATGAAATTCCCATACAATCGATGGATTCATATTATTCAGTGCATGTATATTTCAGTCATTAATTTTTGCGAATTTTTTACGTGGATGGTAAAGCTATTACTGCGAATGAGTAACGACTGAAATGAAGAGCCATAGTCATTGTGGAGGATCCTTATTGCACGCTTATGAGCGCGATCTATTTTCTTATTTGCACCCTTATTGCAGAATAGCCAGATCAAAGGGCAATAATTGAAATTCAACAGAATCACCACATTGCAAATTGATAATGCTTGCTCTCTGGAGATATACATATTTAGCCTATAAAAAGCACTAGTCTTTTCGTTGACTTCTTGGCAAAGAGTTTGCACATGCTTGTCGAGCTTTAGTTTGTCGTCAATTTCAGTCCCAAGAAGTTTACCATGATCTTTTGCTACTATTTTACTGCCCTGAATATTTAGGCACAGTCCTTGCTTTCTTTTCAGACTTAGAAACATTAACTAAAATTTCTTGGGGTTTACTACCATGTCATTGCATGTGAACCATTCTAGCAGTATACTTAGATCATTTTCCAAAACAGTCACTATTTCGTGTAGTTCATGTCCACAGGAGAAAATAGTGTTGTCATCTGCAAAATTGCAAATCTCAGAATCCAGGCTAATGAGGAACAAGTCATTAATAAAGATGTTGAATGGCATGGGTCCTAGTACTGACCCTTGCGGAACCCCCACATGTATATTCCGTGGAGAACTTTTTTGCTTCCTAACATTTAGCTCAAATGGTACAACCTGTATGTCTGGATGTGTACTAAGGACATCCAGCTGTCTCGAAATAAGGTCGTCTCTGATATAAACTAAAATTCCACCGCTATTTCCAGATACATCTAATCTGTATGGTTTTTTAAAGCCATTTATCGTGAATTGGCTCGTTGGGAATGATGAGTCAATCTTTGTTTCAGCAATTACCAAAACGTCAACTTTATCACTGATCAAACTCGAAAAGTTATCAAATTTATTTCTTATAAAGTTGATATTGATATACGCCATTGTTATGTTTTTTGGACATTTGAGATGGAGATGTTTTAATTCTTTAAAACAATCTACCTTGTTGGAAGACAGCTCTGACAATTGAGATGTTTCAAGTTGCTCCATTTGGGCATGAATGCTATCTAAGTCTTTACCCTGTTGAAGTAAGTCTTGATTTAAATCACACTCCAGGCTTAATGGTACAGTACTTCAAAATTTGGTATAAAATTTAAAAAATCAGAAGCTAAATAGGAGTTCCCTTTTTCATTTAAATGGAGATTTTTCCTGCTTAGACATGATACATCTAAGTTAGCATTGTCAATCGCTACAATTTCCATTTCCTTGGCAAGATCTTTGATTTCTCTATTCAAGTTAAGGGACACTAACCTTCTTTTGCAAGGCCTGCTGGTCTCTCCTCATCACATCAGAAGAAAGAACCACAGTGGTGTCTAGCGATACTTGCTTTGTTTCTTATATGATCATTTTAAAGTTTTCGATGGTGTTTACCCCCTCTATGTTTGTCAGATCGTTCGTACCTGCATGTATTATCATACAGTCGGGTTTCTTGCGAATAACAGGTTTCACATAATCCACTTTGTCCCTCGTAGTTGCCCCAGGGTGACGTTTAATTGTGATGTTGTGGTGTTTCTGCATACCTTCATCAAATATCCCATTCAACATCAAATTTCCTACGATTGTAATTCTCTTTCTTTCTTTCGATTTCGTCTGCTTAGGGCTCTTCTCGTGTTCCTCACTTGAATGCATGTTTTTCCCCTCTTTTTCCGTTCAACGGTAGCGTCTGTTTTACCAGTATTCGATGCCATCTGTTCTCCATTCATTATGACACAATGAGGATGTTGCTGTTCGCATGCACTGGGAGTAGGTTTCATGGTTGTTGATCTCGGATTAGTGGACTCTGACCTTTGACACCTAGGCCCATCCAATAATTTTAAAATGATATTCTGTTTATCTTGTAATTGCCTTTCCAGGGATATAATCCTTTCCTGTAGACCCCTTAATAGTGCCTCCCGATCCTTATCCGATTGGTTGGGGGACTTTGGAGTTGGGCTTTCCGGTCTGTTGGCAAGTTCATCCTTCAATGACAATTTTACCATGCGTGAATCGTTTAAACTCCTCAAAGTCGAGTTGCAATCATTCATACTTACTTTTTGGTATAAACTCGGAAGAAAGCGTGTCAGTTTGTGTTGAGGTGGTTTCACTGTTGTACTCTATGCAGATCTTCCTGTTCTCACACTTGCGATACGAGAGTTTGTTGTATGCGATGGCCGTGAAAATTTTTTTCTCGCTGAGTGCCTTATTCAGCATGGCGGTCGTCTTCTCTTCATCCCATCCAAAACTTTCATGGCAGATTTCAGCAATATTTTCAAAATATCGACCTTTACTTCGGGCTCTTGGAGACTCCGTCACTTCAATTACTTTATCTATATCGTTTTCCATTCTCAAATCTTGATTTAAGTTAAGAATTTTCGTGAAATGTATGAGCACGGATGAAACACGTCTTCTCTTCTCTCTATACAACAACAACAACATCTTAGTTTATTGCCACTTGTTAGCATGGCCAGCTTTCCCCTACATTCACACCTTTCATACTCATTTTCTGCAACTTCTTGAGGCCAATGTCGACTCGACTTTCGCACCGTTTACGTCAGAGTTTGAATGTAGCTCAGTTACAAGGATGTTGTCCCCGTTCTTTTAGCAGCAATTTCTTAAGTCGAGGCTATGACATAACCAGTCATCTCTGCCATGACAGTGATCCTACCACTCTACAACTTTCTAACCTGTCTTCCACTCTCCATGCAGTGCTTATATTTTTGAAGTGTACAGAGCAAATATGGGTGCAGGCGAAGGGAGCTCAACATTATTTGTAGTAGCAAGGTGTAGAAACTCTGAATCTGTTGTGAGAGATGTTCTTTATGAAAGCACGACGTAGTTGCTGGGCAAGGGGATTCAATCTTGCATACGTGGAAAGACCGTGCGAACCACCGTTACGACAGCATGTTTCAATGAAAGGAAGAAAGTCTTTCAAATTCTATCACAATTAAAGTGCCTGACGGTGCAACTCACTTTCGTAATGATCCACCAATACCTACGTTCAATGATAGGGAAAATCTTTCCAGAGATGAAGAGTTGAGAAGACTAGATATCAAAGCATGTTAAGAATTATGATTATAATGAAGATATGACTCCCGTTTACATTTAACCAGACTGACATTTTATCTATGTTGGTAAGATCACGTGACTCATTTCACTATTGTTTCCTTTTGTTACCGCGTGACCGCGTGACCGCGTGACGGTTCGTTCGTTAGATCTACTGATTCACATTTTTCATATTGCGATTGTTATGTTACGTTGATGTAGATCTGCTTTTTTGCTCCTTTCCTTTCTACTAAATTAGGTTATGGGCCTAGAGTACGTAGCTGATATCCGGCTACGATTATAATACTCCGAGAAAGTCGCAGTGCTGGCTGGAAATCTGTTCCAACGTGGAATTTTTATTATTAAATTATTAAATCTTGTTTTTACACGAAACCTATCAGCTGAAAATAAATCTAAAACAATGCATGAAAAATCAAAATACACACAATTAAATCTATACACGGACTTGCTGATCTTCCTAGGGGTCGTGCTTAGAGAAGGGTACTAATTTTGCAAGAATTCCTTCAACCTTTTTTTGACTGTAGTTATATTGGAACAATCTGATTTGCAAGGAGATTTCGTTCCATGTCTTTGCACCAGAATAGAAGAAGTTTCTTTTAGAGATCTCCAAGTTTTGTCTAGGGGTATCAAGGTCTAATTGATTTCTTGTTCGATAGCTGGAATTGGCCACTGACGACATCGGTTTGAAAGTAGACAAATTAAACCCAGAGGATTATTTCCATTGGAAATTCCAGAAGGAAATTAGCCTTTGCAGTAAGGATCTCTGGGATATTGTAGATGGAACTGAAACTTTGCCTGGCGGTGCTAACGATGATAGTGTAGAAAATTCAAAAACTTAAAAAACCTTTCCTTGGCATTGATATGTTTATCTGTGATGTCCAATTTGCAAATTTATGTGAGCTTGGCAGAAACGGCGAAGGAAGCTTGGGATAACTTGAAAAGACATTTCGAGAAGAAATCCCTGTTTCAAAAGATATATTAGAGGAGAGAATGTTACGCCGCCCAAATGGAGAAGGGAACGAAAATGATTAACCACATAAATTGCATAAAGACGCTTGCGGAGCATATTGAAGGAGTGGGAGATACTTTGGCTGAGAATGATTTAGTGATTATTCTTATGAGTAGTTTACCTGAAGAATATGATTTTTTAATTACGGAACTTGAAACAATTCTAGAAGATTTGCTGACTTGGGGTTTTGTGCGTGATAGACTAATCTATGGGTATAAAAAGATGCAACGTGGAAGTGCTGGCATTGTAGAAAGTGTTCAAACCCCCAAGACGTACTGCTAAGTCAGAAATTCACACACCATAAGAAACCATTCGGAGAGAAGAGGTTCAAATGTTATTATTGTGAGAAGACAGAACATTTTGTGAAAAACTGCTATAAAAAAGAAAGCAGAGGTCATAAAGCTTCAAGATCAAAAACTGCAAACAAAGTTGGAAGTATTGAAAACGAGGATGTAGAAAATCCTGAAATTGCACTGGTTGTAAGTGATAACTCGTTTGTATGCAAAGAATAACGGATTGATTCAGGGGCTTCTCAGCACATGATACCCAAGAAGAAAGAATTGTACAATTATAGTACAGTTGAAGATCCACTCAAAAAAAAGCTTGCTGATACCAGTACATTACTGGCACATGGGAAAGCCAGTTCATGTATAATAGTCTATAATGGCACAGAAAAGATCAGTTTAGTCCTCACTGATGTTTTATATGTCCCAGAACTGCAAAATATATTATTACCTTTGCCAACAATAATAGAGAAAGGGGTAACCGTACAACTTAAGGGACAGGTCTGTGAATTGATGATTAACGACAAACGTTATTGTATAGGACATAAGCATGGAAAATTATACAAACTTACATGTGAACCGATACAAGAATCTTGTTTTGAATCATATATAGATGGTGTGAATTCTTTGATGCTATGGCACTGTCGTTTTGGACATCTGCCGTTTGATAGCTTCAAACTCCTGGATGAAAATCCATTGTTGATGGTATCAAATTCATTGTGAAAGAAGAAGTAAGTCGTGATTGCGAAGGATGTGCAAAAGGAAAAATGCACCTTATGCCATTTCCAAGAAGAAGCCAACATAGAAGATATGAAATATTGTGACTCATCCATTCTGATGTGTGGGTCTATTCATGCGACATCACTGGGAGGATCAAGCTACTTCCTAACTTATATTGATAATTTTTGAGATTTGCCTCTAAAGACGAAAAGTCAATTGCTTGAGAAATTTAAAGAATTCGTGACTTCAGTTGAAAATCAAACAGGGAAGAGAATAAGACACTCAAATCCGACAATGGCGGTGAGTACAAGTCTGCAGGATTTATTCACTATTGCAACTCTCGTGGCATAAAGGAGGAATTTACTGTTCCTATAACTCTTGAACAGAACGATGTTTCGGAGAGATTGAACAGGACCATTATGGATACAGCGCGTTCAATGCTATACCATGGACAATTGCCATTAAGTTTCCGGGGAGAGGCAGTTTCCACATCTGTCTGCTTGAGAAATTTGAGTCCCACTGTGTCGATCGATGGAATGACTCCATATGAGCGTTGGTATGACCAAAAACCAAATGTCAACCATTTAAGAGTATTCGATTGCAATGCATACGTGTATCTCCCTGATCAAAAGCACAAGAAGCTAGAGGGAAAGTCCTAGTTGGCTGCAAATGGAGCTTCAGATTGGCTGCAAATGGATCTTCAACTTGAAAAGGAACACTGACAATAGCATCAGTCGATACAAAGCAAGATTGGTTGCTCAAAGGCACACTCAAGAGGCAGGACTTGACTACGATGGTGTGTTTGCACCTGTGGCACGATATACGTTTACAAGATCAGTGCTAGCCTTTTCAAATGCATTAGATTTAGAACTTCACCAAATGGATGTTTAGACGGTCTTTTTAAATGGCGAACTCAACAGCGAAATTTACATGAAGCATTCAGACGGGTATGTAGACAGACGAAGACCAGATATAGTATGCCAGTTGCAGAAAATCATTTATGAACTAAAGCAATCAGGGAGATGCCGGCATTTGTCCATTGATCAATGTTTGAAAACGCCATGTTACACACGTTGATAACAGTTTTTCGTAAGCTAAAGGGTCTATCCAGTTTAAATATTCGAAATTATTATTATTATTATTATTTACGCACAGAGTGATGCAGATCCTTGCATTTATTCAAAGTCGGGTGAGTCAAAATTAATGATTATTGCTTTATATGTTGGTGATTTATTGTTAGCTTCAAATGACATTAACTTCTCGGGAAATGAAAAGAAGGCTCTTCGAAGAAAATTTGAGATGGAAGATCAAATGGAAGCAGGTTATTGCCTTGGAATACAAACAAGCTTGAGCGAGGAAAGAAGATATTAAGCATAAATCAGAGGTCGTATTTAGAAACTATGCCGAAAAGGTTCGAAATGACCGATTGTAAACCTGTCGCAACGCCACTTGAACAAGGTAAGAAGTACCAGAAACTTTCCGATGGATCACAACCTGTGAAAATCAAAGAGTATCAAGCTGTCATTGGAAGTTTAACGCACGCTGCTCTAGCAACAAGAGCTGATTTATGCTCAGCCGTGGGAGCACTTAGTCAATTTATGTTGAATCCAAGTTCATTACGTTACGTTAAAGGAACTCTTGACTATGGATTAAAGTTTGAGGCTTCTAGTTCAAATAGCTGACAACTTCGAGGTTGCTCTGATGCCGTCTAGGCAGGAGATATCTCCAATAGGAAATCAACTTCGGGTTACCTATTTCAATTTAGAGGTGGAATTGTATCGTAAAGAAGTAAGCGACAAAATATTGTGTTATCTTCAACAGAGGCAGAATGCCTAGCTTTAACGCTAGCCTCACAAGAAGCAATATGGCTTAGAAGATTGTTATCAAGTATCAGATTTAGCAATCAGTAGCTATTCATTTATACGAAGACAATCAAGGAGCTATTGAATTGTCAAAAATCAACTCATCGTGTGCGTTCGATACAAGTAGACATAAAATATCATTTCATCCGTGAAGCTGTGGAGAGAAAAAAAGTTAACACTGTATATTGGCCATCGAATACAATGATTGCTGATATTCTCGCGAAAGGACTTGCAAAGCAAAGATTTTAAGAATTCCGTAGGAAGATAGCAGTTGAGACTTCAGCGTGAATTAATATAAGCACTAGGAAAGTGGAAGTGTTAAGAATTATGATTATAATGAAGATATGACTCCTGTTTACATTTAATCCCAATGACATTTATCTGCGTGGGTAATATCACGTGACTAAATTCACTGTTGGTTTGTTTTGTTACAACGTGACGGTTAGTTCGGATCTACTGATTCACGTTTTCATATTGCGATTGCTATGTTATGTAGCTATGTTATGTTAGTATAGATCTGCTATTTTGCTTTGTTCTTTTCTACTAAACTTCTAATACAGCATGGGCAAAAGAGTTCAGCGGAAGAGTTGAGGATGATCCTTTGAACAATTTAGAAATATATTCCAATCTCTTGGTTTTTCCAAAGTGTATCAATGAACATGGAATGCTGTTTGAGACAGATCCTAGCATGAGGATAGTATCTTCAACCTTCGAAATAATTTACAACGAGCGAGCGTAGCTGTTAGAAAACGATAATGTTTTGTGTTCGGTTCACTGGACTGAATAGCACACTTATTGATCTAAGTATTGCTTTACTAAAACTCATTAAAATTATTATCTAGATTTCGATTTTTGCCCTTTTGACAACTACAGTAATTATCATTTACGATTTTGCTCCAGATTTTAAGTCATTTTAATTTTAATACATTCATAACATTGATTTACTGTATAATCTTAGCCTCAGTATTTACCATAATTCATACTATTTAGTGAGATTTACAACTTTAGACATTTGTCTGATTTCATTTCATTCATTTTCATTTTTAATTCTTCACTCACAGTTCTTTGGGGCTTCCACTCATATCTACTCGATATAGCAAACTTTCTGTTTATTGAGATCCTCGTTACTTAGGCACTGAGCAGAACATTGCCTCTGCACAAATTCTTCTCCAGCAACCTTTGGTTAGTCTCTTTTTCACCAGTCATCCGTACTGATACGAAACATGGCGTCATCCAAAGAACCCTTTGAATTGCTCAAACCTGCACGAATGTAAGGTTGTTGTGGCCAGGCAAGATATCGGGAATCTCCCCGGAGTGACATGTGAAATTCATAATTACATTCAATCAGGGGCGATGCTAGAAAATATTCGTGGGGTGTTATGTGTCAAGTTGCAGAGTAGGCAACTTATATTGCACACATTGACAGTCTTCTTTACATGGCTAGTATGATGTAAAAGAATGATCTTTATATTACTCTTGAGTTAATTGCCATTCGTGATGATTTGAGAAGCCCCAATTGGAGAAATTCCTTGGAAGAGTGCTCCACTATGGGAAAATAGCTGAGCACCCGCGTGGGGTAATGAAGAGTGATAACCAGCTCAGCCCAAAAGGAGTCTTGTGAACAGGAAACTTATCGTAGCGTCCTGTTTTTCTTCACTAATTCCTTTTTCCAATACCACTGCTTAAATTTCCAAGACAAGTTTTAGTGGCCAAGACCATTCTAAATCAGACAGTGAATCATCCAGTATAGGCATTTGTAAGATCTAGCTGTTTCGGAGCCATTCAAGGAGTACGTACGCTCTGAAGGAGGGGAGGGGGTATCCAGAAAAGTGCACGAAATCGTACGAGGAGAGGCATAGCTGCTAAATGTTTTAGAGCCCTGTCAGGTCTATTTGCTCCTAACCTAATTGACCAATCATCATGCAAACTGAGCATAGTCTTAGCATGTGTAGTCAGAGTCCTTCATGCTGATTGGTCAATTAGGTTGGGAGAAAATAGACCTGAGAAGGTTCTCAAACATTTGGCGGCTCTGCTAGAAGGAGAGGGGGTCTTTTCAACGAGCGTAACTGCGCCAGTATATAGTTTTCAAACGCTATTTACATGCGAGGCATACTAAGTAGATAAAACTATCTTTTGGAAATTATCCAGGCAAGATCGTTCTATTCATGAAAACCCTCAATGTAGATTTTTGATTTCTCCATGGATTACGGTTTGGAAACTTTGATAATAGCGAGATAAACAATAGATTCAAAATTATCGGCGGGGGCAGTGATGAGTTAAAAGTTGTACGCTTAGGGGGAGGGGCAATTTCAAAACGTACAGAAGGATGCAATTGGAGGGGGTCCAAAATCGATGGATAATGAAGGTACATAATTTTCGAATGGCCCCTTCATAAAACTTGAGTCTTACGATATGCAGTTTTTTTTACATTTGGCTTGAATACTGACTTTTCTTGAGAGTCTATGAAAAGTACCGAAGGGGATTTGTTCTACACTTTTATTAGGGTTTCCTTGCTTGCATATGTTTTCATTTTGTTTTAAGAAAATTTAACTAATCAGAAACTTTCTTTAATGCCTATTGTTCTTATTTGTTGAACACACTAGGGCAAAGTAGGATTGCCTTTTTTCAAGAATATTTAACAACATTGGTACACATTTAAAGCGCAGTGACTGGCGCTCACGATAGAACAGAATTCTTACATTGCAAGAATTCAAAGCCATACTGATGAATAAATGACAACAGAGTCTAAAATAGGACCTCTTAACTTCTATGGCAGTACTGATACCGTGTGTAGGAAGCATTGACTATATTTTGCGTAGTTTTCAGTTTTTTCTTATTGAGATTCTTACAAGATTTTGGTGATAGCACAGTCTCCAAATGATTTGACTAGCACTAGAGGAGAGACTGAAGCACAAGTGTTTAGTTCATTTGGTATGGAAAAAGAAACGATAGGGAAATTGCTGCAGGTAATCGCTGTAAAATACAAAAGGATCTCTTGAAAAATAAACCTAGAAATTGACCATTGTAGCGCCGTCGCTCAATGCCAGAAATGACCCAGTGAATTAGGCACCAAGGTGCATGGAGCATTAATAGCTCCTCTTGTTTAAGAACGACCTTGATAACTTGCATATTCTAGTAACAAACAACTTTGTATATAGGGACAGTCGTGAAAAATAACACCAAAGCTGCTCTGAATCGCTTCTTTAACAAAATATGCAATTCCAGCTAGCACACTGAAAG
Organism: Mastigias papua; assembly: GCA_964019165.1. Taxonomy (NCBI): domain Eukaryota; kingdom Metazoa; phylum Cnidaria; class Scyphozoa; order Rhizostomeae; family Mastigiidae; genus Mastigias; species Mastigias papua. Next base: position 13,371,388 of record OZ025275.1, read on the forward strand.
CTATTTTGCGTTACCACCCTTTTGGAGTGCATTGCTTTTGTCCAGCAGGAAAAAAACAAACAACACCGCTTAGTCATTCGTGTTCATATGTAGAAACAAGTGAGTTGAGTTTCAAATCAAAATGAAAGGCATATTTATTATCAGCAAAATGCTAGCTTGAGACTACAAGACAGTATGTCCACTTGCTTGAAAGTGAGCAGTCCTCTGCGCTTCTTGGAGTGCTTTCTACATTATCCGGAGCGCCTTCTTCTGTATCCGGAACGTCTTCTTGCGGGGCCAGATCGTCTTCTTGCGGGGCCAGATCGTCTTCTACGGTAACCAGATCGCCTTCTTGCATTCGGATTTACGCCTGAGGAAGAAGATAAATAGCAACAACTCTGTGTAGGGATTGCACTTCTCGATTGCAGTTAAATGTCACATGCAATATAAAATTGTTCCATCTCAAGAAATCATATGGCCATCCAGAAAGCCATCTAATACTCTGCTTAGCACGTAAAATTCTAATTTATAAGTATTCTTTCAGAGTAAGAAAAATTCTGAACTAAAAAGATCTCTCATTTTGCATACAACATAAAATCTTGATACCGAGCTTGCAGCACTTAAAGTAATGTAGCAAGCAATAAGGAAGTGCTTTCTTTGAGATTCGAAAATGCCATTCATTTGTTTAAGTATACAGTTCTAGAATGTTACCAATAGCTCTTCAGCATATAAATTTAAGCAGACCTTGGCTTCTAGGATCATGAATCTCTTCAAGCGCAACTTCATCAATTGGGTCATCATCGCTAGTCATCTCGTAGTCTTCGTCTTCATCCTCATTAAGATCTCTTTCCGTGAAGCCATCTTCTCCTTCCTCTGCATTCTCAGGTACTGCAGCCCTTGGATCAGAGGTGTCAGCTAAAAGGAGAGGTACATAGCGCAAAAGAATTACAATACATCGATCCGAACATACAGTGAAAGTAAAGAAAATTGAAATATCAAATTTTCACTTTATCAGCCTACCAGTACATGCCCATTGAATAAGTCTTAGCAGATTTTACATCGAATTTTTAAACGAGAGTTAGTAAAATATGGGATTCTGGCCTTCTGATTTGTCCATATGGCAGAAGATTCCCAAATTGGGGATCGCACTATCAGCCAATCAAGATTTGAGTCCTATGCGTTAGCATCCCAATACATGCCCATTGAATTGGCTCTCCAGCCTCTAACAAACCCAGCAAGTTATGGGATATGAGTTACGGTATTTGAGAAGAAACTGAAGTTGATACAATTGTAGCTTGATGATGTATGCGTGTTTTGGAATATGTAATCATAATAATTTGAACAGCCATGATGTAATCTTGCATTGAAATAAGGTGATAGTAATGCTTAAAAAGACATGTAGAACATACCTTCTAGATTTTTGGCAATTGCCTGGTGCGACCAGATTGCACAAAGGCCAACTAACAAAAGCAGCAGTTTGGTATTCATGATTTTAGACGCCTTCCTGAAAAGACAAATGATAGCAGCCGTTATACACAATAAATATTATTTAGAAACGAAGTAGTTCATAGTAGTTTCATCGCCGCTTATCATAACTAATGCCTAATACCAAAGATGAATTTTAGAATGTCCCCAGTATGTCAGCCTGATGAGTAACTCACCTTTCCTCACTGCTGTCTAGTCCACGAATAAATCAGGTTGGACATGGGAGCGCCTTTTATAGATGTAACAGGGCAGGTATTGTAATATTGGCAGCAGAGCAATTTTACCTCCATTGTTGTCAGAAAAGCCCACATTATTATTCAATGCAGTTATGCATTGAGGCTACCTTCTTTGAAATGGCCAAATTGGATTACGAATGAAGAATCAGTATAATTAAGGTTCAACCATTAGCGCATTTACATTCTTCATTGCCTAACCCATAAGAGACTACTTCATTTCACAACAATTTGATTATATTGGCTAAAGAAGATTTGAGGCATGAAGACACGTGATTCTGAGCAAAGAAAGACACCTGAAGGAATTCAGATTTTTTGGGATAAGTCACTAAAGCCTGCCAAAGTCTTGGAACACTTGCTATGATTTTCGCTATAGAAGAGGTATAGCATCCCCTCCCACGTTAAACAATGTTGTATGAAGCAAATATGAGCTACCCGAAGGGCAAAAGTGATGTGTGTGTATGTGCAGAAAGCTATGATTTTTGGCTAACGAATCAACATTGTTTGCGGGGGGTGGGGTGTACATCGTAATTCCTATCACAGAAAAGCGGCAGTAGCTGGAAAGACATCCAATCGTGTGAGTGTTCCAACTACCTAAAGTAGGCACTGAATCGCTCTAAACTTCCATGTGGAGGAGCTGGCGACTTCCAGAAGTTTCTCCCATTTGATAATAAGCTGTGCAATTAGAAATTATACTGCTTGCTAAATGTAATTAGAGCATAGAATGGGCGTAGAACTCTAGCGAAAATAATGCATTGTCTGTAAGATCTATCTTTAAATACCAATGATAGCACCATTGCTAAACTATGCTTCTGTCGAGAGACCTATCTTGCACCTTAACGCTGAACGAGTTTCCCAGCTATTATAGTCATATTTGACTGATGAAGTTGGTTAAGCTAGTGTTATACGGAGCAATTTTTCACGGCAACTCGCTTTGCAATGGTAAATGAAGGGATTGCAAACCATTTTTGTTTGGGGTGTTACCCGTAGCAACGATTGCAACTTGCAACGACCTCTGCAACTTGCAGGGGCCACTTTTAGTGATAAAATCTTAAACTGCGCACATGCCTAATTTACGATTGCGTTGCAAGTTGCAAAGATACATGTTACACAGTGGCATGGCAAAAAATTTCCGGCAATCGTTACAAAGAAAACCTGCGTTGCATAGCATAGAAGTGACTTGCCTATTCATTTGGGCCATTTTAAATGCAAAGTATTTATCATGCTTGGGTTGGAAATCATTAGTTTTACTGTTATACCTAACCATCTTTGGTTAGCATATTTTATTTTAGGTTTAGACAATGCGGCTTGTGCAACTGTAGTCCCTTGCACTTGCACCTAAGCACAAAGAAAATCATTGACACATAAAGCCTGTAATTTTCGTTGGTGGAATTAAATAAAAAGTATTTTTTAATATGCAATGTAGCATATCGTAGAATGATACAGCCTGTGGTCAGAGAAGGAGAGGAGACACAACCTTTTGTAAACCGTCAAACGTTTTTCAGAACTATTGCCTCGACAAGTACTGAGGCAATCGGTTCAAATTTTGTAGAGGTGCGTCAATTCATCACAAGGGGTGCATGAAAAGGTGAATTGGATGATTAGCTCAGATTTCTTTCCTGGGAATTGATCAATATAATTGCGTTGCTACCGAATAATAAAAGATTAGACACAGATGAGCTCCCGAGTTATGCTTGTATTCATACTGAAATTAGCATTTTTTACATTGTCTGTCGAATATCAAATTTGAAGGTTTTGATTTGACTTGATAACTTAATTATGTTGCTAAGAGAGGGCATACACGCGGATTCTTTGCAAAGAAAGCTAACCTGAAAAACTCAAATTTAATAAGTTAGATCTATAGTCCCAATTACTCATACTTACCCTTTGGGTATTCTTCAAGTTGCTATGCTGATTTCCTTTGAAGTGAATGCAAGGTTGTATGCTGGAATTCTTCCATAGCATCTCCAAATACCCTTATCATGTTTTCTGAGCTCCACAGAGCTGCGTAGCAGCTGATTCCCTAAGGCAATTCAAAGCCATAAGCCTTCTACAGACTCAATGACACTTGCAATAAACAACGGTGTGTTTCTAAATCCCTCTGATTGAAGTGTTGAAGTACATGGCCAACCCAGTGTGCGTCGCAGAGATAACTTTTAAAGTAACACACAACAAATTGTTGTTTCAAGAGTGCATCAGCAAGATGGTAGCCTATGGGCACGGTTAGCATTGCCACCTGCAAAACCCACGTATTTTCATTATCAGTATTGCTTGTTAATGCACCAATAAGCCAGTGTCTGTACGTTGTTTGTGAACTGAGATTTTTAAATGATGTTACAAGTTCCATTCCTTGAAGTCAGACATATTCCTTTACAATTTAGCTTGTTGGATGCAACCTGCTTCATAAGGTGAACAACATTGGCAATTTTGCAAATGTTAAATATGGTTAGCACGGCTCTGGCATGGCGCTGAGACAAACATCGCGTTTTATTGGTGATGCAACTGTACCAGGATAACTGAGAGCCAAGACAGATAAAGACAAACCAGCCTTGAAATAATTACAGTATCATTGCACTCTAACTCGACTAAGCGTAAGAAATATAGCGCAGAGCTGAAAACATCAACAGAGCTTCACAAGTCACAGTGACGTGAAGTGCCCCTGCTAACATTCCAGATTCGAATTTATTGTACTATGTGAGGAAACAATCAAATTTCAAGATTGAAAGATTCAAAACAACTTTTTAGCTTCAATTATTAGATTGCGGAAAAAAATTTGAAAAGCATGTGGTTTCAGAAGAATTGTGCAGCGTACTGCGTAGAGTCACCATTTCCCACAATGGGACGCATAATGATGAGACCAGACATCTGAGGAAATATAAAATGACTATTTGGTTCAGTAGGTAGCATAACGGCGAGGACCAAACATTTTCGGTAGCATAACGACGTTAGGCTGCGTTACCCCTCGATTACACCACTGCTCCTAGCCGACTAACTTCAAATGTTTCTAGCAATGTAATCAAGTGGATGTATTACTTACGGTTCATTAAGCTTAAAGTTATGATATAGGCATTCGATGGACACCTTTCATAATAGGTAATTGGAGTAGAAGATAATCGATACAAATCTGAAAACCTGAAGACCACTTGCATCGCAGTGTACATTACTCAGGTAGCTGGGATCGATTCAGTCGCTCCAACCAGAGTTGAAGACTTGTTTATATATCTAAAAGCATCTCATTTGCATGGCTTCAGGCTGCAATATGTTTCCTTTCCCTATACACTACCGTTCAAAAAGTGTTGGAATGATTCGAAGTTTCGAAGGACGTTTATGTTAAAAGCTTTAAACAACATGCTCTCCTATCAAATAAGACAGCTGACTGCTACCATGAAATTTTATATCTTAAAAAGTATAAGGCGAAAGTTGAAGTGCTTCATAAACTCATTAGCATTTTTTACAATGTTTAAATATGCACTAGTCGAAGATAAGACTAAGCATATATCAATACCTTTTTGATGCCAAACAAAAACAAAATCAACGCGATCATTCTTTTATCGAATCGTCCCAACCCTTTTTGAACGGTAGTGTAGAATCCCTGATATTTTTCAGTTTATGTTTATAAGACAAACAATATTAGAAGAAGAGAGCTATCAACTAGTTGAGGTAAAACTATGTATAGTCAAAAAGTGACAATTAGTGAAGTGAGCAATTGTTGCAAGACCCAGCCAAACGATACAACATCATGTCGATAGGCGATGCAACAACAACTGTGACGGCTTTCAAACTTGATGTAACATCATGCAGCAAATGTTGGCGCGTTAACTTGGGGTGGCCAAACGAAGCAACATTGGCTCTGCAACAAATGTTGCACGCAAAGTCGCTTCGTTGGACCGAGGCTTAAGATTGCTCAACTATATGCAAGTATTAACAATGGCCTCAGCAATATGAGGGAAATGACTTTCAGACGGCAGTTTTACTTTTCACTCAATTTGGTAATCATTCCTGAGATTGCTGTCTTTAGCATGACTGACTTGGGCTATGTTGTTGTCCACGGCAACTGGCTTTAGATTCCATACAATATTGACCCCTGTATAGCTTTGGATTATACTGCTTTAAAGTTATTGCATTGTTTCTGGGATATCTTATTAGAAGGCTAATGGGTTGGACTAAATTTGATTTGGTTGCTAAGAGAATATACAATCACTTATACACATGGATTCGTAGCAATGAAAGACCAACTAAAAGAGGCATGTGATAGTCCCTGAAACCTCAAATATAACAAGGAAAGTTCATAGCTGACGTGCTATACTTCATGTTAACATTTTATAGATGTGAAGGGTCGATATCTCCCACTTGATCCTACTGTATATTCAGTTCTGTGTATATTGTGGAGGAAGTTGTAATGCATGCAGAATGCAACTAGAACATAATGTGGGCTTTCTATTTCTGTACTTGGCTGCAAGACAGCAAACATACTTTGCAAGTTGCAAAAGCCAGCAAAGATTCGAAATCCATTTACGTCAAAAAGGACGGTTTACTTTGGAAGCAAGAGCCAAATAGCTAAATATAGTCAAAGCACGTAAATATCTTGCTTGGACGAATGAAAGTTCTCTTGATTCATAGAATTACAGAATTCAGTGTTCACTTGAAGGTCTAAAACTGTTGGCTCCTAGAGAGTACGCCAAGTTTATCCTGCGACAACCAACCTTGAAAGTTCTCTACACAGATATTCTTGAGCCTTACTGTTGACGTTGCTGCTCAGCTTAGTAGCTATTAAGTATTGTTATATTAGAAATGCTGATCTAAAGTCATTGCATGAACTAATTAAATAGCTGCATTAAGTAAAAAAATAGAGCAGGAATGGTGCTGGAGTTAGGGGTCTAGACATGGTGTAACATGTTTGCCGATCAAAGGCCTGGCGACTGGGGCTCAAGGAGTGCCAATGCGAAAGCTCAAAAAGTTTGGTTTGAAGGACTCTGAATAGTTGGCATATGAATCTTGCTGTCAAGAAGCACCTGATATAATGGAGACAGGCAAAAATGATTGATTGGACGAAGTAATGGGACAATGATTGCCCACAGATGACTGAATTACTCAGTTTTCTAGTAAAGGAGTTTAATTACTAGAAAATAATTATTCTTATTCTTATTTATTATAAGAATAAGGAGAGAAATCAAGGAATAACAGCAATAAAAGAAATTAAGTCTACGGAAAGCTTGCGGTTAAGAATTGCCCAAGGAAATCAGCTGCTAAGTAGCTCTATGGAACTTGGAAAATATAATGAGGGCCTTTGGAGATGCTGTAGAAGAATTCCAGCCTACAATTCTGCATTCATATCAAAGGAAATCAGCATAGCTACATTGGCTGAAGAACACCCAAGAGGCAGGCATTAGTAATTATGGTAATAGATCTGCCTTATTAAATTTGAGATTTGAGACATTTCTATGTTCTTGTCATGTTAGTTTTCTTTGTTAAGAATCCCCGTGTATACCCTCTCTTAGCAACTCAATTAAGCTGATTAAGTTAAATCAAAAACTTCAAATTCGGCATTCGAATGACAGTGTAAAAATGTTAATTGCAGTATTGATGCAAACTTACCTCTGGAGCTCAACTGTGTTGAATCTTTTGTTATTCGAATGCAATGGATAGCAACGCATTCCAGCTCATTAAACTCCAAGACAGAAACCTGAGTGAATCATCGAATCTACCTTTTCAAGAACCCATGTGATGCATTCACTTGCCTCTACAAAATTTGAGCCTTATTGCCTGGGTACTTATCAATGCAACAATTTCTTGTAGACAAAAGTTGCTTGAAATGATGACAAAGTCATACTTCGCTCCTGTTGTATGCAGCTGTGTCAGATAAATTCAAATGAATCGCTGTCTGTGTATACATATTTATTGCCTTAATTTTACTCCTTTGATATAGAGCATTACTCGCTTAATTGATGAAAACGGGTCCTAAAACATAACGAGCCACTACATTCAAGGGTCAGGCATTGTGTTTAAAAGTGGGGTGGCCCTACTGACATATGTCGGCCGTATTGTAATGTTTATTAATCATTTTATTATAAATTTCCTTGTATTGTCATCAAAACCAAATTCCTTCATCACGTCCAGGAAAGAAGTCGACGATCTGTTCATAACACCGATTTCTCCCATGGATAGATTCAAGAAAAAGACTTCCTTATATTGAGACTTAAGGTCTATTAGCAACTTTCGGTACCTTTGCTCCTTTCCGATCGAGTTAGGGGAAAAGTTGGACTCGTAACCAATAGTCAGTTCGGAAACGTAAAGAGAATTTGAAGGCAAAAGTAATATGAGATCAGGTCTGACATCATCTGCTGAAATTATGGATAGACTGAGATAGCCAGGAAGATCAGAAAATAGTTTGATACCCTGTGCAGCTTTGAAAAACTGAGTAATGTATTGTAGAATAGAGTCGTGACGCCATGTAAAGCGTCCATGATCGAGGTAGCTCTTACAGCCTGCGACGATGGGAAGAAGGGTTTCAGGATGTAAGCAAAAAGAGCACTCTGATGTTGGACTGATACCCCATTTAGCAAGATGTTTTCTGGTTAGAAGTAAATTATTCATATATCGAAAAGTACAATTGGAAATGTTTTTAGACATTTTGTTTTGCACTGTTGACCATATACAGCTTAAGCTTAAAAGAGATTGGTCCATTAAAAGTGAAAAGAGGGAGCATTGAGAAACAACATGGTTTTGGAGCTTTATCTTCATGAGCTATTCGGAAGGCTTTTAAGACACCATTATAATGTTGATATGTGTCATATTGGAGCTAGTACACTTCCAAATGTCTCTTGCGTCATGGTTTGTGGAAGATTTAAGAGAGTTTCTTAAAACTTCTCGATGTTGTGTGAATTTTGCTGAAGCTGAATGTTCAAGTCAAACTTTGTTTTGGAAAGAACGATGTTACTGAGAGTAGCACTTATAGGGAGTTCTAGCCATTGGCGTATATATCTGGAAACCATGGTATCAAGATTCTCACAGACCCAAGTTTTCGAGAGGTTCGTTAGCTTGAAATGCCTAGATATTTTTGCGAGGGCATATCTTTGATAGGGGAGAAATCTTTTAGAGATGCATTGGCAGCTCATCAATATCTGACATAAACGACTCTAAAGCGTCAACTTATTCCAATTTGTGCTTCAGCTATGACATACTGAAGTCAAAATGTCTGCCGGGACACTGAAAGGGCTCATCATTCTTTATAGGAGGCACTGGTTCGTTGCTAATAACAAGCTTTGGTTGAAATTGTATCGATTTTGGTGAACCTTTTCTCATACTAAAAGTGACACATTCATCGACTCTAATGACCATACCTGCCCATTGACACCTGATCGTAAAACAATTTAAAAGCAACTGGTTTTCCCATTCATCCCCGGTAACAACTGCCGCATCATACATCATATGGTTATATATATATATATATATATATATATATATATATATATATATATATATATATATATATATATATATATATATATATATATATATATATATATATATATATATATATATATATATATATATATATATATATATATATATATATATATATATATATATATGATAAAAGTGGGGACCATGGCCCCTCTGTTGCGCGAACCCTGGTATTGTCAGATTTTGTCGACTCCTGAACTTGAAACCACAATGCCCTTGCACGAATGCTGATGTTTACTCTTATCATCAGAATTTGTTTACTAAAATAATTTCTGTAGTTGATCGCTTTTCAAAATTCTCAGAGGCAGGGCATGTTCCAGCAGTATTGCTATTTTCTCGGCGTATCCAATAATGTGTTTCTGGAAAAGGAGTGCATTAGTTCACGTATTCACTGAAAATTACCTTGAAATATGATGCCCTCTAGAATAGCTTTATTCTGTTTGAAAAAATGTATTATTTACGAATCAACGTTTGCGCTCTGAAAGTCATTAAAAGTTAGAAAAGGATATCGCAACATGCTTTCCACAGGTATTTCATGAGAGCAAACCATTGCCAGCGTACTCGTGCTGATGCAAAGATTCGTGTTGCCTGGGCATGGTACTGGGGAAGAAATGCTGGGGTGTCAAATGTTACCAAAGTGACAGCCAGCGAAGCGAAAAAATTTGAACCACGCCTACTCAGACTGGCATGCAATGCGATGACTCAAACTCACTGAGATGGCAGTGCAGTAAAAAAATATGGGAGAAAACGTTATGAAGTGACAAAATTGAATAGAATTCTTACATACAATCTAGATGTATAGATATCTATATACCTAGATCTAGAAAATTAAGCGCCTCCATGATGTTGTATGCAGTCCAATCTGAAACAGGAAAGAAGGCTTTTTCCTTCCAAAGAGCAAAGATTTTCAATAAAAGAAATGTTAAGATCTGGACCTTCTATTTTACGTTTTAGGACCCTCAGCAAACATTTTGACTTTGACATTGAAACGTTTTATACGTTATATAATTAAGAAAAGCTGGATTTAAAGCTGGATTTGACAAAATACGACATCCAAATTCTTTTGGCTCCTTCAGCTAACGTTCAGAGGTCACGTATTGTACTTTGTGCTCCCTACTTCTTCAAAAATCCAAATTGACTCCAGAATTCTTCTGATTGGAGATAATTCACAAGTCTATACATAAATACCCACAGGATTATTGTGGTGATTTGACTCACAAGGCGTATAAGTCTGCTATTGCTGCAGTTTTAAGTCGTACCGTGCTTCTGGCCCTAGCCGTTGCTCATGGAGTTCAATTACTTCTTCAATTTCCGGCTTTAGAATGGGTTGTGCTCTGTAAGGACTTTTCTAAGTCGTCTTCAGGTCAGCGATGTGCTAAGACAGTTTTGTTTGGGGGGGGGGGCGTTCGGAAAACTGTAACTAACTATTGTTTTTTACCAACAGGATATTTCAGGATACAATAGAGCAATGATGTTTGTTACTAGTAACAGCAAGTTATTTGCAAAATCATGAAAAGAGAGTTGACTATGACCAACCATGACCAACAGAATAAGTGAATTGCAGTTTGAAATTTGGTGAAACTCCCCAATTCACGCTAGATTTCTACTGTATGGTCAACTTTTTGCAAAAGTTCATAGAAATTAGGGGGCGTGACACCCCTTGGTTCCCCATCGGCACACCACTGCTTCAGCTCAACCATCATTGAATAACTCGCTACTATATTCTACCCATCTTGTTACAGCCAGTGTGGTCTTGACCCATAGCTTATTGCAAGGAACTCCCACTAGTGGGGTTCCGTCCATGACTCCCTATTGTCTCCTAAACAGTGGCCTTGTAACCTTGATTTATTCTGGACCTTGGAGTAGCATGTCCATTTTTATCTTCTAATGCTGCGTTTGAGGTGTTCTTTGTTGAATTAGTCATGCTTAGGGTTGTGCCAAAGTAGAGGTATAGGAATGTCACATGTGGGTAATTGTGGTAACTCTCGCGTAATCAAGGTGCCTTGTTCAACCCAGCCGGTAAATGTCTTGCAATCAACAAAAGCCATGATTTTAATCTGTATATTTATATACTTCACAAGTAAATAGAAGAAAACTACTCGAGTTGTAAGTTTTTTATGGTGTTTTGTTTGTTCAAACCTTTGCCGTGATAAGAGTCTAGTTTAGTCTAACCAATCAAATTCGAATACTGTAGAGATACATGCTGCGCAGCAAGGGTCCCTGAATAGGTGAATTGGCCATAAATTTAAATGGCATTGAAATAAAGATACAATAAAATCTCTCTAAAGCTGACACCATCGGGACTTCTTCTGCTTGAGACGATGGATTCTCTTTTCTTTAAGCAATCTGCAGGCTGAATTCAAAGATATGACCATTGTAAATGACAAGCTCCTCATCTTCTAGACTATTCTGTGCAAAATGCCTCATTTCATCTACCATTTCAATAGCAACTTGATTATCTTTTCTTCTTTTTCTGGATCATCATCATTGCTGTCACTGTCGACACAAGTTTTCTTTGCAATTTCATTGCGATTCAAGTGTTTCTTCGCATGGGCGAACTCGCCAGTGCATGTGCTTGTGCCGAACCTGTTCACAGTCAACCGAAAATAAAAGTCTTGACAATGAGTAGAGCCACCGATATAAGATGTGTATTTTAATGTAGAACATGTGTTGTAATCCTCATTTGCTAAATTTATTATCAAATCATTGGCTTCAAGCAAATGTTATTTTTATAGTGTCCGCTTCTTTGAAGCACTTTGTGCGTTTGGGGTAAAGAAATAGAGTCCGCTGTCCGTCTTAACGAGGTGTCCGTCTTATAGAATACGAAGATTACAGCATTTTCTATTGACATTGGCAGGGACTTCCAATAAGTGTCCGTCTTAACGAGGTGTCCACTTTATAGAAGTGTCTGATTTGAGAAAGTTGACCGTGCTTTACAGTTGCAGAAAAGTTTTATTTGTTAAGCATTTTTTCCAATCTATTTCATGCATTCATCGGTGTACAAATTTCCAGTTTCACTGCGAATTCCTTATTTAAGTTAGTCAACCAATAACAAATCTGTAAAACTACTAAGTTTTACAGGTTATTTTTATTATCCTTTACTTCTTTATCTACTATCCTTCTCTAACGGGGATGGTCACTTCGACTAGTAAAACACAAAACGACTTGGGCAAACAGCGATTTCGAACAAAGATTATACTTCATAACAATAACAACAGCGGCTCTATATAAAGTCCGTGATGACGACTATAGTTCACGGCAGCAAAAACACTACTTTCAAGAAGGGCAACTAAAACATGACTTTTATTGACGGCCTAATTTCTTCATCCATTTTGTTGATTTCCTCGAGGAGAATAGCCATTGCTATTGTACAAGTCCGTAGGGAGCTAACAAAGATTGGGGGGGGGGGAGGGGAGCGCATTGTATCATGTTATCAGAGCAGCTGTTCTATGCATCTCGAAACACAATATCAGAAATTATTGGAAGGCCTGCCCGCCCTGCCCGCCCTGCCCCACCACTGCCTACGGTAATGATGTTTAGCCAAATTGCTATGTTTCTCATCTATCAGGCATGGCACCTTTGGAGTATGGAGGACGTCAACGGGAACATTTGTCATGAAACTTCTTGGTCTAAAGTTGGCTTTTCATTGAAGATTTTTCATAGATCCTCCACTGAGTACTATACTAATTAGCAAACTTTTAGCTTGGCAGATACCCGTATGGGCCAGTCCTGAGGGGTGAAATTTGAAAAATTTTCTGTCGCGTCTCACCCAACCTTGGTGGGTCCTCCTACGCACAAAAGGAGGCATCGAGTCTTCCTACAACTCCCTCTAGGTCACTTAGTAGCGTGGTAGTCACTATGAATGAAGTAGCTGTGCCCCCTCTCTCCTGAACATCCCCCTTCGCTACGGCATCTTCTAAGCCTGAATAATATCCCAAGCTGTATTCTCTTAAAAAAGAATTTTTGGTGTGCCTTTTTATGTGGACTGGGCCCCTGCCCTCGAAAATTCCTAGCTGAGCACCTGATTTTGCTAACAGCCACTTTCAACAAATAGCTGTGTCCTATTTACTATCTACAAATGCAGATCCACAGTTTCGATGTACCCACAAAATAGGTCAGACCCAATCCACACTAATTTTAGGCCCTGCGTAAAGTGATGCAGTCACATCTATATTCCCATTTCTCGCAAAACACAGCATGCAGTTGGTATTGATATGATAAAAAATGTTTATCCACCGCACTAAATTGCAGAAAGAGGGTACTTGACTGGTGCCATACTAGCTGCATCGTTCTTTCATATGAAATGTAAGCTCAGCGAAAATGTGAATTGTATTGCTCTTCTGCTCGACACAACATTTCGTTGCTTGTAGAAGTAATAATCTAATTGAGCTCTGTTAGATCAACAATGCTTTGATAATTCTGTCTCGCTATCCAAGATGGCAAATATCTATTGTGCAGGGGCAAATTCAGGCTCAAAGCTGACTGAGGCACAAACGAGCGCGAAGCGTGATATATTACGTGTGCATAATGTGCTGGACAACGCTCATCAAACAATCAAGAATGGCCTTTTTATATCTGTTTCGTGGCCACGCCCATGTTTAATTCGTACCTATAGTTCTGAAAGAAGTAAGGAAAGGCACTACATCGCCATTGGCATACATGAGTACCTAGCCATATTACTTAACAGCATGTTTCATACCAATAAGGAAAAAATGAACCAATGTCTTAAAATGCTTCGACTTTATCTATTATCAGCAAATATGAGAACATAATTTACAATTATCAGGCACGGCGCCACCAGATAAAAAGAAGGAGACTATAAATAATAGAATTGCTTGATGAAGGGTAGAAAAATCGATAGTTGGCAAAACTTGGGGGCTGAAGCTTCCATAACTCCCAGTGATGCTGTGCTTGTTGGTTTGCCAGTGCCTCTGCTATCTATTGAAAGAATACAGGTAAACAAATAAAATACATTTTCCCCTAAGGTTGCAAATTGTTTCATACCTTTAAACAAAGATCTACGTGTGCTGTCCGAACACATAATACAAAAATTGAAGTAATGGTACTTTCCGATTAGTCCCATGCTGGACTCAAAGGAGATTGCTGGTGGTCCGTGATGAATTATGATTATAGCAAACTCAATTTTACTTATAGAAAAGCTTTACAGAAAAGAATTAGGCGAATAGTAATCAAACCTTACTGAAAAGTCCTAGGGAACTATGCTACATACTAGGAAAATCAGCTCAACAAGTGCCCCTTCGTATGGAAGGTTGATTGACCTTATGATATAATACTTTAGGGTTACATTTCTTGGTTTGCTATCCACAGAGTACCCATTTTATTACTTTTGACTTGCTGTGGTACGTAGAAAAGGCCTAATTCATGGATACTCACTGCAAGGTAATCATATGAACAGATTTGAAGCCATAACGACACTTATATTGTTGTGGAAGCACTTCCTGTTAAAATGAGTCACTCTGATGCAGTTGTATGGCTGGAAAATATTATTTTCCGTTGCACGGCTGGGCTATTTCCGCTGCACAAGTGAGCTACTTCCCTAAGGAAGTTTAGAAAACAATCTTAAACTGAGGCAAGCCAATAATTTTCATGTACTTTCTCTCACATATTGCATTGCTATCAAATGAAAACATGAATATAGACAATCAACGATGAACAATTGTAGTGACCCTCAGCCTGGTGACCGTCAACACCGGGGACAAAGCCTTCAACTTCGGCCTCATTTCATCATTCATTCTCAACCGACCTTTTCCATTAATGCCAAGTCATACCACATCTGGACATCACCTTACGTCATCCCTGTCATCACATCTTACAGGTCATTCCTTTACATTTGTTTACCTCGCATGTCCATTCCACCTACTCAGCCCACCACTTTCTATTTGTATCTATTTAGTAATTCATGTGTAATGATTCGTCAGCTAAATTTGTGTATATATGTCTTTAAAATTATATTGAATAATCAGTCAGTAGATCAGTTCGTTCACACAACATCGTCTATCTCTGGCGCCGTGTTCTCTGCAAGTTAAATAGGACCACATTGACTTCAACCAACAAAGAGAAAGGCCGGTTACCCCTGCAGCATTTCATATCACTAAACAATCACCAATCAAATTCAACAGCAACCAGGAAGCTCCTCCGTGTACGCTCACATGGCCTTTCATGCTAGAACTATTAGTACTTCTGGAAAACTTGTATTGTTGGGTGGTTATTCACAAAAGTTAAAATAATGACATCTGGAATTTGGACTGAGTTACGTGCCTCAGGTGATACAGCCTGAATCTGCCCCTGTATTGTAACTCAACTAGGCAACCTGTAGTCTCTGTTTCCAGTATTGCAACACAAACTCGGATGGACGTATTGAAGTGTATCTCAAGTTTGACCATGGCTCACGTGAAATTGAACCCTGGTCACCGATAATTTTGATTGGAAAACAAAAACAGCCCCGGTCAGACAAACGCTTGATTGGGCAATGCAGAAGTTTGAAATCTGGCCAGGGTTCGCGCCAAAATTTGCCACTAAATTCGATAATCTCATTGGATTATTGCAAGTTAATCCTGTATAATTTAGAGGCCCACCACGGCTCGGAAAATATGCAACATGTGACATAGGAGCAGATAAATGATTGGAGATTGGTGCTTGCAAATTGGAATATGATTCGATCGTGCTTTTTCTGTGGTCCGCAAAAGAGACTTATCATCCAAGGGGTTGCATTGCATACTTACTTCCTCCGATACTTATATCCCTCAACAAATCAGTAAACTGTAGTTAAGCCGATATTCTGACCGGTGCTCAAGCACTGCCTGTGTAAAATTATTTGAATTTTACCTAGAAAAAGGATCAATTGTCGACTATCACAATTACTAATTGATGTAATCAAACGACGCAACAAATAATAAAACGACCAATAACAATGAATGTTCCAAGTTCATTAAGCAACGGCTTCTTCTAAAACTGTCTCTCTAACTGACGATTGTAGCGGCTTTTACTCACGAATACTTCTAGTTACCTCCATTAACGACTTTCACATGACGACTCTGGCATAGGACATGCACCGTAATGCAGACGTAAACAATATGATTACTTGATATGATGTAATATCGTTTAATTTAGTATATGACGTATGCTGTATCATGCTTACTTTTATTCTAGAAGCATTACATAATTATCATCCCATAGGGTATATAAGGGGTTAGGGTTCTCTGTTACAAGTTAGTTAATTTCAATGATCTGTGTAGTATAGTATATCAGATACTATCGTATTTCTGTCATCGAAACTCTGCTCTCAAGAAACAACAGACTCTGACGGCTTCACATAACAACTGAACTGGATACAAAACAGCATGGTCATTTTATGGTACACAGACTACACAACACAAAGAAAGGGCGATTACAACATAAGATGGTAACTGATGATTAGTGGCATGGTAGCTACTTACAAACAAGACTGTACGGTTAAAAAATAAAGGTACTTCACTGACAAAAATAGAAGTACATTACATACACGTGGAACAATAAACCAGTTGTTTAACACTTGCCCTGGTCTGGATCTCTTAGCTTTACCTTAAGTCTTTCATATGAGAACATCAGTGCAGTGCATGTAAACTTGTGCGGAGAAAGCAAATGCACATTCGAATAATAGACCCCTTCTATTAGAGAAGTCCATTATACGTTTGCATTAAGTCAGAGATAGATCTAACCTCCCTTTGCCGAATGGTTTTCCATGTCTATCGCTGCGAAACGAGTGCCCATTAATATAATTGAGGGGCCATCCAAAATGACTTACGCTCAATGTTAGTCGATTTTGGACACCTTTCCCTCCCTTTTTACCTTGTGTACATTTTAGTGCGTACGTACCCTTTAGTCATCGCCCCACGCGTAAATAATTTGAGCCTGTTGTTTACCTCACTATTTTCACAAAGTTTCCGGTACCCCGTAACCCCCTTCAGGGTGCAAGTACCTGTTGAATGGTCGCTGATGCAATATGACTGGTTATGCCATGGTTTATGCCCAGACCATGAGACCACTTACCTTTTTGAGATCGGTAGTTACACCCTTTGAGCCATGAAAACGGAACTAGGACATCATTTCCGGAAAGCAAAATCAAACATTAACACCAAATACCATTTCGTACTGCCACTATTGCTCGGTTAGCAGTGATTAGTGATTAGAGCGCTTGACTGCTGAGCAAAACGTCGATGGTTCGAGCCGAACCCTCGGATCATAGTTGGGATGGATGCTCGTCCACTGTCTACCCAGCAGCATATGGGTGCCTGGTGGCAATACTGGGGAAGTTAAAGGTAGCGAGAAAAGGAACTGGCCACCCTACCTCATTATGCCGGCGGCTCAGGATAAGTGTCCCTCTAAAGGGCACTGCCTAACATACGGACTCTTACATAGGACCCACCGTTGCTTTTAGGAGTGACCAAGCCAGTTCTGAAATGGTGAGGGGGCAGCAGGGATCAAGAGGGACATGTCAGGGTGTGGGCCAGACAAGCTTCTGTGATCACACCCTTAAATTCTAGGAAAACGCCCCTCTAACCAATAATGCATCCCAGAAAACCAGGTATTGCAAGTACTGTATGCAGCTGAAATGATTTCGGGGTCGAGATTCTGATTCTGAAAGGTGGAAGTTTGAGTTTGAAAGTTTTAGGTTTGAGTTTGACAGTTGAAAGCTTGACAGTCGGAAGTTTGAGTTTGACAGTTGAAAGCTTGACAGTCGGAAGTTTGAGTTTGACGGTTGGAAGTTTCAGTCTGTTTTATGGCGGTAACCGCGCGTGTAGAACTGTGAACCAGTCACATGATCAATGTAAACCAATGATAAAGCTTGTCCGTAAGTGAACAATACTCTGTCTATAAGTGATGTGTAAGCCGTGAAAACGGCCTTTTTGCGACAATTGGCTGTTCCAAAAGTTTGCTAAAGTTCTACACTCTGTGTCTATATTTTGGACGTGTACGGAGCAAATATGGGTGCAACAAAAGGCAGCACACCATTACTTTTATTACGAAAGTCTAGAGATCCTGTTTCTGCTGCGAAAGATGTTCTTTGCTGGACAAAAAGGCATGGTATAGCTAATGGGAAAGCGGAGTTGATAGTACAAGAATGGAAAAGACGTGCGGCAGATGGTTACGACATCATATTTGAACCAACTGAAGACGACCGTATAAGATATACCGTAATCAAAGTACCAGACGGTGTACCGCATCTTCGCAATGGCCCGCCAACACTTGCATTGCATGCACACGGAGACGGCGAGTTGAAAAAACTTGATGCCACAGCATGGGTAAAGGAATATAGTGGAAGAGGTGAGAACGATCCTATGAACGAGATGGAAATAGATTCCATCCTCTTGGCTCATAACGAAATGTGTCGTGGATATGGTGCAAATGGAATGATGGTTGAAAGAGATGCTAACCTGAAGATAGTGTCCTCATCCTTCAAATCTTTTGGTTACGCGATTAGATTAAGCAATGGAAACGATTATCCAACTATAGGGGAGTTTTAAAAGTTGTGCCCAGATAGGGCTTTTCTCGTAGTTGGGACATGACGCCTCCAATTGTACTTGGTTACTTTTTTATTCCTTACATATTTTACACATGTATATTAGCTATGGGCAATTCTCACTAGAGTTGTCTTCTCTTTCATACGTATACTTGTCACCTTAAGTATTGTATTGTAAATAGTAGGCTTTAATTAGCTTGTATGTTTGGCCTCCATTTTATCTTTACTTGCAGAACTCTTATCAGATAATGCCCAGTGCCCTGTTAATGCAGCAGCCATATCTTTAGTTAAGATAAAGCCTTCACTTTGCCTGTTCCAGTTAATTTTAAATACCAAACATGTGCAGCCAACACATGTACTTTGTATTGGCTTTCCCATGGCGAAAAGAACGACAAAATAACAAAAGAAATGGCATATTGTTGTGTATATGATAAAACCAATCATTCACACTTCTCTATCTCAACGGAGGATGAAAAACACGGTTTTCACTTTAATAGATGTTGCTATAAGCATAGTGGCTACAATCATTATTAGGGTGAAATAGCAGAAAAAAGTAAGCATAGTGCTAAGCATTATGGTACCTTATAATGGAATACAAATAAAAAAATTTCAAAATTGCCAACAAAACTTGACAACACTTTCAGCCCAGGTGAATGAATAAGTGAAAATATTGCATCGTAAATTGGCGAAGTAGAGTTAGAGGATAACTTAAAAATATTTGTCCCTGGACTAGAATTTGAGCTCACTGTAGATTAGGAGCATATATGCATATACTTTGACCTAACGTCAATGAAAAATTGCTAATACTTACCAGAATCACTTTGTGTTGGCTTAATTTGTTCCCATTTTCCGGATACCCATGGTAATTACGTACAAGTCGATAAAAATGTAGAAAGACTATCTTCAGTGGACAGGTGACACACCCTTTTGGAAGACGGCATGCTACGCAAGGTGCAGTGGTGTGGAGAAGTGGAAGCATGGGGGCAACTACAGGGACCGTGGAGCAGTCTGAAAGTGGGGGGGGGGCTAAAATTTAGCGAAGTGTCTATATTATTCTACTACTGACGTCACGATTTAACAAAAAGTTAACCCCTGCAGCACAATACTAGTGCTCAATTCAGATGCCGTCTTTGAGTACCTGAAAAACTACAGTAATCAATCATTAGCGAATTCTTTTGGCCCCTTTAAAACATTATTATTTATTTTCAAAAAAGTGGGGGGACTATAGCCCCCCAGCCCCCCTGTTCCGCGGTACCTGAACTACCCCCCACTTTAAGGAATTCCTCTTCATAACGTTTTCCTCTTAGTTCCTGTTTTATAGAAAAGCTGTCACAAGATTATCTAAATCCCTGGTAGATAAAAGTATGCTTGGGAAATGTCCTTTAAGTTTGAGTAGAAGGTGTGGCTCCAAAAATTTTCCCGGGAGTGTAGCCTCAAGACCCCCTCTGGTTGTTGTCGCTCACTTTATTTTCCTATTGTTTTAATGTGTCAAACAGATACTGCTAATCAGGTAGCAACGTCCATGAAAGGGAGAGTAAAACTCTTAATCCTCCTGGATGCTAAGAGCCGGCCTGGTTTATCTTAGCTTTTGACAAAGGCCCCCCTGCATTTCTGAAAGAGCACAAGTACGTTGATGAACTGAACCGAACTGAACGTTGTCGCTCCACCAGCCCTCCCTAGAGACCATCGTCCTCGACCGACAGTTTCTGTTTGGTTTGCCTCGTATTCACCTGCTATCGCACATTGATAAAAAACATGGCGTCTTTCACGGAACCCTTTGAATTGCTACAACTTGCACATTCTCGAAGTATTTACATCGAGCCAATTGAAGACGAAAGTTCGATCGTTCTATCATCAAAGGAAAATGGGGTTATCGAGCTAAATGTAAGTATAGTGTAGTTTCCGCACAGTGGGTTGTCTTCATACCTTATGTTTATGCAAGTCATGTTGCATTGAATTGAAAAGCCAACTAAATTAGAGCTCTAGGCCATAAGACTGACCCGTATGGCAGGTTTCTCAATCTGTACTGTTTCATTTTCATTCTCAATGTGGCCGAAATTTTTAGGCCTAAATTGCCAGGCCATGAAGGATTACATTAGAATGATCCTTAACGTTTTTATGCTGCAGGCATCCTATGCTACGTGCTCTTTAAAATATTCAAAAGTACTTTGTATTTCTCTTCAGTTGTACTCAAAAATTACTTGTTAATATTGAGGCGCACATTGCTGAGAGAAGGCTGCTATTTCTTAGACATAATTTCCTTTCAATGTTGTCTGAACAATCGATCGAAACTCCATCAGATAGAGTTTTACATTGGTCTGGTTTTAAATCTTATTGCTTTAGACTTGTAGCCATGGTTTTTGATGAGCCAGCTGGAATAAATGTGACGAAAGTTGTCATACTACAGACATTAAGAAGGGTACTCTCTGCCATTACCATTGATAGGGCAATGCAGCCAGGTTACATTTCTGAGGCCTGTACCTACCAAAAACCTGGGTAGAATATTGTTAATTTTAGTGTTACACGATTTTGAAACTCACAAAGGCCTGTGATATTTGTAACTATGGAGCCTGGTCTGGCTCTTGACAGCCCTGCCAGCTGCCTTCTTGTCATTGCATGGAACTGGAGATTTGAGTGGGAAAGCCAAGCACCTTTAAGCTACCATTTGATTAGCCCCTGCTGTAGCTTTCATTGCATCAGCAGAAGTGTGGCCTATGGCTACTAGGAATGGAATAGGAAATGCCCTATTTGCTCTTGGTGTGGGAGGGAGCTTGACTTTGCCCAGATGTAATACAATAAAAATTGAACATGAATTAGTGATAAATGGCCAAATTTTAGCACCTTGTATTCCTTGAAAACTGACAGCATCATCTTCAGTAGGCATACACACTTGGTAGATGGTCAATTGAACATTAGGGATATGAAATGTTTGGTGATGAATGCTGCATTAGCTAGAGAAATGACTTTGTATAACATTTAGGGTTTGGCAAAAATAGCCACTTGACAATTCCCATATTTACTTATGTAACTTTCAGTAAATTAAGAACTGAGTAATAAATTAATAAAATGAACCATAAGGTGGAGGGCAACCAGTCATTGGTCAATCTGTCATCAACTATGTATCTTGGATATTGTGTAGTAATTTATATCCTGTTTACACTAGTATAGATCAAAATGGGGTCTGTGCCCACTTTTCCTGGTGTTTACACTAGGGCAGATCCACTTTACATCATATTTACACTAGCACCATTACCCACTGTTTCTGCTATTTGATCTCCCATTGATGTTGACCAGTCCCTTCAGTAGTTCAGCAGTTTTGTTGATAACAAGTGGCCTTTAAATTGAAAGTTGCATGCATTATTTCCGCAGTGTACCGGTCTGGATCAGTTCCAGCCATTTACTTTACTCTAGTCCAAAATGGGAATGGATCCAAATGAGTACACTATGGTAAGTGATCCCAAATGGGTACAGATACAGCAGGTCTAGTTTAAGTGGAAAGCCTATCTGGACTAGAATTGGTATGGATCCATTTGGATCTGTTCTAGTGTAAATTGACCTTAGCTACAATGCCTGCCAGACGTCTTGGAACACTTGCTATGATTTTCACTATAGACGAGCTATAGGTCACCCCCCCCCCCCTTGTTGAACAATGTTGTATGAAGCAGATATGAGCAACTTGAACGCCAAAAGTGATGCGTGTTTATAAAGCTACTGGTTTTTGCTATCAAATCAACATTGTTTGAGGGGGAGGGGGTTTACATTTTAATTCGTGTCACAGAGAAGTGGCAAGAGTCAGAAATCAATATCACTGTGTGGGTGTTCCAACTACTTTTGGCAGGCATTGTAGCAGCTCAATCCTTTAAACAAAAGCCATCTATCTTCATACATCATGTCTTGAGAGCAACTTAGTTCTTCCTCATTACCTTCTATTGTTGCTAGCATAAAAGCATGTTAAGCATTTTGCTATGATGTTTGCTCCAGCTGGCTTGCAATTTAATGTTTTTCTAGCTTGAAAGCTCCAAAGTTAATCAGAGCTGGGCTGCACCAGAATGTCGAGATTTGAATACACCTGCAATATTTGACCGAACTTCAGCAGCATATTATTGTGTCATGAATGAAAAGGTATCTTTGCTTATAAGACATTGTTTTGAATGCATGCCATTAGCAGGCAACAGCAATCTTATGTACACCTTGGTTCACAATTTAGGCCATATCCACTTAGTCTAAAAAACATTCAAATTTGAAATTATTGCAGTTGGCAATAAGATATACTTTGTGTTATTGATGTCAATGATGGAAAATGCAATGTACATTTTGAGACAAGTATTACAACATGGAATAACAAAATTGTTATGGCATGGGTCAATCATAGACCTGGTGGAGAGTGTGATGATTAAGATAACAAAGTCATGTTATGAGATGAAAATTCATGTTATATGCTGAGTTTACCCTTGCAATTATCATATATATATATATATATATATATATATATATATATATATATATATATATATATATATATATATATATATATATATATATATATATATATATATATATATATATATATATACCACTAGGTTTGTGCTTGGTTATGGAATAGTCAGTGTTAACTACAAAGTAGAAATGATATCTCTCTTAGTCACCATACTTGCTTTAGACTTTGCACTTGTTCTTGTGCTTGTGGGGTGGATTCTGTGTAGATGAATCACGCAAATGCAACAATATAGTCCAAACTCCATTCCAGATGCCTCTGCCATTAGGTGTACAGAACTCACCCAGGTCTAGCTCTTAGCTGGATGTTTGTACTGTATATATTCTAGATATTGTTGTTGTCCAACAGTATTTTGTCCAATGTAGAGTTTTATTAGGACATTTTCAATTGTCTCCAAAATTAAATTAAATTTCCATCAGATGTTTCACACTAGAATTATGTTCTCCATTTTCTGTCCTTTACTCAATGCTGAATGCTTTCCACATTTTGTCCTATTGTTGCAGTTTTTGTTCATAGTGATTTCTTGCCTATGCTTTAACCTGTATGTGAAGCATTTGAAATTTACAGAATGCTAATTCCTTTGCTATGGTTCGTTTTTTCAGGAACTACTTTCTTGGAAAAAAGAAGATCCCAGTTTAACCAATGCAACAGTAAACTTGCTGACAGCAAAAAATTCATTTTCAAAACTGCAGTCAATAGTCAAGGGAGAAGCATATGATATTCTTCTTTTTGAACAAACTGGGAAAGTTTTCTTAAAATCAAAGCTAGAGAACTTAAACAAGTCAGACCAAGCATTATGCACTCAAGAATCCAATAGAAGGTAAGTCTAGGTCTTGTTTTATTTTTATGTTATTCTTTTGTTTACTACATATTTTTACTTTGAATTTTGCGTAGATTTGTCTTTGATCCAGCTTCATACCAGTTATGACAAATAAACAGTCATTCAAATCCACAGCCATAATGATAATTACATAGTCATTCAAGTTCCAGGCGTGTAACTGAAGGGTGTGTCCTGGGGGTCTAGACCACTGCCCTTTTCTGTAAACAGATAAAAGTACCCTTTTTCTTGCAGAATTTGGACACTGTTCATTGTAGTTTTGTTAAGTAGGCCTGCTTATGATCTTTGTTGAACATGGAAGTAAAAAAATCCTGAGACTTACCACATGTTTTCTTTTGTGTCTAAATCGGAAAAACATTATTTCAAGATACAATGGCCGCCAGAACTCATGGAACACCATGCTTCTTATCTCTATACACTATCCTCCCTCCACCCCTGTAAAATGTTGTAATATGGCTAGGAAATGAAGAAAAATTGAAATCTCAGTTCACCAAGTGCACCGGACATCCTGGGACATATTCTTCCTTCTTCTCAACATTGTGTCAAGGGGAGGAGGGGGGCTGTTTACATGAAATACGACAATGAAGTATTAAATATCTATTTCCTGGCAATTCCACGCTACTGTTCCAACTACTTTTGGCGGCCATTGTACATTCTCTTTGGAAAGTGTTTTATGGGCCATTTTTTGTTAATTAGACCCCTGCCCTCAAAAATTCCTAGCTGCCCACGTGAGTTCATTACCATTACTACCATTATACAATCATTCAAGTTCTAACTAAGTGTTGTTGACCAGTGCTCTGTTTCACTCTCAACCTTCTCTGTGAGGATAATGGTTCACTGCAATGCATCGCACTCTATAGGAACTGTTGAGTGCAGAATGGTGTGCAAAGTGTAAACTTCAATGTTAGGAAAGAATTTAGACTATTGAGGTCCCATTGTGGACTTTTACATTTACTTTTTGTGAATCACATATTATGCCAAAAACACTGTTGAATTCTGAACTTTAATATCAAAACCAAAGCCTATACTTGATTTTGTTGTGTGGCTTTCATTGGCAAATATTTGAATGTTATTTGTGTTGTGTAATTCAGCCTATCGTATTCTGAATGTGTTTATACGGATTTCGACATTCAGAAAAAATTATCCAAGTTAAGAACCTTGAGGCATAGAACTGTGCAACTTCTTGAAAATTTAGTTGTATGCATCCTATTTTATTTGCATTCAGGTTACCTTACACTGGGAAGTAGTTAATTGAATTCTGAAAAATACTGAGGCAGAAGGGAAACAAATATGTAATTTCGAGATGGTGACAAATATTTTTCCACATGCGATACATAATTTATGGTGTGTGACTGTTATGATTCCTTTGCATGCCATCTCCGTCGAATGGTATGTGCAGTCTCCTTCACGCACGATCGCACGTGCTCAACAGAGAAGGTTGGCACATGATATTTGGTTATGGTTATTTATGGTTGATAGAAGTAAATGACTGTTCTTTAGGAGAATGGAAAATCGTTCTTTCACAGTTATTTTGTTTTGTCTGAAACTTTGACAGTAGAACATAGATTAATTTTCATTCTCGATGAAAGTGAGCCAATAGTTAAAGAACATTTCCGTTTATGTTGAAGTTGGAAACCGCAGATTTTGAATAAATTTCAGTATGAGGACGACAGCAAAAAGTCAGCATTTGTTTACTAGTGTTCCTTGACAAATCCAATACTACTTATGACGAGAGGATGAGCCGACTCCATGATATTGACACGACCAATGTAGCTACAGACAAGACCGATATTGACCAAACTGGTATGCTTATAGGTTTCGACTTAGACTTGAGTCACTGCCAGTGTGATCAGATGGGAAATATTACGTAATTTTATTACGTAATTATATTACGTAATTATATTACGTAATTATATATAAGGCAGGAAATTAAAAGTCACATGGTGAAAAGTTTTGTATACGAAAAGAGTAAGCTACTTAAAGGAAACAGAGATAAGTGAAGAGCAGTAGATAGAAAAGCGCCAGGAGAATAGAGGATTGTTGAGCATTGAGGATAAGTCCATTCCCTTGAATAAACAGGCTTTCAGGTATCAGTTTTACTGATATTTTGAAAGTCCTCTAGAGATGCAGAATGGCCAATTTTTGTTTGTCTCCAAACAGCGTGCCTTTCAAGCTGGATTCTCTGTATTATTCAGCAGTGGTGTCAATAGCTGTTAAGAAGCAATGAATTTGAACCGTTTTGGCTCTGAGTTAGAAGCAAATAACTATCGATCTATAGATTGTTCTATCATTGTTGTGTGCAATTATATACATGACGAATTACTTAGTATTATTTACACTGTGGTTTTTGTAAGTGGAATGAAGATAATGCGGTTCCCGAGCTTAGTGAATCCCATCACTAAGTTGAGTTTTGTGAGGTTCAAGGGGCACTACTATGCGCACGCCGAATTTTCACGGGCACTATTGATGCAAGTATACCTACTGATTGTTGCTTCTTAGATATATTTGTGTAACAACATTAAGCGCTGCTGGGAACCAAGTAGAAGACAGATTTGTGAGTTTTCTGCATCTAACCTTACATAACACCCTGAAATGTACTCGCATGCACAAAATACTGTTGATGAACCATGGCAAAATTAAGTTGTATACTGTTTGAAATAGGTCTATTTTTGTATATTAGTGACAAGCAATGGTTATTCTATTTTAATCTTTGGTAGAAGTGCAAATGTACTTCTGAAGTAGAGGATTTATTGCTTTTATGTTTTCTGAGTGCATCCTTAAGCGAAAATTGACCCGCCTAAGGATAATCGCCAACCGTTTGAGTCTGATCAGGTGTATTTTCTCCTAACCTATTCGACCAATCATCATGCAGGATTCTCTCCACACATGCGCCCCACAGCTAAATTTAGGCCCATTGTGCATGCTGATTGGTTAACTACTTTGGGAGAAAACAGACCTGACCAGAGGTCTCAAACATTTGGCGGTTATGCTGACCCGCCTAAATCAACAAATACTTTTACACTTACTAGGTATATATGGAGTGATATTGTGGATAAAGAAGATCCTTCCCATATTTTGGTAGCAGTTGTTACAGAAGAGGTAAAGTAAAATGTTATTGTATTTTAATGCATGAAAATGATGTTTATATTGGAATAGTATGAAGACATCTTTTGTGTTGTTATTACATTTTCAAGATATATTTTAAGATTGCTTTTACTATTGGGATATTGATTGGGTACGTGAAATATTGAAGGGCAAGTAGTAAAGGAAATTCTTTTGGAAATTATTGTAAATTGTGCATATAGTGGTGACTTGGATAAAGCAAGCCTTTCCATTTGATGCGGGTGACAATCCTCAACCTCACAAAAGCCCTGGCAGACATTTGTATCTCGTCACTTTTGCGAAGTGCTTTTATGCTCCTCAAGAAAATCATAAAAAGCCACTTAGTTAGTCGAGGTTCGATAGTATTGTGAATGCTACTGGAGCACTGAGTGACTAACGCTTTGATGGACAAGCACCTTTCATTAAAGCACATGTGGTGGATGGAACATATTCTAGTAGTACGGAACAAGGACACAAATTTATCAGCCCAAGTAGAAGCTGAAGTCATAGACATTTGCTTCACAAAGAGACACAAAATTTCAGAGTAGTAGAACGTTTTTACTCGATCGATCGCCCTCGTGAGGCAATTCAGTTCTGCAATGTACCACCTGGTGACAATGTTTCACGAACAGTCCTGATGCAGCACTACAATATCCATTTGAATTTCATTTTCAGGTTCAAAAGTACAGCATTTCTGTTGTGATGTTGAAGAAAACAGAACAATGTTTTGATATTGTAGAATCCTGCAGCAGCTTGATTGATCCCAATATGAAGGTTGGTGCAAATAGGAATTGTTTTTCCCCAAGTTCAAATTCAATGTGCTCTGCTGTCAAATCTAGAGTCAAGATTTTAGCACTGTCTGAAGTTATGAAGTTATTTCTAAATACAGACTCTTGCAAGAAATTTGCAGCAGAATGATGCTGACATAAACAAGCCCTTTATCTCTATTCAATTTCTTGGAGATTTTTACTCCACTGTAGGTCCGTCATCAATTTTGTAGAGGGCAGATTAACTATCTTAGGTCTTTAGAAAATAGGAAACGAAGAGAAATTATGATAATTATGGGGGGTATGTTTTGAAAAGCAAAAGTAGATAGAAAAGTTAATCTGGAGAGGTCACAGGAGCAGGTATGAAGATAAATATAAGTTTCAGAGGAGCTTTTAGGGGTAATTGGTCCTTTGAAGTTATGGGAAAGATACCCGCGTAAAGTGAGATGAGTATCAAAGATAAAGAGGACATAGTAAATGACAGTTTTGTATAGAAAAGAACGTCCTTGTAGGATGCAGAAGACCCCTGTTGTAAAATTTTCTTTAAAATTGCCTTTGGGTGTATTTTTAATTTACTAAATTCTTGATTCTTACTAAATTCTTGATTCTTATTTTTGGTATAGTTCATTTTTTGGTTTTGCTAAATTTAACCTAGCAGATAATCCTCAATCACAATGGAAGTTCTGGTTTTTAGCAAGAAATTATGCAGAAATTTTGGAGTAGTCGTTCCTTGTTTTCTTTTGCAAATTCATTTAATAGTTGTATTGCACTTGATGCGATGCAGCAGGATGAAATTATTGTTAAACTGCTTGTTTATCTTCAGACATTATTTTTATTTATATGCCTAGGGTTGCCACATTATTTCATGCACTATTCAAAAGGAAAGACTGATTACGCTTTGTGAGTATCTAATTTTTTGACGTTTGTTGTTGGAAAATGCAATCTTTTTCTTACTCACTGAACTTCTGCTCTATCCCTTAGTGACATTTATCTATGAAAGGCTGGTATTTTGCTGTATCTAAGATGTGGCTAGAAATTCGAATGTTTTGATCATTTGACTTCAGTGTTTTGACTAGATTGAATGTTTTTGGAATTCGCAGTCCTAGCTTTCTTCATGTTTGCCTAACTTTGCCTGAGAAGGACATGCATATGTTTCCCTAAAGGACTGCAAACTCACGCAAACTTTTACTTTATCTTCCAGAAATGTCAATCGATAATTATTTACTTAATTTACCGCGAATGTGTACCAATTCTCTATTGATAATAATTAATCTTTCTTTATAGCTCCTGTTCACAATAGTACTCAAACAGCTTAGCTTTTACCTCAGCATTGTTGAAGGGGGAGGGGATCAATAGCTCTTAAGTTTGACGGGAAATTCACTATTGTCCAATAAACTACATTATTTGATGGTTATTCCAATGACTTTGGCAGTGATTGTAGATTGTATGCATCTCATGCGACAGCAATATTCGTACTTTTCTATGTCTATTTACGTTCACTTTTCCGTCATAATCAGCCGTTTCTAACTCTGTCGAGTGCCGAACGGAGAAGTATTGTCGGTTTCATTGAATATTTTTTCGCCTTGGGCGGCAATATGGAAGTTTGTGCTCTATCAGTTTACTGAAATTAAGAGTTGACAACACAATGCAATGCAATACGACACATTTATCAATATAGCATGATGCATACCTTAATCTTGATGCTGCAATCTTGATAACAGGATCTGATAGTACTATGCTATATTAACCAATACTATGCAATATTATACAATATTATACAACATCATAAAATACTATGCAATATCATACAATACTATACAGTATCATACAATAAATACTGGGCAACATTTATACAATACTATACAATATCCTACAATATTGCATAATTTATGATATATTCTTATGTTGCAACAGGGTCTGATAATGCTATCCGTTCATATGAACTGCCATCATCGTGTCATGGCGTACAAGATACACAGCCAAATGGCAGTGGTTTAACTGGTCAAACTCTCCTTTATGTCCTTCCTCCAGAGTTTAAAGTATCTGGCAAAGGCCTGTCCAAGGTATGTAGATGCTATTTAAGCCTGGTCCTCATACATCCCAAGGATCGTAATGATCGGGGATTTTTCAGATTCCAGATTTTAATGATAATTATAATCCTTGCGATAGTCCAGTTCACATATGTCGTAAGAACCCCAGTCTTTCGGAGATTGTCGGAGACGCATCAGAAAAATAGAAACGCTTCCTATTCTTAAGATTCTTACGATTCTTATGACATGGAACTGAGGTCGTCGGGGACAGACTGGGATACTTCATTTTGCTCGTTCTCATATATCATACGAATCGGGGATTGGAAAAATCCCCGATATTTACGATCTTTATGACATTATGAGAACCAGGCTTTAAGGACGGCTGTATCCTGTTTGCATTGTTGTTTGTTCAGGGAATGTTTTACTGTCGTTGATATTGCCTTTGTATGGCTATTAAGGTCAACTCTACTGTAGCTGGAAAATGCGGGAACATTCATTAAGCGTACTGAAACTTGTTTCCTCGTTAGGCACTTGTCAGAGTATTAAACCTTCATATCAGAAATCTTCCTATTACAGGCGCAGTACCTTAGTTGAGATTTATCAGTCTCTGGATTTTATTTTTGAAGCACGTTGAGTACACGCAGAATCCTGCACAATCATTTCCACAAATGCTTTTTTCTTTTGCTGACAGGCAAAAGTTGGTTGTATCGACTTTGATCATTTGTATGTGATATCAAAATGCATTATAGATGATAAAATGCAAGGTTTGTATTTTCATCTAGCTTCTTTAAGGAGTATTATTTGTCCTCTCGTAGTGCTGTCAGATATATATTTATATATGGACACTCATGAAAAAACTGCAACTTTTAGAACGTTTCGGCGCAAGCCTTCATCAGTTACCTGATAATGTAATTAATATACATACATGTATATTAAGGATCAGTTTATTTAGTACCGTGAATTGTATGCATCAATAAACTCGTTGGGACTAAAGACGGTCAAACATCAGTATAGAATGTTAAAGTATATATATGTCTTATAAATGATGGAAAAATCGCATGAAAGTAAATGGAATAGAGTAAGCATGGGAATGTGGAGCCTTAGAGATATGGGAATGATAATAGGGTGTACCCTTGGCCCATAGGATGTGAAGTGACAGTTGTGAAGTTAATGAATAAAAGAGGCCCTAGAACTAATCCGTGAGGTATTTCCAATTGTATCATATCTCCAACTAACATATGAGATGTTTGTTTTGAATCTTTGTTTCCTCTTTGATAAACAGTTTGCTATTAGCTTTAGAGCATCCCGACTGAAACTATAGGCAGCTAATTTTGCGAGCAAAAGATCGTGATTTATGCAATCCAATGCTTTAGAAAGGCTTACTAGCATGGCCCACCTATTCCCATATTGTCAAAACTTGCTCTACATTCTTGTACAAAAGTCAGCAAAACTTACTGAATGTTATGTCCATTTCATAAACCACCCAAAAGTAGAAAGAAGATGGTGCCACTGTAGTCTCAAGGTAGATTATATGCATGATACGTTGCAATCGAACTGCACTACGTGAATGATCTTCATAATCAAGGCACGTTCAATAAACAGGGTGATTATCATGAACAACATGAACGAGTAAAAAAGCAGGACTATTATGAAAACGCCTGACTGAAAGAAATATCATCAAGAAATCAATTGTGTGTGCGTGTGCAAATCAATTTCATTGCCGTAGACTAGTTCTTACAGCCTCACGTTTACAAACAGTTATCTAACAATACAGACATAGTTTTAGACAAAAGACTTCTCAAGGGTTTGCAAAGCTATCAGGAAGCTAATTTGACTCTCAAGAAGTTTGCAGTTTATATCGTTGAAGTGTATTTAAGCAATGGTTGGTAAATATATATGCAAATGCTGTGTTGCCAAAATTTGGTTTGTGTTATAACACGGGATGAAGGAGAATGATTAGTATGAAGCGGCTATTGTAATGCTTCACAAATCGTTTGAACCAATTGTGATGGAGGTACTCGTGATACACCTGGCCGAGGTCTTTTGATGTAAAAGTGCAGGGATTGATATGTGGTACGTGAGGCATGAAAGAAGAGAAGACCCTGTATTTCAGATATATTTATAGTTAAAGAAGTGAACACATAGTCCGTCTTTTGCCTGCTTTCTTTTGTTTGTGAGTTGAGTTCTCTTGTCTTATAGGCATTATCAGTATAATAAATACCAAATTTGGTACAGAGCAAGCAAGAACCACATTTCCCCTGTCATTTGGAAAAGAACACTCGTCATTAAAAGACGTGGTAATTTCATCTGCTCAGTATTGGAGAGGAAAGTTCATAATTGCTCTGACAAATTGTTTGATTGGCATTGATTGCAATGTATATTCTTCATCTCTTGCTTCTGCTCTTGGAAAACTGAAAAGGTGCGATGCTCTTTAAATGTGTGAATTGTTGATTACAAGCACAAATATAATGATTATGTTATGTTGTATCATACTTAATATAATTATGTGATGTTTAAGTATGTTGCTTTGCGGTTTATTTGTTATTCTTTGTTGTGCTCACTCTTCGTAATTGACGCAATTTCAAGCACGAGGAGTGTCAGTTGTACATTTTGGTTTTCCTGCTTTTTCCACGCAGTTTTCTAATTTGAACCAATGAATTGTTGTGTACGGGTTGATGTGACCTCTGTCGGATATTTTAATGTGTGAAGTATATCAATTACTGTATTGACTATATGACTTAAGGAAGGGAATTATTGTATTTAAAGTGATATTGCGCTCTTTTTGTTATGTTTTGTTATGTTATGTTATGTTTTGTTATGTTATGTTGTGTTATGTTATGTTATGTTATGTTATGTTATGTATGTTATGTTATGTTATGTTATGTTATGTTATGTTATGTTATGTTATGTTATGTTGTAAATAATTGTTATAGTTTACGCTGGTTCTTTTTTATGGTAAATATGATATGCGTTTATTGTTAAAATCATATTGAATTGTGTGTTTTACAGTTTCGAAAACTTTTCTTTCTTATTCAGCCGTAGTGTTGTAAATTCTCTGAAGTCCAAAGAATTGTCGTCTCCTTCTATGTTGGTGCCAAGTTCACTAAAGAGGTCTCACAAGGTTTGTTCGAGTTTATTCCATAGCAAAGCTTCCGAATATTTTCCATTTTAAACTTTTCTCTTTCTGATTGATATGCTACATTATCTTTTCTTCCGTCACTTTGGTTCCTACAGTTGATAACGTGCGATATGTCTATAATAGTTTGACTAGTGAGAGGCTTTACCTCGCTTTTGAAATATCCAACACATAGATGCGTTTCGTAGTTTCTGTTTCTGTTTCTGTTGTCGAACTTGATAAAATGGTTATATACATCTATTTTTCTTTCGAACACGTCATGCACGCGTTATGTGCGTACATAATATGAAAGTTTGTTTTAAAGTTTATGCTTATGTATACACCACAACTTAAAATTTATTTTTATAATTTGAAGGACGCAGGAACGAATGAAATGATTCAACAACAAGAAATTGAGGATTGGAAATTTATAGAAAAATTAGGAGATCCATCAAAAGTAAGTAATTTAAACTATTCCGTGAAACCTCGCCATTTCTATTCCATGAATTGCAAAGATTGTCATCAGATAAATCAATTTTTAACCAATGAACCCTTTGTCTTATATGACCTAGCAATACTGTTTTAGATATATACCCTCGTATGAAAACATTGAACCATATTCAGTGCACTTGTAAGCAAATTGTTTATGATTCTGTTAGATTAGTATGGATATATGACTTTTTTGAGCTATATTATATGAATATGAGTCTTGGCATTGTAATAGAAACAGGTGTAGTCAACATAGTTTCACTTGTTTTCCTTTATTTTAGACAAGAACAGTTAAACAATTTAGTAAAGAACTGACTCTTTTTCTGCAAAAACTTCGCATGAGAGGTGGGAGACTATTTCATTGACTGTCATTTCATAAATTGCTTATCCACATTTAGGTATGACCAATGTGTTGTGAACGTAAGCATTGCAATCTTCGGTCAACTCTAACACTTAAGCCAATTTGTCCATCTCCTTTCATTCAGTTATATCATCATTTACTCACACCTCATCTCAAGCATCTCTTTACGTCAGCACAAGTACCAATTAGCTAGTTATTACTCTGCTATTGTTCTGTCTCTTAGCTTTGCGGACCAATCATCATGCAGCTCGACCTAAATTTAGCTGTAGAAGGCATGTATAGTCAGAATCCTACATGATGATTGGTCAATTAGGTTGGC
This sequence comes from Mastigias papua, assembly GCA_964019165.1. NCBI lineage: Eukaryota > Metazoa > Cnidaria > Scyphozoa > Rhizostomeae > Mastigiidae > Mastigias > Mastigias papua. Next base: position 13,405,585 of record OZ025275.1, read on the forward strand.
AGAAAATAGACTGCATCAAAACTCTCAAACATTTAGTAGTTATGTTCTTTTTGGTAATCATGTCGTTGCCACGCCATTCATATAGTTACGTTAGATTAAGCCTTTGATTCACGTGTTTCATGCTAGCTTTATATGTTAAATATTTCTGTATAAATGTGCACTGTATATGTAGTAAAGTTTAGTTTAACGCCGTCTCTTCTTTGGCTCCGTGTTCTCTGCACGTTAAATAAGATGCCAGAATCAGCAATGGACAAAGTGCATCCGAATGAACACAAATGTATAGGATTGCCATCGTTTATCTATATTAAAGCGTCAGTCCTGGAGATAAATGTATAGTGGAGGAGCTTTTAGTGCTACCCAGCAGGGATTCAGTGCTGGGCGCTCAGGGGTGCATCTTCATTTGTTACATTTGTTGGAGTGTTTACGAATGCGTACCTCCCTTGAATTTCAAGTTTTTTGAAGTGTCTTCGATTTTTTGACTTTGCTTAGGATTTGTGATCTCTTTTTAATGTTGCTGTGTTTTTAAACGACTTTAAAATCAATTCGCAAATTATGTGAAAATTCAAGGAAGATCGAGAAATGAATTTCACCAGTTTTGCGAAAATTCTGCAGGGTGTGGTATAAAAGATTTTCCAAGTACATGATTCTGTTTAGAGTCTCTCCTGTTAAAGATTTAGCACACCACTACCGTTGCTTAGAAGGAAACACATTACAACCAAACCCACACGTAATGATGTGATCCTTTGTAAATGTCTTTGGCTGATTAGAAGACAATGACTTTGTTCAATTCTTGTAGTTAAAGAACGCTTAGATCTTACTAAAATCGAATCGCCACATCATAAATCTGAGGAGCCTGCAAGGAAAAGGATAAAGAAGGTAATAGCTAGTAAAATAATCTAATTTTTGCGATGTCCTTTAGTGTTGCATTATACTTATCGATCAAATTACTCTTTATGTTTGTAAAGCTTGGTTTCCACATCGTCGTAATTGCCGGGAACATGCCCCAGGCATTGCATCGGTGATACTACGGTATGGTTACGGCGATATGGGAACATTTTTTGGTTATGTCGCCCACGTCTCTGTAGTGTCGCCGACGTCCTAGTAGAGTTGAAAAAAGTTAAGATGGGTTAATTTTTTTGGATAGTTTCCGATGCATTGCCGTCGAGTCCCCGATGACTGGTACGCGTGACGCGTCCCTATGGAAACCAGGCTTAAGCTAATATTTTTCTTCTTTTCAGTTATAAATGATGAAGGATACACGTTCTTCAAACTTATTGTCAAATTCGTTGTAATTTTCTATGGCATTATGGTAGCAATTTGCTGCAATTTTATGCGAGAATTTGATGATTTTTCAAAATTTTTACCGCATTTTTCATTGCCTGATTCGATTTTTTTAAGCACATGATGATACCAAAACAGTTTGTGGATGTAGTTGTGAAGCGATGTGTTGAAGAGGATACCCTTTGGTCAAGTCCAATTCCACTTCAACTCTTAGGCCTGAAATGTATATCACCGAGGTGAGATGGTTAATTTGGTACAAGTATGCTGCAGTACTCATTATTCTGCGTGAGCACGCGAACGCTGCCCGCAGGCACAGAATGATACACTCAAAATTTCTGCAGACACTATTGATCCAAACCTACTAAATGATTGTTACTACTTACGCTAGTGTTTGCACTGGGCAATTTCTATTGTAACTTCTGTTGCAACACCATTGCAACTTGTGTTGCGGCACCATTGCGACTTGTGTTGCAACACCATTTCGACATAAGTTGCAGACATATTGCCCCATGTTGCGTGTCATTCTGTACGTTGCAAGTTGCAGAAATCGTTGCTACGTTTAACACCCTGGACAAAAAGCTTTGCAATCCCTTCACTCACTTTTGCGATGCAAGTTGCCGTGAAAAATTGCCCCCGTCTAACACTAGTTAGTTTTTTAGAATACATTTCAGCTGGAAACCAGTAAAAGAGATTTGCAAGTTATCTGCGTCTAAGCATACGTAATATCCTGCTTTAATTTGTAGGCATATCTTGTGCTGAGATATGTGCTGGCAGGCCCAACACACTTTGAATGAGCCGTGCGTTGTATACTGTAGATTGTGTTGAAATAAGATTACTTAACTGGTTTCCTGTAAATTTGAATTCGAATATAAGATACTGTGGGTGATAGTACAATGTTGTGTAGCCTCTGCTTTACATACAGGGCGCACGTGGTTCGAATCCTCGGATACACTTTCAAAGTAGGGCATTAGTCCTTTTGAAATCATCAACTAACTGCGCGATGGCCCGGGTGGCAGGCTGGCAAATTAGAGCAATGCAATACGCAGCTCTAGCGGTATGTTAACTTCGATGGACTTTTGGAGGTTAAAGAATAGCAAGCCATTTATTTGGAGCACCCGCCCAAGGACAATAAACTCCCTTACTTCCTTCTTTCTTACTTATATACATACTTGTTTTAATTACTTCTATTTTTCTGATTTAGACAATGCTCCGACATCATAGCAAAATCTCTCAAAACAAAATCAGTAGTAAGTTTGTTTTTTGTATTTATTCATTTTTGTTCTTGTTTTTCTGTCCATGATGGATTGATTGTAGAATGATATTTAGTGCAATTAAGGGTCTGACACGGGTTTTGATTTGTACTTTAACGGTGGCAGTGTTTTTCCACCATAATAGCTAGGGCCTATTTTGTTCAATACATCCAGCTTATCCTGATCCTTGATTTAACAATTTAGTATATATTTATTCATGTATGTTGATATCTGGATTAGTGACCATGTAGGCTTTACGTTGCCCACAATTATATATTATTTTACATGACACAGAGCTGCATTTTCAGGGTGTCCTCCAGAAGTGTTTCGAATCCATAAAAGGCATTTATGATAAAGACATCGTTCGGTGCATCCAGTTTACTCTATGGTACGTTCCTCTATTTTTTTCTAATAGAAATGGAAGGACAACACTGAGCGACGTAACTTATCAGCGATTTAGCTATCAATTTGCAATCCAACCATGTAATTGGTACATAGAGTGAAAATTATATTTCTTCCTTTCAGTCAAAAAGTAGATGCGGGAGTGTGGAAATGCCCAGAAGTATTCAACGGAGAAACTTTGCCTGATTTAGTAAAAATAGAACACCGTTCATTTAAATTCCTGTATCCTTTTCTGATTGGTTTCTATGAAAATGAGGATTTCGACAGTTATATTAAGAAATGGGAACATGAAACCGAGACTGTGTATGAAAGTTCCATGGCATTGCTCCGGAATTTATGTTTAGATAGCTGGCCTTTTAGTCTACACAAAATCGTTTCCTTTTACCTACAGTTTATTTGGTCTCATTTCCTTCTACCCATTGCCATTGCCTATTCTCCATTGCCATCATTTTGTATTTGTGACTGGAAGGGAAAGTATAGAATATCTTTTCTTTGAATGTAAACCTTTGGTTTTCTGCTATCTTTACTATACATATTCGCATCATGTCTAAATAGCTTTTCATTGTTTTTTATTTTTGGCTTGATATCGTTGAAAATATTTCATGAAAGTACATTGATGTTATCTTGATATTTTTTCATCATTTCTTGTGTATCTCTGAATACTGAAATATCACCAGCCATCTAACAAAGCAAGTAATTTCAATACACATTCATTTTATAAAAAGCATATGTACAGTAAAAACCAATACTTAAGAACCTTCATTTATTAAAAGCCAATGACCTGAAATTGCATATTTTGGAATCAATTGATTAGAACCTTTCCAGCCTGATATTCTAACTAGGCTCTTACAAATGGTTTCTTTCTCTATCCACTGAGAGATAAACCCAATCTTCTTGCCATTCAACCCAGTTCAATGGTGCTCCAAGGCCTGCAGGGGCAAGATTGATGTGAAATTGGTTAGGCAAAGAATGTATAGCTTTGGCTAAAATTCATTGTTCACAGACTCTATGAGCCTATAATTTTTCAATGCTTAGTTATCCTTTAAGTGCATTTGTTTAGGACCCTGTGTTGAGAACCTACACCCTGGTCACAAGAAGTGTCTCACCATATAAGAATACACACAGGCTCATTTCAGAATTTTAGGGTTCTTTTGTACGGGCTTTTAATGTACGAGAGACTTGGGGCCCAAATGGGGAAAAATTAAGACACATTTAGGAACACAGGCAAGCTGAACTTCTTTAGTTCTAAAGTGATTTACTCTGTGCATACTGTAGCGATGAGGGAAAATGTTAAGAGACATCCAAGTTGAAAGCAGAATCTTATGTTAAAAGGGATAGATAATTTGACACCCCATTACTCATTTTAATTTCGTTGTACTTAAGTATTGTAGATTAGTAGAGATGCAAGGCTTTTTGTGTTTGAGCCATGGTATATTCCTTGACGTGAAAGTCTTGTTATATTAAATTATTCTTTTAATGAATACTCGATGAGAGAAATGCTTCGAAATTTATCCAGTATTGAAACAAAGGTATTTATTTTTATATTTCATTCATAGATTTCTTTTGCAAATGAATGCTTCATATTGGATGGTAGCGAAGTGATAATGTATTAAACACACATACTTCCCTTCTCCTTGGCTTTAAATTTACTGATCTGTTATAGACTAACTACTCCTTATTTCTCATTTTATTATTGTTTCAAAACCATGGGTCTTAGTAGACAATTATTCAGCTCTTGATTTAGTTAATTATTATTTGTAGGAAATTCTTCAAGTTTTATTCGAACTGATAACTCGACAAATGAGGAAACAAAACTTTGTTGTGGGACATAGCAAGGTAAGATGCAGGACGAGTTTATGTCAAACATTTTGTGTGTCAAGAGAAACTGCATTGTTATTCTAATAGATTGAGTAGATTATCTGTGTCATATATTTATTGTCTCTTGAAATGAGCAAAAACCATATCTTAAAGCCTTTCTTCTATATTTATATGGTCTTCGACATAAAATTAAACGAACGATATATATGGAGTCGACTTACCTGTTGGACAAATTAGACTTGGACTGAGGACCCAAATAATAAAAAAGACCCAGCTCTGCTCTTGACAAATATGTATAGTACATGTCTTGTTGTAGTAATACAGCACTTTATTTTGCCTCCCGCTTAGATTCACATATTTAGAGGGCCCGTTTAGCTTGTGGACCGGGGTCCATGAATCTTTCAGTCTACCCCTGGGCTATTTAATATTATTTCAATTATATATAAGATTACTAGAAGCTTCATTCTTGTGGAAAAGAAAGCAGAGATGTCACTGTTTGATTGCACTACGGTGATGTCAACTTGTTAGTGCAGTCGAATATGCAGTTGTTAGGAAAGTGTGATACCTTTGCTTTCGCCGAAAATGAAGCCTCTGGCAATCTTATATGTTATCAAGTTCTCGCCTGAATTGACATTTTCATTTCATTATTTCCGTTTAAAATCCCCATTAACGAACTATTTGGTGATATTCAGTAATTTGGAGGTAGGCTCTTGAGTCCACAGTGGTACAGTTAGGAACTTGGATGCACATCAGAGTGTATTTTCTGGTGATTTTTCTTTGATGATCCACAATACTAAAAGTGGCGAATCTAGCATGGGCCATTGGAGGGGGCCACAAAAATCCGATTGGCTCAAAAGGGCCTGTCAGGCCATTTTGGCACCTTACTGTTTGGGAACCATGGTCCTCCCTGTCCTCCTCTGGATCCGCTGCTGACTAAGGCCGTGGGGGTAGCCACTGTCCTTTACTCCCCGTGGTTTCGTCCCTGTTTTGTCTTAAAGTAATCACAAAGTATAGTAGGGTAGAATGTTATTGTATTGTAATGAGTTATATCATTAGAAAAAAATACTAAAAGCAGATGTTGGAATGAAAAGAATGTTGATCATATGTTGTGCGTTTTATCATTTGGAAATTTTTTTTATCATGTTTGCTGTTATGAGGAATTGAAATGTGGAGTAAACATATGTTTATCTTACGTTAATTGCTTGTATCTCCTTAATGCTTTAATGCAAGGAGTTTTCCCCATAAGGTTATCGATTGGATCTCCATGATCATCGATGCAAAATTCACGACAATCATCCTATCGAGTGACCTATGTTGTCTCGTCAAATTGATAAAAGAAACTGTCGGAAAGCAAGTAAGTTTCCCTTCTTGCATTTTTCTCAATTTACCATTTTCATTCCCCACTTTACAAATTTTCATGTCACATCGTCTTGTACCTGCTGCACTCCATACGTTATATTTCCCAATACCCTTTGGTGTTAAGCTGACTCTTTGAGGACATGGTTATGCTTCTTTTAATCCACTTACACGTTTTTGTATAAGAAGGAAGTGTTTGAGAAACCTGATTCGCAACTTAGGTAGAAGTTAAGAAACATTTAAGAGAGAAAGGCAAGCTGAACTTCAAAATTGGATTTGAATACCTGTCCTTAAAGATAATTTGTCTTTTGCACTGTGTTCCAGTGGAAGATATCTTCATGAACTTTAGCGTTAGGACGGGGGTGAGTTCAAGAAAGAAGAAACTGATTTATTGTTCTATGAATGGAGTTAATTATCCTTTCTGGTCAAGAGAAGTTATTTCAAAATATCCCTTTCCCTACTCAAATTCGAATTTCAAACCTTGAATACACAATTATGTAAATAATTCAAAGAATCTGAACATTTGATTTTTCTAGACACTAGTTTTCTACTATGCACTTTAACCTTGTGATTCTTAAAAGGAGGGACACCTCATCTCTTTAGTCTATCTAACTTGAGGGGCTCCTCCGTAAGAATCCCATTACATACTAATGATTCATTTCCTCGTTTCATAATTGCCTCATTTAAGTTGCTGGTGTTGAAGAATATTAAGAAATATTTATGGAACATTTGAACTTTGATTTAACAAATAAGTAAGAAACATCCAGGCCGAAAATGGAAAGCTTGCTTCATATTGAAGAAGGCTCTGAGTTTTCTCTTTGATTTTAATGTCTTTCTGATAATTATTTTATTAGAAATTTTCTTCAGTTTTGTTGATTAAATTTATGTCTCAATACTTTGCAGATGCAATACTTTGAAAAACTGCAACAACTAGAACCATATCTTTTGCAACTGGAAAGAAAATACAAGCTGCCAGCAAACAAGAAACATGTTGCTGCATACTCTGTCGAAACAATAGCTATATAATGCTATTTGATATTCTGTATTTTGGTAGATATCCTTGGTAAGCATTCATAATGCAATTCACTCGAGTGTTTTGTCTATCGAATTTCAAATCTGAACTATTGATAAAATTTAAACAAAGTGTATCATAGCGGCAAAAGATATTATACCAGTAGATTTTCACTACGACCAGCGCTTACAATAGTGAGGAGAGTTAAACACAGAAAGGAAATACAAACAAACAAACAAACAAACAAACAAACAAACAAACAAACAAACAAAATGCAAGATAGGCTGCTGTTGAGTATTTTTCCCAGGAACGCAAGAGCAAGGCTTATGAGGCCAACTATTTGTTGTCATCCATTGATGCAGATATCATATCTTTTTTGTCAAAAGAAGGGCACTCCCATCCCTCTTGCTTCCCTTAGGAAAAGACAATGGGGGTGATTGCCTCCTGCACCCATCTTTCTGGTGTCTTTGCTTTTTTCTACCAATCTTTTGCAATGTTATGTTGAGAGCTAGATCTGCTTCATCGGATAATTGAGTTTGTTGTTGGATGTTCTCATGAAATTTGGACGCGATTTACTTATAGTGAAAGCGAATAAATTAATGGGCAGAACGAATGTTAACATTACATGTTGCTCGTACTTTGTAGACATTTGCCAAAATTTTCTACATGTTTATGTGAAAGAAAGTAGCAGGGTTTGGTTTTGTTTTAGATTTAGTTTGGTACAAAATCCAGAGCCTTAAAAAGTATAGGGTTTCTGATTTTCAATGATTTTGTATTGCACTATATTGTATTGTCGTCCTGAAAAGAATCTGTAAATTTAGGAGATGGTAAAATTTACATATGAAAGTGAAGGAAATTAGCTGGACATAATTTTGGGTTAGGCTTCACCGGTTTGGACAAGAAATCGAGACACACTCCGAGCAGCCTCGTTTGCATGTGTATGTTTACTTTGGTAGAGAGATTAAGATGGATGGCTCAGTGGATGGCCTTGGTACCTTGGCCTTGAGTCCCTCTGGAGGCAAAGGAATTAAGTCAAATTGTTATACTTGAATTGAAAATATCCAAGCTATGAAGCCGAATGATATACATGGAATATGGCGGGTAAGAAAAAAGTTAGCTCACTCGTTAATCCTGTCTGCTTTGTCTAGACTGCTGAGTCTGCCAAAGTGCGTTCAATCAAAGCTCATGCCAGAGATTTATTCACTTACTGTTGCTTTCATGCCAAGGTAGTTCGAAAATAGATCACTTTATTATCATATCATCGCGCGTCAACATTAAAAGACGCAACCTCTCACGCCAGTACACCGAGGAAACGACGTTTACGCCGGATAACTCCTGCATAGGCTGCTGTGCATGTAATGCACTCAGGCAAGTGTGACAAATGTACGCTCGAGATGTTTTGGCTTAGTTGATACTGCATACATAGGAATGGGCATGGCATGGCATTTACAGCCATGGTAGGACATGGTGTAACTGTTTAATTTGAATATTTTCCAGCTAACATAATGATAGTAATGAAGCATAGGTTGCTCTGACGTACATACATGCTGCTCGATACTGAATTTGTTTAGGGTGAGAACACAACAGAAAATAACGAAGCAGGTTTTTTCTTTGAAAGCTAAAGTGTACACTTATTGGGCACAACTAGTGCACACTTGCAAACCTAACCATTTGCTCGTGAACACACAAGTTCACATTGAACAAGGGCATATTCTTCAGTTGAGTCAGCTTGGGATCTCTTCAAATTCTTTTATACTCCAGATGCAGAGTGGGTAATGGTGCTGAAGTCAATGCTTCCTTCATTTGTTGCATGCTTTCAAATGGAATTCTATTGCTAGACTAAGACAAATACAGCCATTTTGCAAAAATAAGGTTATTCCACTTTTTTCTTGGTTACATCTTAGTCCATCTTGTTATGAATTGCTAGGACAAAAGTAATAGCCATGTAGCTGACCCTGAAATGTCTCTATTTATTAAGGTGGTGGAGCACAAGCTATCAGATCCAGAACATGTTGATTATAAAAATATTATGAGATCTTTTGACCAGTATTGCCTCAAAGGGTTTGTTCATTTTATTAATTTAATTTTTAGGAAACTGGGAAAGTGCTTATTCTACTATATTGAAAAATTTTTGTATGTACAGTATTTATCTTGATGTTTTAGAAAAGACAAATTAAAATAGCAAATAAAGTTTTTTGGCATAGTGGCAAAGTTCAGTTTAGAGTTGTTGTTTGTTAGTGACTCCTGTTTTGAGGAAACCAATTTCCCATATTGAGTTTGTAAACAGTAGGAGCTTTGCACTGAAGTCTTGAGAAAAAGCTTCCTGCACACTTTGTATTGCATTGCTGATGCTCAAAAGAAGTTTCACAGAAGTGCAGGGGTTTTTTATCTTGTGTAATTGTATATTTTATTGAAAATAATATCTATCATGACATTAAAAAGTAGATCACTTAAAATCTGTGAGTAATGAATAATAAGAAATATACAAATTTTATTTATATATATACATTTCTATATATATATATATATATATATATATATATATATATATATATATATATATATATATATATATATATATATATATATATATATATATATATATATATATATATATATATATATATATATATATATATATATATATATATATATATATATATATATATATATATATATATATATATATATATATATATATATATATATATTATTTTCTTTTTGTAGGACAGAGCTAGAGATAAGTAGAAATGGAAACATGTCATGGAGTGGACATTCTAATGAGGAAATGCACCCATATTTGAAAGCAAAGAGTTTTACCATAGTGTGTATCTCTTGAAATAAATGGTATACTTTTGTTAACCATTTTAAAGTACGGAAATGCAAATCTGACTTAAAGTATTGTTCTTAGGGTAAGGAGTGTAGTTTCATCTATACATCTATATATAATTTAAGTTCTGTGTTTAAAATATGTAAAGTAAGTAAGGGAAGCATATTGGATAGGGATTTAATTGTTCTTCCATTGACTCTAGATTGAGTTGAAAATGTTCAGTTGCTAAGCAATACAGATCTATCCAATGCTGGAAATTATTTATGAACAAAGTAAACTAATGAATTTCTGATAAAATGCATATTTTTATGCTAATATTTTACTATGTTCTTTGTGCTCTTGGTTGTATTTAATATTGCTATGTATTTAGTAACTATTTAATGGATAGGCACAGGGTTCTGCAAGAGAGGGACTTAGGGGGCTGAGGCCTCTTCTGATTTTTCAAAGAGGGGCTGTGCCCCCTTATATGAATCAGGATAATAGAATGGGATCCTAATGGAATCAGATTACAGCTGTTCTTTCCATTATTACTAAAATACATCAATATTGCACAAGTTTGTCATATTGTAATGTTGCTGCTAAAAGTTTTCATAAATTATTAGGGATATTAGGGATTATTAGGGACTGACCTTTGCCTTTAATATTTATATATATATCTTTTTGTTATTTTATTTGCATTGATATTTATTTGTAGTTTTCTTCTTTTCACTAATGAGGTTGAAGGATATAAAGTGTCTTTGATATGGATGTATATTGGAAAAGGGTCATTGAAGATAGAATTTGAGGTAAGATTTCATTCACCTTGATATTTGTACAGGTGCATAGTTTGTAGCATTGATAGCTTATTAAAGGTAAATAAAAAAGTGCTAGTAATTATTAACCAACTAATTTCTACTTACCTGCACATTTTTGTTAGGATAGCAGTTTCATATTCTAATTCATACTTTTTCCAGATAGCACTAGATAGAGATCTCCTGAGTTTACATCATAAACATGGCATCAATCTTGAAATGCAAAGAGTGAGTATTTTGACTTTATTACAGGTTAATTAGCAATTGGGAGAACAGAGATATCAGGCAATTGTTAGTGAATTTATGTTCTGTTGTGGAAATTATATGAAAGACTGGGAATTTAAACTAAATTTGAAAAAATCAAGGAATTTGGTACTTTTACTTTTTCAAAATTGAAGCTATCGTTTTTTCCATATTGGACTAAAAAATTTCAGGGAACTGTGCCAATTTCATAAAAGAACTAAGGGGAACTTCATAGGTAAACTCTACTAGTCCATCCTGCGTTTTGTGTTTTTTTTTTATAGAATTGAAGCAATCAATAAGTAGATTTGTCAGTTTTAGTAGACAATAGTTTAATCCTTTAATAATGAGGGCCTTAAAAAGTATTTAACAAAGAACTGCCTGGCTACATGTTAGTATCTTTCATCCTAAATCAACACTGCCATTGACTTAGGCCAAATCATTATAGACACTGATGTTGATAAATCAGACAGGCCATTATAGAAACTTCTGTTGACTATACCATTTCATAGAAAAATCTAAATTTGTGTCTCAGATTTGTGACCTGGCAGTTCTTTTGATTGTACAATGCTACTCATTGCCTCCCTCTTTAATAACTTCATACTTAAGGTGTGATTCCTGACTTATTTAAGAAAATACCTTTGTAGTTTCTGTACTGGGTGTAGTGATATGGATTGTAACTTTTAGGTCTCTGAAAAGACCTCTGATGAAAAGCCATTTAGTTTGTGTGATGCACTGTGTGATGATGAGTTTAAAGACTTTGAAATTGTTTCAGAGAGTGGGAAGCATGTAAGGCCATCACTTTTTATATCTAATGTTTGCCCATGTGTGTTTTTGATTTTGAGTCTTATATGAGTATTTAGATTATTTTCCCACCTTTTTCAATCCATGCTTGCTCGTAAGAAAGTAAATTTATTTTGTTTATTGGTATTATCCCCAAAATAAATGTACTCTTGGGTGCCTTATAGAAGGGGGATATCGGCAACCAGGGAGGCTGGGACACTTTTTATACATTTACTTAGCGAGGAGTGCTATTTGGTGGGGGGGGGGAGAGGAAGGTAGAAATTTCTAAATCATCAATTTATGTGTGACAGAGAGATTTATGAATAGGTTTGCATAGTGCATGTAGCTGTAAAATGCCTCTGTGGCTTTGTATGAAGTTTGGCAAGTACAGAAAAGTGCACACTTGAAAAATTCAAGTTGTGATATTTGATAGTGTTGGTAAATTGGGTCAAAAATTTTGTATGAGATGGATTAGTAATAAGTGGGGTCTTAATAGGACCCAAGAAGATCAGAAAAAACCTGAAATGTAATAAGCATCCATTCTATTAGGCACCCAATTGTATACATCAGGATTCTTCTACTATTATTCCATTGGTCTTATTGTTTTCCGATTGCTATTTAAACAAGCGTGAGTATGAAAAGGACAGTAGTACGAACTTTATCAAATTGAACGATGCAAGTCAAGCCTATTGTTGTCGTATCTTTTCACAATTGAATTACTTGTTACATGAATTTATTGAGTTGAAATATGAATAGTAGAATGACTGATGCTGTTTATTGCTTGTCTCTCTGATTGAAAATTCAACCACAGTCACACATACTCACTGGAAAGGGGCTTAGTCCCTCAAAACTTTCCTCAATTTAGCAAACGGGACTGAAATTCCTCATGACCCTTGCTCGGCACCCTTGCTGGGCATAATTTCAAAGTTGACTATACAGGCAAAGGTAAAGGCTAGCCCCATATACGTTTCCGTACGTTGGGGAGTTCCTGTTAGAGAGGACACTTATCCTGGGCCGTCACCAAAGCAAGGTAGGGTGGCTAGTTCCTTCCCTCGCTACCTTTATCTCCTGAGTGTTGCTAGCAGTACTCATTTGCTGCTGGTTGGAGAGTGAGCGAGCATCGCAAGTATCGCTCGAGGGTTTCCTTCGAACCGTCAAAATTATGAAGCACTATTTCATACTTAGTGAAATTGCAATATTGTATAGTCCTAATGCATCCAATTTCTCATTCTAGTTTTCTTGCCACAAGTGCATACTTAGTAGTGTCTTCAAGGAAGAAAATTGGCAAGATGGAAATCACTTCTTGTCTAATTCAAGTGATAATATCATAGCGGCAGTTCTTCATTTCTCTTACTGTGGTTGTTTGCCAAGTTGGCTGGATTTGAATGGTGCCCAAACGCTAATGAAAGTTTTGCAGGGAACAACAGCTTCACCACCTAGCATCCTTGCAACTGTTCAGTCATATTTGCATTGTTTGGGTGTCATAGATTGTAAGTATAGATTTCCAGCATATTATAGGTCTACATAAACTCCCCAGCTAGATATATCGAAGATATAATTTTTCATCAGTCATCTTTCCAGGTAATAGATAATGGTTAAATGTTTAGATAGAACCCTGGTTTGCTTTGCTGATGATCAATGGTTCAATACGCGCCTTGGGCTATAGTTTTAGATTCTCGTTTGCTGTTCATACAGCAGCCAATAGGTATGAGGTGGAAGCACTTGGGAAATATAAGTGGCAAGAAAAGGCACTACCCTCTCTACCTTACGATGTCGAAGTCTCTTCTCCAACAGGCACCCACAACGTATATAATTCTTTTATGGGACTAACCTTTTCATTCATCTTTAATTGAAGAGGAAGCCTTTGAAGGATTGTTGTAACTGCGATAGCTTTTTATCATTAGATGGTTGTTCTTAAAGCGATCAAATGTGTGAATGAATGAGCTTTGTTTACACTCTTCTTCTCGTAGTATTGCAAGGGATTGCACGAGACATAGAGAACTGTTTTACAAGTATTTTGCATCTATTGACTGGAGTTGAATCTGCACTTGCAATTTGCGCATCTACTAGCTCAGCTGAAGAAGTAGATAAGCTAGTTCACCATGGGAAGCAGATCTTGCAAGAGGCAATTTTAGGTAAGCCCTATCAACTGTTAACCAATACTGCTGCATCAATTCCCGCCTATCAAGAGTCTCATTAGTCTGACTGCCATTCGTAGAGCTGTGTCATTTTAAATGAATTTGTCATATTGTTGATTTCCAGTGTCGCTAGAGATCCAATGAAATCGAGACATTGATTTGTTTACTCTTTGCCTTCACGCGCTATTCAAGCAAAAAAGCGTACAATTACGATTGATAGCGATAGTCAATATATCAACGCAACTATAATGAAATAATTTTGCCTAGGGCTGTTTTCGCTTCTCTCTTGGTGTAAAACGTACACAGAAGGTAGAAATATTCTAACAATGAAAATGAAGAAGGAGGCATGCCAGAAAATACTTGACTTGTAAGTTTTAGTTTTAGTTGTTAGCATTTTTCATATTTATTCTTATAGTTATTCATTTTAGCATAAGATTTTTTGTATTTATTGGCTATTTTTGACTTTTGTGCAATTCCAATGAAAAAGTATCAAATGATAATATGTATTTTAATTCTTGATTATACCTGAGTGCGTTGAGAATTTTAGAGAAAAGGGGGAAAGCATATTTTTCTTGATTAGGCCAATTTGATAGCAATTTGTTAGACAATGCAACTGCCTAATCATAGAGGTATATATAAGTGTACATTCTTACTGCCTCGTTATGGTAGAAGGCCATCCTATGGGCCACGCCCATAATTAATCCCAATATTTCATTCTTAACCGTTCAAATTTAAATACATACCAGGTGATACAATTGGTATACAGAATTGATGTACGTTATACGTAACACCGTAGGAAAGGGTCGGTTCATGCTACTAAGCTAGGAAGTCATCAACCTAGCATAGTCTCATTGGAGAAGGGCTGCACCCCCAGAAACTCTCATCACTTTCACAAAGGGGGCTTACCTCCTGGAGCCCCCTCTACGGTACCCCTGGAAGAAGGGCAGAAAACGTGACAGGCCGATGCATTCCTTTGTTAGAATTGAATCCACTTCATAGTTTCACGTGAGAAGGGGACTTTTTAGGAACAATTTGCATTAATATTTAGCCGGATAATGATGTTTGGATGGCATCGAAAGGCCACTCAATAAACTTACTACCGCTAGTATTTGTTACCAGGTGTTGTAGGAAGAAAATTGTTATTAAGGAAAATACTTAATTTGTCCGGGCCATCATTTAAGGAAATGTGACTAGTAGGCCTAGCCACAGCCAGGTCTGGTTTGTATGCCCAAAGAGAGGCTATCCAATAGACTCTTGCTCTTCTGCTCAGTCCACTAGCAGACTGACTTGCCAAGAAGGGGGCCCACTGGAGCGATGGTCCTTTAGTGATAATGTTAAAAGATGCCCTGATATCGTATGTTTTGTTTGATAAATTACGCCACATAACTCGTATTGAACTTAAGAGCAACTGTCTTTTATCAGTTGACAGGTTTTATAAGCCTTTTCTTCTTAATTGATCTTTTATAAATTATCTCAGATTTTTAGACTTTGGCAGGGAAATTAAAAGCAGAAATCATCGGTTGGTATCAAAAGCTGCTTTGCTGCCGATGGCTTCATTCTCTAGTATGTCCGAGACTCTTCTCCCAGAGGTGATTCCCTGTCTCTCTTTGTCGTCTTTTTTAGAAGCTATTTTTATTATTTCAAAACATGTTCCCGTTACTCACATCGTATACCATGTATATTTTGGTATCTAAGTTTGATTACTATCATATCCTTTTTATATCTGAAGCAGAATTTCTGCTTTCAACGTCATGTCTCTCGCCATTTTGTCAAATCCAAGTGTCTCGTAAACAGTTTCGTAAAGCTCTTTAAATTTCCAAAAAACTAGATGATGCAACTTTGAGACATATCGTGAGTTCAATGTTTCAATTGATCTCATGAGCTTAATTTTGATTGTAACTGTGCATGCATAGTGAATTATCTTAAATGGTGAATTTGTTTCCAGTTTGACCCAAGAGTTCCTTCTAAAACATATGGCCAAAACCTACTTTGGAAGGGCAGCCTGCCTGTGTTTCTTAAATATTTCTTGATTATGACCTGATTTGAGCCTCTTGTTTCTTATAATAACATGGGGCTGCAGATTTTGCTGTAAATGTTCAGATTTTGCTGTAAGATGCTGCAAGATTTTGCTGTAAATGGTCAGATTTTGCTGTAAGATGCTACAAGATTTTGCTGTAAATGTTCAGATTTTGCTGTAAGATGCTGCAAGATTTTGCTGTAAATTACTGCAGTTGTTCCACTTTCCATATCAATCTTATTTATCATTTTATGCTGATCATGCGCCGTGTTTCTTATAAGCAATAAGTAGACATGATAGAGATGCTTTGATCTCAGGGTTGTCTAGAATCTGGAAAACCTGGGGAAGTCGAGGAATTGTTTGTTGAAAAAGTCCTGGAAACCCTGATCATAAAAACCATACATGCTATTGATGCTCTTTCAATCCAGCTTACTACAAGATCAGTTTCATTGTTTTTCATAGTTCGAAAAAGTGTTGCAAGATTCTCCAGCTTTTTATAGTTGCTGGACTAGTGCCGTGACTGGTATATTTGATGATTTGATTGAAGCGAACAAGCAGGCTGAAATGAAGCAGAAAGGAGTTAAATTCTTTTGGGGAATTTATAATGTAAGAATTCGTCTCATTTTTATTTTGTTTCGAAAATCGAAGACTTGAATCTTGCCGCTTTCTTATTCACTGTTTCATTTGAATCCCGTGGTTCCTTGCCACTTCTTGTCTTCCTTTATTCAGTTTGCCGAGTATGATTTGAACCAAAGCAAAAAATAGCACAGCCAGTTGCTGAGTCTCTTTTACATTTGATTACGTCTTTTGAACGTCAACGTTCAGTTTTGGTAGCACAATCTCATAATTTTGAAGCCATTCTTTTAATTTTCTCTGCTCATATTTTGAATCATACCATACATATCACGCATATAACTGGATGCAGAATTAAGTTTTGTATTCCATACTGTTATGATATTGTTGCATAATGATTAGAGCTTCTACATCACAACCGGGAAGTCATGGATTCAAGCCCAGGTCGAGTCATACCATACAAAATCGTCAGCAAATACACCCGTGAAAGTGGCGCTGTCTACATCATTTCGTTGTCTTTCATGCACTGGTTCCTAAAATTAGTAGGCGGAAGCTCTGATAAGCTCCGGGGGATTGCAAATATTTCAAAAATTAATAGATAGCCCCACTGATTTATTATGTACTTTGTCGTCTAATATTGCATCATTTTTTACTTAAATGCCTTACTTATGATAATGTTTTCCGACAGACTATGGTATTTGAAGACATGGAGCAACTATGCGACTTGAAGGAGGTACTCGACTGTAAAGTTGACGATACATTCGAAATTTTGTAAGATTTAATTTTTTTCCTCATCGTTAAAAGGTTAAACTCAAGAGTAGAAAAACAGTATTACATTTGGCTGTCTCATCTAAAACGGGAAAGGACACTTGGTCCTCCATCTAGTCCCCACCTTGGATGAGACTTACAATTTCAACTTCTTACTTTACATAAAAGAAATATACTCAGAAAACATCTGAGATAGCTTGGTGCCAAACAAGAAAATAACTGTAATAACTTAGTTCCATCCATTTGGTTGCGTCTCAAATTAGGTATGTCTACTTGGAACCAAGCTATCCAGATAATAAAGAACCAGTGACTGGTGGAGGGGTCAGTGCTGTTAGCTCTTCAGGCATTCATTCATGACGTTTAGTTGCTTTATGAATGAGATTGAATTTCTTCAAGTACTTTAAAGAGTGCAAAATTTCGTTTAGGGACGAGTCGTTAATTACTTGTGGAGAGGGGGTGAAAGAAATTCTCATATATTTGATGGAGCTTTCATCCAGCCTCTCAGATTTATGTACATATTTTGATCCCCACTCCAAGATTTCAGAAGAAACTCTATAGTCCTTCTCTATGGTCCCCCTCCCAAATGTCTTCCACCCCCTCCCCTGGAAGAATTAATGACGAGTCCCTTACTTGCTTTATGCTCTCATGCCGATCGTTTTCAAGCAGTTGTTTCCACCTTATTCTGATAATCATTTCCACCTTATTCAAGTAATCGTGCCAATTGTTCGTTGTCAGGAGAGAATAGGCCACTCCTCCTACTGGATCTTTCGAAGTATTGCTTGTACTATTTTTATTGAAATTTCATTTAATCCGTTGCTGAATTTATTTGCATATATAAATTCTTGTTTTCTGAAACATTCTCATCATATTGGTTAAAGGGAAAATGCAAGACAATCGGACCAAGCTAGAAAACAAGAAATTTTGTCTGGTTTTCTCAAAGTAGTCATCAAGGTAAGTGTTCATTGATGTTAAATCATACAAAGGATTAAAGAGGTCGTTTGTTGATTTTGCTGCAAGTCTTGTTGTTTTTCTCTATTGAAACAGGTCTATTATGTCGCTATTAATAGGAGCAAATTAAGATAAAATTGAAAAAAAATCTCGATTGAATTAATAGAATTAAATTAGGAAAATTAAATCAAATTGAATGGGTGATATTTGCCCATTTGCGAGTTCCAGACGGAATTTCAATTTGAGAACGAGAAGATAAAATCAGTTCTGAATTCGTTTAGTAAGTACAATTTTTGTTCCTCATTCCCTGTCACATGCATTATATGTGTTTGGACTGGAATTAAGCAAAGGTCACGTGAGAATGGGGACCAATCATTTTGTGAAATTGAGTCGTGCGAGAATGGGAGCCACAGCTTCAGGGGCTGTATCTCCAAGATAGTGTCCAGATGATCGATGAGCGATACCTTATAGTGAAAAATCAGCCTTGAGATTTCATGTTGTTATGGTGGTATAGCGTTTTTGTTTTGTTTTTGCATTTTAAATATTTGATGAGTTTTTCCACGATTTTCACTGGTATTCTAATGCCCTTTTAGATTCTGGTATTTGATATCTCACCCCACACTGATTTTGGAGAAGACCAGAGAGTTATCTTCAAGTTGGAACAGGTTGCGAGTCGTGCGGTAAGTTTTGAAACGGTTCTTCGCTGTCTTTCTGTGATATTTTTATGTGCTCTCAGAAATAGTACTCCCTGGTCAAGCAGTACCAGTTTTTGTCACTTTCCTTCATGAAAAATTAAGTACTGTTTATTGCTCTTTCCTACATTTTGTTTCAATTTGAAAGTGAAGTACTGGAACCGTTTCCTAGAGATTTATCCATTATCAAAATGACATGAAGATACTGTTTGGGAGCGAATGCAACGTATTTTGTATTCTGTTCACATTGGTGACCTACAATTGAACATATGAACGCTTTTTAGAAGGAATCTAGCACAAGGCCTGGCTCTTTCCGTTCCTTACTTTTGGACTTCTTTTGGCACATTTTGGTACTAAAAGTTCCTTAATAGTTGATTAATTGTAACTGCACATTTAGAAATTATAAATGTTCGGTGTTAGGACAGGGCATTATAGCCACTGCAAGTTTCTGCGGAAACCCACCTGTGAACCACTTGCTACAAGGGTTACACATTTTATGCGAGTTGTGCTTCCTAATTCTCGATTGTTTATAGTAATAAATATTCGAAATTGACATTTTCCTCCGGGATTTTTTCGGTAGTAGTACCATTTTCTTGGGGATCTTATGGCCTACATGTATTATGATTACTTTGTTCACAAAGTTGGTGTAAGAAAATTACAGAATAGCTATACATGTATAGATGTAATTTACAAGAAATAACTAATAAAAGCCAACTAGTTCAATGATATCAAAGAAGGAATTGATAAAAAACCATATGTTTATCTATATCCTTTCAGACTCTGATTTTCGTTTTGAATTCAGCCAAGTCAGTCGACTGTCTGATTGATAGTGGAAATTTACAACATAGATACGGACCCCTTGACCGCACAGTTTCTGAGCAATACGTAGCTGATCTCACTTTGGGTGAATTAAAAATATGCAGGTTCCATACAGAACGGCCCCTTATAAAAATATATATGTAAACTCTTGAAATCAGGCCTGTAGGACATATGGTTGAAACCTATCCGATGCATATAACTAAGTTCCTCTTATCCAATCATAAAAGGCTGTTTGTTGGCCCTGTATCTTGAAGTCGATCTTCAAAATTTCATGTAATCTTCTATCAATACAATTCTTAAAGAGCCCTTATCCCATTAGCATCTCGTTTTTGGCTGTCCGGCTATTGCATTCTGGCATATACTGATTGAGTTATGAGATATCTTGTTACATGAAAAATGGATGAAAGAAGCGCGGTGGGATAATACATTAATAGTGAAGTAATTGGAGCGGAGTAAAGTTAGTGAATTTGCTTTCTGATTTGAACCAGGAGTTGTATCACTGCGTTGCTAATAGTGCACGATAGCGCTTATGTCATGTGTTTGGTCATACAGATGTGTCCACAATCTCACCTAGCCTAGGCGTATTACCCCATACCCCAGGTCATGCTCAGATTTATAATTTAGGAATGGGCAAGTTAGTGAATGTCCTTTCCCCTAAACGCACTTTTTCGTATGGCCCCTCCGTTGGAAAATTCCTGGCGCCTCCCCTGTCTTCTATGGGGCCACATGAGAAGCAGGAAATTTTGCTAAGGACCCGACCAAAAATCTGAACTTAATGTTGCATTGTAATAGCTGTATATGACATGAACATGAATAAACATAACTTGAAAATAACAGCAGCTGCAGTCCTTAAGTTAGACGAGTTTGCAAAATATGTTTATTTTGTTATTTTCATTAATTTTTCGCCAGTCGATCAGAGTCATTCAAAGGGTCATATGTGGCCTTCGGACCATGTGATCCCCAGGTCTGGTATAATGCACTTCACGGACCTTGTAGTTTAGTATGTTTTGGCAAATTTGGTTTGTTCGACATTTTTGAAAATTTAAACGCAATATGGGCATCGAATCGTTCAAAACATGATTGATACTAGTGACTACTTTCAGTGCGAGCAATTTGAGAAATATGGGCCAACTGCAACTTCAGGTTCTAACGTATATGAGGATCATAGAGTCTCCTCCCCCTTCCAAGCTATTTGTATTCTTAATGTACTATTTTACATTGGCTTATATTCCATAGTGGGTTCTGTTGTTTTGTGTAAATCCTCGAATTAGCTCTTATTTTTAATACTTTTTGGATAGGGACTTATTTGAGGAGAGAGATGATTCCAGGAGGGGGCTTATAACATTTCTTGAGACATGTTGCATATCAATCTCATTGTCAAAACTCCTTTTCTCCATAATGTTAAAAAAACAGTGTAAATTTAAGGATTAGTCTTTATCAAAGTTCATCATTATCGTCTGAGGTGGGGGCTTATTCGAGGGGACTTTTGATGTTCTAGCATGAAGGGTTATTCAAGGGGGCTTTTACGAGTGTATCCAATTTGAGGATTTACGGTATTCCGGTGTCAGTCATCTAGTATTTTCTCTTTTTCATCCCTTTGTTGTTCCTTTTATTTTGTGTTAAACATTATTGTTTTGTTTCGTTGCATTGCAGTGTGTTCTAGTAGGATGCAGTATAAGTAAATGACAGCTTGATATTTAAAAAAAGAACGGTAGTAATAGTCACAGCAATTAAAAATTATATAAAGGTAGCACTCATTGACACGCTGAGGCTTTAGTAGAAGGTCACGTTAGTGCAGATGGGGTTTTAAAAATTCATAGGACCCTGTGTTGTGACCCACTTGTCATGAAGTTGTACGTCATAAAGTTAGTCTGAATTAGCATTTTGGGTTGCCTACCTTTGCTTATTTATATAAAGTAGCTTAGGAGATTCAACTCAATGAAAACTAAATAGACAGCAGGGGTACACCTAAGTAGTTTCATGTGCAAGGATCTAATCCACAAACAGGGCGATTTTAAAGAGCATACTGTTTAGGATGATATTTTTCAAAATAGGAAACTGATGAGATACTTTTTTACTTTCAAGTTCACAGTAATAAATAATAAATAAATACTTTATTTAAAGTTGGCTGTTTTATTTGGCAATATGCTAATTAAGGCCAACTATACAAAATGTATAAGCTTATATAAAACAGAAACTAGCTGCACGAAACCTAAGCTTGAAACAAAGTTTTTGCATAATTTTTAGTGATGATTATAAACAGATCTGCACCTTTAACGGTACAAAAATAAAATAATCATTTTTATAATTTGCCAAGAAAAACGGCACTTTCGTCCTTTTTGAGGAAAAGGTCAGATTTCTAGATCCCCAGGACACCCATCTTAGTTGCATCTGCACATCCACCTGGGCAGTGGTTCTAAACATGCCTTCTATGGAACCCACAGGTTCGGTTATGCAGTCTGATGGTTTCTAAGGAGGTCTAGACACACGGCTTGCAGCGACTTGTTTATGTTTTGACTTGTCCACTAGCAAACCATTTATCTAAAGTTTGGAGTTGAAACCCACATTTTATTTTTCCAGTTAAGCAGGGTTCTGCGAATGCCCATACGAGACTTGTGGGGCTCAGAGCCTCTAGCAAAGTTGAGCACCCTCCAGAGAGCCATTGGCTGGTTTTCAAATATCTATTAGGGGTGAGGACATCGTTGGTCTTTTGCCCGTTTTTGTAAAATAGATTTGCTGACGTTCTAATTTCCTACTGGGATCGTCTCATTTTATTCCAAAATGCAACTAATCTACTTAATTATGAACCACTGTACTAGAGCTCTTTGTACCAAGTTTTCGTTTGAAACCGTTCGTACACAGATGCAGTTAAGGCAACTCAGAAGTTTTTTTGTACCTCGTGCCATTGATTCAGATGTTACATCATCTGAATTAACACGATCTATGATAGTTTTTAAGAGCGCATTTCTTCATTCAACATATTGGCTATATTTCCAGGTTACTTTTGAGTCACATTCCAGAATGAAATTTGCCACGTGACCATTTTGCGTTACATAATTAAATTACTTTGTCAGTAGACTTGATAGTTTGATTTTGAAATAAATTGCCAAATGATTAATTGTTTCTGATAGTAGAAAACAGTTCCTGGCATTAGTGCGGTTAGATATGTTAATATACAAGGGAAATGTTTCGCGCTAATGATGTCTGAGAGAACAGAAGAGACTGGCCTGTTGGGTAGGATTTAGGCAGCAAAATATGATAATCCTGTCGCTCGCTTTTGAATTGAATGAGATTGTTGCAAAGTACTTTGATATTTACAGTTAAATACTAACAGAATTAAGTTACATTGAAGGGGAGTTTTTGTTAATACGGACTGATCAGTAACTGGGTTATGATGTCATTCTGTAAAAGCACTTGTATAGACCACACTGAGGGGAAATGGGTTATGAAAAGAGAGAGACAACAAAGAACAGATAATTGCCGTGTATCCTTACGCAATTCTCTTTAAGTTTGTTAATTTAGACAACAATTTAATCTGATAAACTCAAGTATGGTTTTTAGTCAATAGGAACTCAGAGACTCGTCTTTGAGATTAAATAAGCCCATTGAGTAACTTTTTGAAGGCCGTAACCTGTGTAAGGATGTTGGGTTGTAAGTCATTCTAAGGTCTAGCAACGGTCGATTTACATGATGCTATTTCCCTCTTGTTTGCTTTGGAATCCTGCTGAAATTAAGCTGAATACAATGCGTAAAATAAAGAAAGAATTCTTACAGACCCACACTTTTTGAAAAGTAGGTGTGGTCTTTCCTTGGAATTACTCAAAGGGCGTGGTAGAAACGAAAAACTAGCAGGTTATCTAAAAGTAGAAGATCGAGTAGAAGGGTAATGTTATCTGAAAACTAGCGAGCCGATTCATATCATTAGCACGCTTGTTAATTGGTGTTAGTTTTGATGACCTACTTTCAGTAAGCAGATATGCCTTGTTTGCAATTTCATACTTCCCCAATTACAGATCCACAGCTTCCATTTGCAACTCCACAAAGTCAGTCAAATCCACGCTCATTATGGGGTTTGACTTAATGTATTTACATTCCAGCTACTTGATTTCAACACTGGGCCTCGATTAGCTGCTTGGCCTCATTTCACGTTAGATAGCCACTAAGTGTCCTTTCTCTGACCATTACTTGGTGTAGCACGCACAGGCTGAGTCTAGGTTGCTTTTTCCATACCATAATTAACCATCAAAGAAAATGCACTAAGCATAAAACAACATCTCATGAAAGAGCAACCATTTGAACTATTATGTGACATTAGAGATGGTGCAAACTCATTGCAAATAGAAGGGGGGGCTCATTTGAGGGGTGCTCATTTCAAAAAACATTTCTCAGGGGAATCGCTCATTGGAGGGAAGCGCTCTTTCAACGGGGGTGCACTTTCAAGGAAATACATTAGAAACCCGTACGTAAGAACCTTTATTTATTTAGAACTTACAGCCTGAAATTCCAAATTTTGGTTTCAATGAATTAGAACCTATTCAGCCTGAAATTCTAGGTAGGTTCTTATAGATGGCTTCATTCTTTATATACTAAGAACTAAACCCAGTCTGTTTGCCGTTCAACCCGGTTTAATGATGCTCCACAACCCTTACAAACATGGCTGTGTTAGGCAAGGCCTGCATTGACAAAGTTGGTGTGAAATTGCCTAGGCCAAGAATAAAAAGATTTGGGCTAAAATTTATGGCTCGCAAACTTTATGTGGCTCTACTGTAATATTTCAATGCTAAACTATTCCTTTAATGGCATGTCTTTAGGAACTTGTGTTAAGAACCTGCATCCTGGTTACAACATATGTCTCACCACATAGGAACACAAACAAGCTCATTTCAAAATTTTAGGTTCTTTTTACGGGTTTTTACTGCATTGTATCGTTTCTAGTAGCGTACTGGAAGCAACGTACCATTTGACGCACTCCTGACGTGAATTTGCTGGCTCTGTAGTTTCTTGACCCCAAAATAAACTGAATTTTCAAAATCATGTTTACAGTATTTATCGATTGATTGAAGAACTTTTGTTCAGTGTTTTAGGCACAGTGTTGTTTTTGTTACGAATTGAAGCCTCAAGGTTCAGACAGAAACAGCTTTGGTGATTTTTATCACTGTATCAGAGCCAAAACTTAATCCAGTTCACACTGTAGACAAAAGGATTTGAGACGGATAAAAGCAGATTTTCTAATTGATAAAGACTGACCCGGACAACTTACCCAAATTGACTTATGTTTTGGCATTTCTTAATGAATTCTAAGTACATCTTTATATGTCCCTTTAGTTTGTGTCTTATGGTTGAAATTGTGCTTATTATTGTTTCCTTTTTCTTTACTGTTTCTCATTTGAACTTTGAGTTGTTCTTAGAGAATGCCAGATAACATCGAATGCATATGTCGAGGATACCATTGGGCAGATACTGCGCCATTGTCTAGCCTCAACTTGGTCTGGTTTATAGTTCTAAGCATCTAATTCTAGCATGGTGTATCAAATAGCACAGTGAAAATAAGCATCTTAGTAAAGATAGATTGATCAGATTTAGCATCTGATCCTCGATTTAGCAAGAATATGTCAGAAGCTCCATGGCGCTTCGAAATAGACGTCATTTCTACAATCTAGATGACATTTAATGGATCAATTGTAACGAAATCCAGCTCCCAGTGCTAATTTCAATAGCCAAATGCTTTCAATCAATGACTTATTTTTTAACGACCATGATTGTTATTCTTTCTAAGATTAATCTGTCACTAATTTTGTAATACATCGCATTGAATTGGCTTTGTCCCAGTTGACAGTAGACACATGGCTGCTCGTCTTCCGCATAGTTCGCACATAAGCCCTTCTAACAGTAGCGATGCGATGTGAGCAGGAAATCTTTTATAGATTGGTGCTTTTGTCAATCTGACCTATTTACCTTTACAATGTACGAAAATCTCTGTACTTACACATGGGATATCTGATTCTCACGCCATCACTTCTAAAGAGATTTTACCTCTTTAACTATTTCAATACTCGTTTTATCAGATAAAAATCAGGCCTAGCAAGGTCTAGTTCTTAAACTTGCTTACTTTTCGATCTCATTTGTGGAAATTATAACACTGTTTTTATAAGAGCACGAGACTCACAATTGATGGGAAATTAAAACAAATTAAGAACAAGATGAAGCAGAAGCACCGTCGTAAAACATATTTTTGGACAACGATGCATACGCTTTCCAGTACCATATTGACATGAAATGTCATTTCCTTGTTAGCCTGAGGAGAATCGAGAGCTTTTTCCCTTCTCCTCTTTGATTTTCATAAATTAGTTACCCTTCGCAAAGCAAATTCATAGATTCTGTTTTTTTGTATACTGTCTAATGTCTAGATTGCCTACACCGTAATAATTTAAGGAAAAATTAAGAACAATTCAGCCTCAACATTTTGGCAAAATTAAGAACAGCCATCCTGAGCCTCAATTTTACTGGTTCTTATTAAAATAAGAGTGTAGTTCCTTAATTTTGCCTTCACACTTAGAACCCTGAAATAGTTCAGAAGAAAAAAGAACACGTGTTAGGTGTTAAGGCAGGGTACTATAGTTTCAACGGTAACCCCATCATGAATACTTGCTACATGGATTGTGCACAACAATCTACGTAAATTAAACTGCAATGAATGCAACCAGCGATTCTGTCTTTATTAGAGCAAGTTACTTAAATTTTTGGCTTTCTGCATATAGGCTTCTTATAAGGCGATTCCTTTTGAAACATGTTCCGTTACATTACTTCCCCGTTCGCTATTTCAGTTGTCTTTTTTATACGAAATTGGTTTATAAGAAAGCAGAATTGGACTGTGCTAAAAGTTAAGAAAGTTCAACACCGGATTCCTTAGATGTCGGAAAATCTTTAACATATATTCTTAATTTTTGTAGGTTCTCCGTGTTTGTCTACGTGTTCTAGTGTTATGCTTGTGTAGTTAAATGCGGGTCTAAGGGGGCCGGGGGACCGGGGACCATGGCCCCCATACGTTAATATTTCTTATCGCATAAATCTTTTTCAGAGACATGCCACATGATTTAAACAAGAAAATTAATAAGAATTGAATTGAACACTCTACACAACACTCTAGATGTTTTAGAAGGGTGTGGCTATGAAAAATTCCCCTCCCTGGAATGTTTTTTTTAAAATGGCCCCACCCAAAACCAAACTCTGGGTCCGCCTATGTGTGTAGTGCCTGCCTTTGAAGCACCGAAGTGGTACACAGTCTCACATTCTTACCAAGACGGCCTTGAGAAAACTTCGGTAGGGCATCTAGATCAGTCCTATTATAGTGAGATCTTTGCGACACTTTTGAGAGTGTACTCTAGGATATCTGAAATTGAATTTAAATTTTCAAAGTGTTGAAACTCTGAAATAACCTATTGTTGCACCTCATGGTATGTCAGAAAGAATGTGCAATGCCAGTTTTTGTAACGTCAAACAGACGACCGTAATACAGAACGCGCTCAAGGTTTTTCATGGAATAGAGTGATCATGTATGATTATTTTACTTTATGTGAAGTTGCTGGTAAATCACTATGGAAAGGTTCTTCATAGGTATCTTAAGCATAACTGGAAATTTAGAAGTTATAAAAGTTTTGATTTAGATATAGGCTGGTGATAAACACTAATCATATACAAAAAATAGTTCTATCAATGGAGCGGATCAACATCATAGCACGATTTCAGAACGTGATTGATCATTGCACGATCTCGAAACATCGTTGATCATTTCATGGGATCTTCTCTTGTAAACAGATATTCTTCAATCATGGTGACCACGCCCGTGATTGATGAATGACCATATCTGAACTGTTTTTGGTAAATTTGTAGTTTCAAGTCCTGTGATGCATCAGTTGGAAGAGAGACCGCATGAATTGTTGTCTAAGACGACTAATTCACTTGCAGTTTTTGTACTTGAACCAATTAGCATTTCATTTATTGATAAAGTTAATACTTTACTCTGACTAGAATTGCTGTCGCGTGCCCCTCTTAATACCATTTCACTGTACAATAGCAATGAAATGTGACCTCGTCTTTGACCAATGCAGTAAACAGGTCTCTTCTGGAAGAATCAAAATTTTGCTTACACCTAGAGGGAATCCCCTCCTCATTCATTCGTTCAGTCAGCCAGTCATTCGTTGATGTCTTCGTTTCCTCATTAATTAGTTAATTAATTAATTAATTAATTAATTCATTCATTCATTCATTCATTCATTCATTCCCCTATTTCTTCATTTATTGGTTTCGTTTGTGAAGCATACCCATACCATTGGTCCTGAGTAAACCTCTCTCCTCTCAATATTTTTGCCTTTCTGCTTATCTCTTTCTTTCCTTCCCTCTACCCTCTTTCTTTACTGGTGTTACCTTTCATGCAATTGCTTTAAAATAAAACGACCATAATTGATCGCTATTTATTGAATGCAATATGGGACGCCACACTATGACTTTAAACATGAGTGCCTCTAAACAGGAAATATTTTACTCATATGCCAAGCTATCGAACTCTTTAGCCTTTCGTAAGATTGAGAACCTTGATACCCTAGCTAGCAGATGCTCGCCGTTTGAAAAGTAATTAGAGTATATGTTCTGAACCAAAGGATGGATTTAGTAGACTGTTTGAGTTTAGCTTCTAGGGCATTGGCGTGCCGCGAACTATTTCTTGAAACGTATCCCCCGGGTTAGCACAAGTGACGTCAGGAGTTTGGATCAAGACGAGGTCGCATTCAGCTACTATAAGTATATGCGGAGAGTGCGTCAGAGCTTAGCATACGCGTGACTGGAGCTCGGAAAGAGACACGTCTCACTCGCTAAAGAGGTTTAAACAAACAATCTACGGAGAAAATCAGGAGATTGCCATCTACCTTCAGATCAACTGTGAGCATTTGTAGTGCCTGTTAAATTGGTAAAAAGGTAAATAAAATCAGGTTTGATAGGAAGTAATCTTGTTCTGTATTTTGTATCGTGTGTGCAGACATGCCGAGACCAAGAAAGAGTACGTACGGAGATGAAAAACCTCCATATTCCTATGTTGCTCTGTGTGCAATGGCTATACACAGTTCGGCAAATAAGATGATGACATTGAGTCAAATTTACAAATTTATCACTGATAATTTCCCTTTCTACCAGAAAAATTCGACGAAATGGCAGAACTCACTGAGGCATAATTTATCGTTTAATGATTGCTTCATTAAAGTACTTAGAGGCACAGAACATGGTGGAAAGGGTAGTTATTGGACGTTGCATCCCGACTGTGCCGAGATGTTTCAGGATGGTAGTTTCCTGCGACGAAAACGGCGATTTTTGGCTAAGAAGAACTCGAAAATTGACGACAGCGATGTAAGCATAAAGAAAGAGACGATTTGTGAGTTTGCAAATGATCATTCGTTGATCAAGGAGGGCAAAGTGGACCCTTTTGAAATAAGCACGAAAAGCTTACAAAGTGGGATGAGACTTTGTCAGCTTCCAGAGACAGCTGCTCTGAAGGCTAATATGAAAAGTAGCAAAAGCAAAAGTTTTACGATTGAGAGTATTTTGAAACGTGATGACTCCAGAGACGAGATGAGAAGGATAGACTTAAATCAGGACAGACATCGTACACATAAATCATTACCGGCCCATCCTCTACCAACATATTATTCATTTCATCCATACTCGAGGTATTGTGCACCATCAGCCGCCCCGCAAAGGCCTCGACATTTAACACATTGTCACTGTTTCAAATGCACGAGGACTGCATTTCGACCATTACACTGTTGTTGCCAGCATTAGAAGCCGCATATCCGTTTAGTATTAACAAAGCAAGTTCTTAGTGATATGGATGGAGTTGATTTACGTCTCTTTACTGTTGAATGGGTGGTTGAGCATGCCCTTGCGTATACCATGTATATTTTCAACGCATTTTCTAGTAGGATTCCCATATTCAGAGAAACTGTCTGAGCATGAAAGCATTGCGAAATGATGCATTCCATACTATTGCTTTGCAAAGAAGCATGTTTCTTTTCAATGCAAATTTACACACCCCCCTCGTAAATGTCATGCGAAATGTTTTGCGATACCAAAGCGCAGTATTTTAGTGTTTCTTTTTTATATGATGGCGCTCTCATTTTGACCCCAGGAGCAACTCTTGAACGTCAAAACGGGCAAAATTTTCGCAAAATTAGCAGGGTTATTGTCGTACTTGTGCTGGGAGTAATTTTCCGTTTTTATCACAACTCTGTGAACTACGAAACAAATTTTTGTTGCTAATTAAATTTGCAGCTTTTATGCCTTATCCATAACGCAGTATACTGGCTCGTTATCTCCAGTTGTTCTCTTTGTAACTTAGTACTGCATATTTTGTCCATAAGATTAAATTAAACGGTAATTTTACAAGCAGTTGACGATGAATGACTCAGTTGTTTAGCTGCATTGTGGTGCTGCTGGGAAAGATAACGCCGTATCTTCTAGAGTTGCAGTCAGTTTTGAAACGCTGCTCAATTTCTGATGTGCAGTTTCATTTTATAGCCAATTGCTCAAAGACAGTTAAAAACAAGATTTTTGGACTGCAATTTCTGTTTAATTGTTGAGCCTGTTGGAATATGTTTTCACTGACTTTACCTTCAGACTGCTTGTGAATCTCAATCGTTCATAAATTTTTAAGGTTTTCAGGAGGATATCTTTTATTCTGTTTTTCTTGGTTTTTGCTTCTAGCCTCGTTCCCTCTTGTGGCACGTTAATTGATCATATTCTTCTCGTGGCCTTGAAGTTTTGGTTGAGCATCTTCAGAGTCGCATTGCATCTTAGTCTGCAACAACCACTAGCTTTTTATTCTGCACAGTTCTTAGCTATCGCTTCACATCATTACACATTATGATCAGATGCACAGTGTAGGTTTTTCGGTAATATCCCACGAGCCTATCCACCCTTTTAGTCATATCCGTGCATAGATTTTATTGAAAACACTGAGTTAGAATTCAATTCACGAGGAAGCTTTAATATTTGAGTATGACTATTGAAGTAGAGAGTGTCTATTTATTTGTAGTTTTTTTTTAATTTGCTAAAGATACCGTAGTGTGCTTAAGAGCCTAACTTGTATTGCAAGAGAATACCTTAACAGGATATGCTGTCTGTTTCTGGGTTGTTTTCTACAGATTTATATAGTCACAGGTTACCTTCGGAGCAGGGCTTTTTCCAAGTAAAATGTCCAACACCAGCTTCATTTTGGATTAAGGTTGTCTCTTAGTTCTTGCAATTAGCTACTAACAGGGAATTTAGGCCCTCATTTTATGTGAAGATTATTATTAACTTGTCTTTGAAACTTGTTTACTCCCACTAGTCATTTCGAATTTCTAGCTCCACTTTCTTTTTTCGACCCCCAAGAAAAGCAGCAATTCAAATCTACAATATCTCCTGCTTTAGAGAGATTTTAGGAAAAGGGTTTTGTCGTAGTTCAGAATGCACTGCTAAGGATTATAGGTTTTATATAGGTCCCGTGGAAAATCACTTTGTTACAAAATCTTTTCAATATGTTATTTGTACTGTTATACGTTTTTTTATCAGGAATCGCTTTATATGGAACGCACCTACTTGTAGAGGACCAACAATTAAAGAGATTGTACCACTCCCAACGATGCCCCAAAGGAAGTTTTTAATTCCGAGTATTTTTGCTATCGGGGTTTCAGTTGAAACTTCTAATACCGATAGTATCCTATCTTAAGGGATAATGTCCGGGGCTGGGGGCGGAAGGAAAGGTGACATTTTTCTTGAAAAAGTCGTACCCCATCCAGAATTCAACTTTTCAGACCCCATCATATATATATATATATATATATATATATATATATATATATATATATATATATATATATATATATATATATATATATATATATATATATATATATATATATATATATATATATATATATATATATATATATATATATATATATATATATATATATATATATATATATATATATATATATATATATATATATATATATATATATATATATATATATATATATATATATATATATATATATATATATATATATATATATATATATATATATATATATATATATATATATATATATATATATATATATATATATATATATATATATATATATATATATATATATATATATATATATATATATATATATATATATTGAAGATGTTGAATACTTTTATATAAGCCTCTTCTGTAACAACTTCGTATATGGTGGTCTTCCACGGAATGTGGCAATGATTGATTTTCCTTTTTAATTATCGATATATATCACCCTTTATAGATCTGTCTTTTGCGACCTCTATCTTTGTCGGTGTGAAGCATATTTTCCATAGCTTTGGCTTCTGTTGTCTCAGGATGAACGTTTTTCAAGACATACTATAGGATAGCTCACAGTTATAGATCCGTTGTTAGCGACGACGGCGGATAGGATAGCCTTTTCTCAATACCGTAGAATAACAGAGACGGTTTTCATGGTTTGTTTTAAACGCTGCAGGCAAAGAAGTACCCCATGACTTTTAACGTTAGTTTCACGGTGGGAGGACAGACAACGAAAATAGTTATAGGATACAAGTGACCTAGCCTCTATTTAGATGCTGAATTTTGGGCCCTGTACGATGAGCCAATCCGAATAGTAGATTTCGAGCACGTGTATGTGTACGAGACGCTTGCGATAATACAATTGGCCAGTTATTTGTTCAAGGATGTTTCAAGGATGTTTATGATGATTGTTTAGTTAAAACTTAGAAGACTATTATTTGGTATCATAGCCATGTTCAAGAAGAAACGCTTTTCTCGTGTAGTAAACTTCCATCCTCTTTCTTTTGTCGGAGAAAGTTGGCAATTAAAGGCTAGACATTTTAGTTGGTATATCAGTATCTTGCGTTGGTCCTTTTTACTGCTATATGATTTAAGGCAATAGGTTTCGTCGATTTTCATTGCTCTAGAAGACAGAGAGTAGATCTCTGTTCAACTTAGTTGGTTAATGTTTACCTATGACGCGATACAGGCCGTGCCCGTAAGATTACTTTTTCTTCTTAGTTCAAGGATGTTTTCAAATCCGTATAAAATCCTACGTTATATGCAGCTTCGCTCAGGGCCTAAAAACAGTGGTCTTAAAAATTCAAACAGTGGGTTTGAAACGAAAATTAGTTGTCCAAGAATTAATGGAAACTGTAGCTACGAGCTTTTGTTGCTAAGATAACAAAAGCGAAGAAGTATAGTAAAGATGAAAAGCATTTCTTTGTAGGAAATGGGCATGGTTCTGGATCATTTTCCTTCCAGCTCCACCTGAAAACCCCAAATGTCTGTTAAATAGTTTGATCTTGTAAGTTTTCCTTATACTAGGCCATGATTTCGCAGTTGCGAGGTTAGATTGATATCACGTTAGTAAGATATTATCGGCTTACCTTAAATATTTCTGGTGCTACAAGTGTATCTAGTAAAATTCAAATCGAATCCAAATGTTTTACGGACTCTATCATATTGTCTTTGCGAAGAATATTGTAATGTCTAAGTTTGTATGGTTTAAGATGCAGAGTATGTAAGTACATGACTATACGAGAGTGCCATCCTTCGATATAAAAGTCATTCTGTGATTATGCAACCGCACACAGCACACGACGACACAATTACCTGCAGTGCAATACATTACAACATATTACATATTGCATACACGCTTTTTTATAAGGAACTTAGCTTAAGGCCTAGTTCCAAAAGTTCCTCATTTTCGGACCTCCAATCGTCATATTGTAGTACCAAAAGTTCCTTGATAGTTTCTTAATTTTCACTCCACATTTAGTGCCATACATTTGGCACAGACACACATAAACATTGAAGTTCTGAATTTTGCCTTCAAATTTTGGCTTTAACTTAAGACCAATGAAACAGTTAACATTTGACACAACCTTAGCAAACAATCTATACTGATTTTGGCTGCAAATGAATTGAATCAGCTTCCTAAGTCTTGATTGTTTGCTGTTGGAGAAATTTTCAAATTGAAAAGTTCCTTAGGAAATTTTCCTTTAGTAGTATCTATGAATAAAATAGAATAGCTTAGAAGACATCACAGTACAGTACACAAGAGCAGGGATGCATTGCATGAACATATATTTACAATGACATACAATACAATTTATCTATCAATTCAACATTCATGCAATTACTTAATTCGCAGTTATTAAAGTCATCGAGATTCAATTGCACATAATACAATGACCAGCAATCCAGTGGTAGTATCCTGCTTAATATAGATAATTCTTAATTCAACCCTGTCCGTTCACTCCCTCATTTGTGCCACAATTTGGCCATTATATACACATGAAGATTTTCTGCGTCAATTAATAGTGCTTTAAGTATATTGGAAGGTGGGCACTGGTGGTGGGCGGGTTTTCTACCGTTGGGATCACTATGTCAGCTAGAGTTAGGCCCCGACGTGAAATATCGTTTATCTACTTACATACAGTACTTTGCTTTCTTTATCTATGACAAATCTTTTTGTGACAGATTTTTCATGAGCTGAATCCTTCACATTGGCATGCATAATAAAGGGATAAATTATCTCAGAAGTAATATGAACTATTTGAAAGACAGGAACGCAACAAGTTTCCTGTTTTTTCGACGCCTAATTGCGAACAAAACGTTAAGTAGTTAAACATGAGGTTCTACAATGTACATGCCACGACAAAATCGTACTGAATCGCACGCAAATGTCACTCAGCGATAATGACATTGACGTTGGCGTATTTTAAATCATTTCTTAATTAATTTTAATGAACTAAGCCCAACAGAGCACAAAGGCTGCACAACTGAAGATACTTGCTAAAACTATCAGTACCCTCTTGACATATCTTTAAATCTGCTTGTTTTTTAGCTTCAGGAAATATCGTTGATTCTAAAATATAAAAACAGACATTGCGGGACTAAATGAGGATGGGGTTTTCTTTGTTTTGGGATTCAAAAATCAACAAACTTTTATGGTACACTTGAATACAAAACAGCCACTTGTCAAAAGTCATAGTATTGCTTCTCCTCAGTTTCACTTCTCTAAACTAACACCTTCCGTTACTCTTTTTGTCTATAGACTATTAGGGCACATAGGTCTACCCTTTCTGACACGTCACAAGCATGTGATTCCAGTGGAGAGACCAAATGTTAGAGGTGAACGTCCTTTATTAGCAAAGGACAATTCATTGCCTATGTTGATGTTGAAAAGGAGGCTGCGAGAAACAGACTAAAATTACTCTTGAATCGTGTCACACGGTGACGCTTCATGAAAAGAAGTCGAGAATGCACACGGTGACGTTTTGCTACTTTACTGCCGTGTTTATCATTGAAGACTCTGTTGATTTTGTTCAATATGCTATTCTCACTTTGTGCTACAGTACACTATGAAGGATACTGCTGTCACTTCTTTCCTTGTGAAAACTAGAGTCATAATATGTCGGTGAGGATTAACGTGAATCAAGAGGAAATTTGAATTCAAAACAAATATAAGCATTGAAGGCAGAAACTGATTTAAGTACAATAGTGTCATACATCATAATAATATATATATAATGTATATGCATGATAAATTTAAATCTAAAATGATTGTCGATGCCCTTTTATATCGTATAGAGTTTTTTAATAAGAAAGTAATTTTTCTCCCAGTACTGAGACTTTTTGGCTTTTTCATGATTTCAGTACTGAAATGTTCTAAGGACTTTTTTTAGCAAGAATAGCCGTCGTTGCAGAGCACTGCAGTGTTACACGTTTTTTATTTTATAAGAAACTGATTTATAAGAAACTGATTTATAAGAAACTAATTTATAAGAAACTGATTTATAAGAAACTGATTTATAAGAAACTGATTTATAAGAAACTGATTTATAAGAAACTGTAGTATTATGCCCAAGAAAGCATAGCTGCCAAATGTTTGAGAGCTCTGTCAGGTTTGTTTTTGCCCAACCTATTTGACCAATCATCATGCAAGATTCTGATCATATATGCCAAGACTAGGCCCATTTTGCATGATGATTGGTCAATTAGGTTGGGAGAAAATAGATCTTATCAGAGTTCTCAAACATTTGGCGCCTATCCTGCTCAAGGCAAAGTAAGAAACTGGATTGTAGACTATAGATGGTAGACTTTTTTGTCAACAGTTTGTGTAAGTCCTGGTTTTTACTGGAATGATAGAATTTCATGCCAGATTAAGAAACTTTTAGCACCAAGTGCCGATCTGATTGTCTTATTAAAAGAAGATATGTGCACAAACAGACAGGCACTACACGAACAACAGACAGGTACCATACGAACACAGCACTGTAATACATTGATTAACACAAGAAATCTATTCAGATTAAGAGCTTGCGTAAAATTTTGAGTTCTACACGCAGTTTTTATAAGCAAATGCCTTATGAGCAACGTAGTACTCGGGCAGAAGGGGAGACTACCAAGGAATGCAAATGCTTCTAGTGAAAAAGAGGAAGTTCTGTTAAGATGAGCCTTCACATGTAAAAAAGGATTCAACAGTACATATATTCAATGGTTTTCAGTTATTTTTGTTTAATCGTTTCTGAGACGCTTTTGACTCTGTATGTCCTTGTCTCTAAGTATATCTGTAAGAAACGAAAAGTAAAAAGTTGGTCCCCAGTTAAAGAATTCTCAGT
The DNA here is from genome assembly GCA_964019165.1 of Mastigias papua. Lineage (NCBI taxonomy): Eukaryota > Metazoa > Cnidaria > Scyphozoa > Rhizostomeae > Mastigiidae > Mastigias > Mastigias papua. Next base: position 13,442,010 of record OZ025275.1, read on the forward strand.
ACCGTACTAAATTTCTCATGAAAAATGCGTGCATATGTATGTAAACTTTTGGACTGTCTTAGGTTTCAAAAATCAAATATTAAATTTTCTTAACTTCTTGAATAGCCGAGCAGCTATTTCTTGTTAGCAAACACGCTGTCTTATCGAAAGCGTGTAACTCATGTTAACTTTGATTTTGCCTTGGCCAATGTGTGTGCTCAAGTTCTTTTAGCACGGAAGGCTAACAAAAGATCTACCATGAGATCAATTCATTGATAGAAGATAGGTTGCCCGATTTCAATGCCTGTCTACAGTAATTTTGACCCCATGCTGTTACAGGGAAATTTTCATTATAGAATACCACTTTATTTAGGCAATCAGTCGTATAATTGGGGATTCAACCTATTTTGTTATTTAATCTTCTTCAATGTAAGTATGATTATTTGACTTGGTAATTACTGTTATTAAAGCCCGTGTTCTAGGTTTTCAAAACAATCAGCGCCAACGGACAATCTAATGCACTTTCTGATCGCTTCCGTGACCAATTTTGATCGATTTATTGCCATTCGTTATCCCATCTTACCTCTCCAATAAAATCGGGTTTGCTTTTGTGAAGACAACGCCGCAGTGAACACGATTCCCCATGTGAGCCTGCATCACCTTCTCTTCTTTTGAACAGGTTTTTCTTCAGATTTATGTTAGAAAAGCATCCATTGTCGTTGAGTATCGTTTCCGACCTTGATTCAGTCTTCTTTCTTCTGTACCCCGTTGTATGTAAGGCCTGATAGGGGATGGGGGGAGCGGGTTGAATGGCTCAGCCCCTTTTTACTAACCAATTTTCATATGAATTGTTCAGAGCCGTACCCATCGCTTTAGGACCGGTAGCTCTAACTGACCTCCTTGCTCCAGATGCTTAATACCTTACATTATAGAGTCAATCTGATTGATGATGTCATTCTAAGTAAGGTCATGTTTTCAGTGTATGCAACTTTGTCAACTTGTGAAGGACGTGGCTTGAATAAAACGTTGACAAAGCCACACCCTGTATACCTTTCCAAGACTCTTAAAAGCACCAATGGTTTATTATATAATGGTGGAACAATGATTTATATAAGAAATAAAGTGAATGATAGATACTGTAACGTTTATTATATTAAGTAAGGTAGATAGCATTTATGTTGGCCTCCTCTCCAATTTGTACCGTGCAATTATTACGTACTGTTAGACAAGCTACTTAAAAAGCGTAATGATTTTATTTGAGTGGACCCTTTAATTTTTGTCTTTCCTTGAAGTTAATTTGTGGTAAGCATTTTGTTTCAACACTACAACCGAGCAGAGAAATTAAGTCTGATAACTATCAGACCATTAGACCAGCTCTCCTGTAGCTAGATCTCGCCAATGGAATGTTACTAGTCTTCAAAGTGGCTATCTCTCGCCGCTTGATAGCTAACCACAGTCATAGTTCTTATGAGGTACATTAAATTCCACTCCGCGTTCCTACAGTAGGTCGAACTTTTGTAGTACCGTTAGGGTGCTTCTGTCAATATTTTGAATTGATTAGGTCGATAGGTTTGACGGGTAGTTACAACGCAACTCTTCAAGTGTGTATGCACAAGATTATGCGATTAACACAAACTTCATTATTCGGTTAACAATGCTGATTTATTGCCTCGTCTGCCTGTCGGTAGCGCGTGAGTAAGGGGTTACATTGGGTCACGAAGATCAAAGGCTCCTTGCTAGCGTAGATCCGATAAGATCTGTCTTGAAGTTTCTGACATGTTTCCCTTCAGTTTTTAGCATTTCCCCTGAGCGGTACATTGATTTGGCTGATTCAGTTTGTTGTACTTCTGCTTTGTCGTTGATCTTGCTATCTAAAGAATTGTTATCATTTCTTCGGCGAAAGTAGTTGGTGGTCAATTTTTAAGGGACCAGTAACACTCATTAGGGGAGAGGTTGGTACATGTATCATAGAAGGAAGAATAACCATCCTTTTGCACAAGAAGGCAGAGGAGAGAAATCGCCGAATTTGTTAAGGAAGATGAGGTGGGAGAAAAGTTTGACAGGAGAAAGAAAACTGTAGCCCCCCTGTTCCACCTCCTAGTTGGTTTCCATTTAGGTGAGCTTTGCTCTAAGTCTGAAATACAGTTCCATCCTTCGCACTGCTGTTCGCTTGCTTATTATAATCGGTTCTCTCAATGTTCATATAAAATTGGTAAATGAAAGTTCTTGTGCCGATGGCAGATTTCAGCCTCATAGTATCAATGGGTTTGTCGTCGTAGACTCATTTGTTTCGGCTTTGCAAATCGATAACCATCGAAAAGTCCAGGTCATCCCCATAAATCTATCTATCTTAGCAGGACCTTCACCGGTATATGTTAGTTTTTAATAGGTGAGAACTACACTAAAGTTTATAAGCCAAGTCAAAGAAGCGCTTCACCTTTCCGACCGTGTGAAAACAGTAAAAATAGCTGATATTGCCCTTTGAAGTACCGGGGGTCCACAGCCAATAGAGTTTGTAGGTAGCTTTTTACTTAAACATATGTCTGATAACAGGATATTAAAACTGGAAGACATTTAAATAAAAGTTAGAATGACTACACACCTTTTTATAGGAATATCTTATATAAGAGTATTAAGGCTCAAAATCCCTGAAATTTTAGAGTATTTTAGGAATAATGCAATACTCAAGTTTCATCAGAGTGTAGATTTTTAGGCTATTTGAGTTTTCTTTAGATAACAAAGCAAATGCGAGCTTCACTTATCCGGTCTCGGAGTCATTATGCTATGATGCGACACATGCACCCTTCAGAGAGTATCCATTAGATACATTTTGGTATAAAAACATTGTCTATACGGGTGTTGATGCTGAAAATCACAAAAATTTTACGAATAACTTGGAATAACACTAGACTCAAACTCGACAAGTTTTAGAAATATTGAGGCTGGACAATAAATTTGGTATTCGTATAAAAAATTGTGTAAGAGGTATCATGATGAAAATTGTTCCATCATGTAGTAATCAGCTAGGCCCATTCCCACAGTAGGGTGTGGGGTATCACCCCCGAGACAAAGATTCTGTCAGTAAAATAGCCAAAAAGTCGACATTTCTATCGGCATATTGCTTAACTGTTTTGTATCCTAGGAGCCTCCCAAGATCCTCACTTCCGCTATAGAATACACAAAACTCTTGAGATCTACAGATACCGGACAGATATCGTACGGAATTAGAAAAGGTTTTTATTATTCAGCCCTGGAGGCATGGAACGATATGCCTTCTGAAATACGTGAGTTGCCGACTTTAAATAGTTTTAAAAAACAACTGAACACTTTTTTAGAGGGCTAGACTCAAAAGTTAAAACACGAATCCCTGGAAGATCAGCGCTCTCTTTTAGCAGGATTTAATTTTTATTTCTGATAATTTATTCTAGCATTGTAAAGTAGTTGTTTTATCTTGGCTGAAGGTTGCATTTCCTATATAAACAATTCAAATATATAATATAATATAGTATAGTATAGTATAGTATAGTATAGTATAGTATAGTATAGTATAGTATAGTATAGTTTAGTATAGTATAGTATAGTATAGTATAGTATAGTATAGTATAGTATAGTATAGTGTAGTATAGTATAGTATAGTATAGTATAGTATAGTATAGTATAGTATAGTATAGTATAGTATAGTATAGTATAGTATAGTATAGTATAGTATAGTATAGCCTAAGGAGAAAAATTAGGTGCTGCGGAGAAGCTGACAGCTCATGAGTTTCCTACACTTGAAGATTTGCACAATTTGCTGACAAATTGAATACATCGTAGTTAAAATTTCAAGCACATATTCTTTAATCACGGGAGCCAAACCCACTTTGTCGGGAAATTGCAGATCCCACAACCGCCCAGAGAAATTTCTAGGAACGACCAAATAGACTTCATGTAGTAAAGCCATTCCATTGCAACCTAGGTACCAGTTGACTTGCAATTTTCGTACCTCCATGTTTACCTCCATTTTTCTAGCCCCTTATGCACAATAGTTTTGTGTGACATCTGTCATCGATCGTCCTATGATATATGCTTGTCCCAAGCACTATTCTCAAGACTAGGGGGACTGTGCTAGAAAGTTAAGCAGGGGAACTGTGCTGTTTAGGTTACTCCCATTTGTCTCCATGTTTCTAGCCCCTTATGCACACCAGTTTTGTATGACATGTAATATTGATCTTCCTATGATATATGTTTGTCTCAAGCACTATTGTCAAGACTAGAGGGTGCTGTGCTAGAAAGTTAGCAACAAAATGTCATGATAATTAGAGCTGCAATGTCACTGCTAGAGACGTATTTAAGGCACTAGAAATGGGGTTGTTTTGGGGCGTAGCCGTGAAAACGTTTGTAGACCACGCCCTTCACATTCTTGCAAATGTATGGAAACGCTCTTTTTGAAACACTCTCCTCTAATATTTCATTTACATTAGCTATGTTAAATGGTACAGTATTGTTGCACTTATATTCACACAATCGTAAACTGTAGGATTTCAGTTAGATTAGCATAACCACCAAATGTTTGAGAGCTCTGATCAGGTGTACTTTCTCCCAACATAATTGACCAATCATCAAACAGGATTCTCACCACACATGCGCTCCACAGCTAAATTTAGACCCATCTTGCGTTACAGTTGGTCAATTAGATTGGGGGAAAATGGACCTGATCAGAGCTCTGGAATATATGGTAGTAATGCTAGTAGAAGGACTTTGATTAATAGCACAGTTGTACCATTGTGGAACAATCTTAACGATGAAATAAAGTAACAGTTGCAAGCTTTAAAACAAAGATCAAAACATGGATGGGTGAAAAATGTAAGTGCAGAATTTGTAGATAACCTATCCATTTCGTTATGTAGCCTGTATATCATTTTTTCTTAGTTGATTGTAAATTATATTGTAAATAGTTGGTATTAATTAGTTTGTTTCTTTTAACTATGTGACACCAAATTTAAATAATGATTATGATTATGTTTGTGATTACCAGTATCGTTACATATACCTAGGTCGTTTTCAAGCAGATTTTTTCTTTTCGACTCTATTGTATAACATTGTTGCTCATAGATAACTTTTTCAGTTATTACATTGCTGTGGCATCTTCCACAAGATGCTGCTGTCAAAGCAAGAGTTGCTGCGATCCGGATGATATAATGAAGATTCCTTTAGTGGCTTTCTATATAGCCTTCTTGAAAACTGTTCAAAAGTCACATAAACTATGGATAGCAAAACCTATTCAATTTTCTCTCTTCCATTTCAGAATCATGATTTGTAGAAACATTGTATTCTTAGAGAGATGTTTTTATGCTCCTCATCGTCTATATCGTTAACACGTTAACATCTTTTCAGAGAATACAGCAATTCTGCTTACCCCCATTATTTTTATCGTTTTATTGGAAAAACCTCTTGAACCATATTTTATAACAGTGGGAACTGCGGATTCCTCATCTCCCCATGCATTGGGTACACCACTGGCTAGTATGGCTGTTTACCTTGTAACATTCTACCTTGAAATGTAACTTTTTGCATGTTTCTAGTAGCATCTTGGTTTTTTGTAGACTTGCATGTTGGAGAAACTGACAAAACAGAAGCAGCGACTAGGCATGCTGATTACGGGGGTGAAAGAATTTATGTGCAGAGAGTCATTCAATAATATACTTGAAAGCCTTGGACTTGAAGAGCCTGAAGGGAAGGAAAATAATTCACTCGTATGGAACAAGAAAGAAATCCAACACTCGGTAAGAATCATGCAGTTTATACTTTTTCGCGGCATCTTTTATGGATATTTGACCAGTGGAAGAAGCTCATATGAGGGCCCAATTCCATTCCCAGCCATGTTCGGTCTGTGTGCCCAGAGAGAGCTTGCCCAACAGGCCCTTGCTGTTGTGCCCAGTCCACTGACAGACCGACATGTCACCATAATCATACGAGGAACGATCATAATGTTGATAGAAATGTTCGCAAACTAGCAGGCCGAAAAGCTTAGACTTTAGTTTTTTATTGCGCCAGTAAGTAAGTCAACTGGCCCAATAGGCCAGTAGTGACAATGTTAGAAGATTCACTGCTCTATATCATTCTAGATGTCGAAAATTTACTATATTGAAAATGCGTTCAAATGAAACTCTAAGAGAACGTCTGATAGTGATCTTTTGATATTACGATCGTTTGTGGGGAGTGATACTTAGCCGAAAACCCAAGACAAGGTATAAAGGTAATGTATAGGTTAGTGCCATATACGGTTCCTTACGTTGGGAGTGCCTGTTAGAGGGGACACTTGTCTTGATCCGCCGACATAGTGAGGTAGGGTGGCCAGTTCCTTTCCTCGCCGCCTTCAACTTCCCATGTGTTTCCACCGGGTACCCATTTGCTGCTGGGTGGACAGTGAGCAAGCATCCCAACTATGATCCGAGGGTTCAGCTCGAACCATCGATGTTTTGCTCAGCAGTCAAGCGCTCTATCCACTTGGCCATTGCCATATCGAGACGAGATATAACCCTATATTAAAGATATGAAATAAAGGAGTGACAAAAACTTGAAGAAAAAAAATTTCGCTGAATAATTGTGATCAACATTTCCCTATAGAAAGTTCTCGATGAAAGGAAATTTTGTAAAAATTGAAGCAGTTTTAGATTATAGTTCATAGATTTATATGGGAGTGATTTTCTATTGTTACCTGATTATTTATTTATTATTTATTTATTTTATTTATTTACTTATTTATTTATTTACTCTTATTTAAACACAATACCCTATCAGCTATTTAACAAGTTAACTAATAAAAAATAACTAAAGCCGCTCTTCCAGGGGGTCGTGTTTGCGACGCTCTACTTCAAGAACTCCTTTAATCTTACTTTAAAGGAGCTCAATGAGGCCTGATGAAGGATACTGCTCCTAGACCTCTGTGTTTTATTCCTATCCTTAGTGGAACACCTTACGAAAAGGCATGAGGACTTCTGGCCTTCTCAATTTACTTACATGTTTTGTAATATTGATTCAGGCTTTCTTGTTCAATAGCCTCTGTTTCATAGACCCGACCTTAACTGAATGACCTACATTCATACACCCTTTTTCATTAATGGACCTCGTTTCCATTTTTCTATATTTGTATAATAGGTGCCCTTGTCTTTTTCGTTATGAAATTATTGAAGAATGTTCTCTTCAGTTGGCGTTGATTTTCAGTAAATAAATGCACAGTCTAAAATGTTTTATATACCTATGTGTGCAGATATGTATCTAAACATTGGGATGAATATAAGCACATATGCCAGTACATATTTCAATGTTGCGTACATGAAGTTAATATGTTTATAAATGGTCCTATGTTTATGCGAGTAGAGGTAGTAATATGACGGAACGTGTCAATTTATGATAAAACTAATCTACAGAGTAGAAACCATGCTAAATCAACTCGAAAATATACAAATATTTGAGTTGAGTAAACGTTGACAAGGGCAGATGTTCAAGCACAAAATCTTTTGCTTTTGTACTCTTATGAATGATTCTGTTTTAAGATATGAAAGCAAACGGCACAAGCTGCGATCATCTCCGCTGTTCCTGCCTTATTTGGCTATTGTAAAGTGGACATAACAGGCTTAGTAGGACGGTACAGACGTTGCCCATCGTCCTTATTGTCTCACGTTCTGTAAGACATTCATTGCAGACAAAAATATCGATTAAGTTGTTTTCGGCTTGAGAGAGTATCAATAGAAAATGTTTGAATTAAGCGCTCGTGATTAAATTTGAATTAATGCTAAATGTTTTGAAAGAGTTTGCAAAGATGATCATGGCTAATCAAGGAATCCATGGACGCGGTTGACTAAGACGTGACTTCAATGATTGATACAGTCAGTTGGCTTGTCTGTACTCGGGTTTATTAAGCGTGAATTCTTTTGCAAGATTGCTTAGGTAAATTGCGTTGGTTTTGAACAAAGGAGATTTCGCATGATAGTGAGTGTAAGAGCGCTTAGGCGTTTCATCATAGGATACATTATGCTATCCAAGGAGATTTTGATATCAAATCAACACATACTAAACTCTTTTAGCGCAGGGATTTACCGTTGGCTCGTCAAACATTCTGTTTGTCACGATATGGCTTCATTTGTGTTAAGTAACTCAGCCAGTTTAATGATCTTATAATTGTGCTATATCTGAAAATGTCCGGAAGGCCATCTTCTTACCATTGTCATTCCTGCAATATATGTAACCCACACTCCAGCCATTGGTGCTTTGACCGCTGTCAAATTATACCTTTTGACTGTGCATATTACAAATATTCTCAGACGTATCTTTGCTTTTATCATGTCATAGCTGTTTCTTCTCGCCACTTCCGTCCTTTCATCCCATTCCTGTCACCAAGTTTCTGTTGTTCCATCGTTCTAGCTTTGATAGGCTGTAAAGAAAGATTGCTAGCGGTCGCATGCCGCTTTGTTAAGTGACCTTCGAGCAATTATGAACTAGTATCAAGCGTTTAAAGGACCTTTTAAATAAAATAGAGTTGTAGTACTCTTGAAAACTATTTGGCAACTGTTGAGACAACAGGTATTTCAAATTATACCTTTGACAACAGAAATCGTTGCTTTATCGCATGCAACAGAAATTTTCACTAGAACTGGAAAACATTATTTCTTTCTGCTCTGCGACCATCTCACATGATCTAAGTACAGGCGTACTACAATCTCCTTAATCCCAGTTCATTCGACCAAAGATCAAAATGCACTATTGAAAATAACATATTTTTCTGTATCTTTGGGAGCTCAAAGCCTTTTACTGGAAAGGCATATTGTCAATTGCACATTGATTGAGGCGTTTGCATTTTTCTAAATGTATATTTGTACGAAGAACATGAATATCAACGGAACAGATGCTTCAATGACTGGAGTGTATCAAGTCTTACCAATGCTCCGCTATTTTGGACTTGACTCATTGGGATCATCTCATTTTAATGCATTTATCGGTATAATGGATTAGTAATAACTCTTTGCCTTAGCTCCAGAGTTAAACAGAAGCAGCATCTGTTTCATAGTTTTGTTTCAGGCCATTGTCAATTCAGAGCCAAAACCTCCCAGAATCTTCAAAAGTCTTCGTTAGAGATTTTCTTAAATAACATTTTCCATCAGTCCGAGTAGGCATGGCAATTGTCCATATCCTGAGCAACATTTTGTATTTTATACTCAAATATTGAGGCCTTAGTTGTTGGGACTTAGACTCTGATTGTCTGGCCGAAATAGTATGATTATCTCATTTACCCCTAATGTTGAGGCCCAAATGGCTTGGTCTTTCTGATTTAATTGACCTTCTCTAGCCCTCAGAACTTTTGACTCTCAAATGCAATCCCGGTACTTATACTGGTGAAGCGAAACTTTAGCCATAGTCAAATCAGCTTGTTGAATGTTGTAACTGTGGCATCGGATCTTGTGTTTTGTCATATGTTCGAAAATCCTGGTCAATTTTTTGTCCAGTTTTCTTACCGTTTGACAACTGTTTTAACGCACAGATGGATGCTAATGCTGAGCTTCGTGTTTATTGGATGGAAAGCCACATTGTTACATGGCGACAATGAGCGTTTGTTCATTGGCCTTTTAACAAAGCATGAATTTATCGGTTTCTTTCTATATCTGTAATCTGATAATTTTTCCTGGCAATGCTCTTAGAGTTTAAGACCCTCTTAGCATTTGGATGTAAAAATCTCATTGTAACCAACATAACAAAAGTGCTAGCTATCTTCTCAGTTTTCTGTTGATTAAAGCTAGCACATGTGTTGTAATCCTTGAGTCATTGTTTGTTTCGAAGCTGCGTTTGTTATAGATAGATGTCTGGCTGGAGATGTGCTTAGAATTTTTTCGCCAAGATTTACCAAAAACAGTTGCATACTTCAGTGGAATTGATTTAGAACCCTTTTGCTCAACATTTTTGGTGCTGTAGCCTCGTTTATGAAATGCAATGAAAGAGATCGCCTCGCGCCAAAGTAAACCAGGCCTGTCTCTATAGCTGACATCATTGGACATTTATCTGGAATCCAAAAGTAACACCACTGTATTAGGGTTATTATTAGGGGGTATTTCAAATGAAATATACCATTTCGGCCAGACAATCTGAGACTGAGTTCCAACATTTACTCTTTTACTTGGCAGACCCGCGGCCTGAAGGGCTGAACGGTTGCCAACCATTCATAATCACCATCATCCATCATCATCATAGCCATTATAATCATCAGCAGCATCATCATCATCATCATCATCATCATCATCATCATCATCATCATCATCATCATCATCATCATCATCATCATCATCATCATCATCTTCATCATCATCATCATCATCATCACCTATCTGTATATCTGTCTATCTGTCTGTCTATCTGTCTATCTGTCTGTCCATCTGCCTGCCTGCCTGCCTGCCTGCCTGCCTGCCTGCCTGCCTGCCTGCCTGCCTGCCTGCCTGCCTGCCTATCTTTCTGTTTGTCTGTCTTTCTGTCTAGGCTGACCCTAGGTAGAGTCAGTGTTCACTTTAAAATTGTCTAGAAGAGGTAACTAGGCCGGCTACACTCAATCCACTCTGTTGCCCCAACAGTTACTTATCAGAACTTCTGCCTGAAGCTGCTGAGCCTGGATTTTACCGAAGGGGCCTGGTTGGACAGTTTGCCGCAGGTCATCAGCAGCTCCCCTAATTCTGAATCTCTGCGAACTAAACACTATCAACTTAAGGGCAGTGTTTCTCTGCGCCCACTTGCCACCACGAGATCTCCAGCCACGGGCTAACGATCATCATTATCATCATCCATCATCATCATCATCATCTGTCTGTCTTTTTCCTGTACGCCCCTTACGGGGCCTAGGCTGACCCTGAGGTCATTGTCGCCTGCAAATTGTTTAAAAGAGGTGATTGAGTCGGCTACACTCAATCCACTCTGCTACCCCAACAGCTACTTATCAGAACTGCAGCCTGAAGCTGCTGTGCCTGACTTTCACTGAAGGGGCCTGGTTGGACAGTTTGCCACAGGTCGTCAACATCTGCCCCAATTCTGAATCTTCGCGAAATGAATCGCTATCAACTTAAGGACAGTGTCTCTCTGTGCCCGCTTGTCACCACGAGGAGGTCTGTCTGTCTGTTCCTGTACGCCCCTTGCGGGGCCTAGGCTGACCCTGAGGTCAGTGTCGCCTTCAAATTGTTTAAAAGAGGTGATTGAGTCGGCCACACTCAATCCACTCTGTTACCCCAACAGTTACTTATCAGAGCTGCAGCCTGAAGCTGCTGTGCCTGACTTTCACTGAAGGGGCCTGGTTGGACAGTTTGCCACAGGTCATCAACATCTGCCCCAATTCTGAATCTTCGCGAAATGAATCACTATCAACTTAAGGGCAGAGTCTCTCTGTGCCCGCTTGCCACCACGAGGAGGTCTCCAACCATGGGCTAGCCATCATCATCATCATCATCATCATCATCATCATCATCATCATCATCATCCATCATCATCATCATCATCATCATCATCATCATCATCATCATCATCATCATCATCATCATCATCATCATCATCATCATCATTTATTCTTTATTTTTTATTTATTAACACCAAATAGGCTAAATTAGAGAATATAGCTGCATTGCAGCAAATGGAAGCCTACTTTGCAATGTTTACAAATTATTTAAGTTTTTTAGATATTCAATGCAAGTTTAAATGAATGAAAAATGAAGTGAAGTATAGATAAGAGACAAGAAGGAGATAGAGTCAATCAATCCATTTTTTGTTTTTCTCGTTAGAATTTACGTTTTTGCATAGCCTACAGTTGCATTCATGATCTTTGCGGTATGGTTACAACCATTTGTTTTCAGGGTTTGTTATGGTCTCGATCATGAAAGTTGTGGTTCTCACGTTTGGTTGTTGAGTCTCTTTGTCATGCCTCAAACTGTAGCAAATATTTCGCTCTTTGGCTCGGAGATTCTACTTTGGATTGAGATCATTGTAGAGAAATTTTTTTATAAAAGTAAGTCTCTCTCAGCAAAGAACAGCTATCATTGAAAGGAATACATTTTGTGCATGGACCGGCATCTGAGCTCCCCAGCAGAATATTGCTCCATTGCCCCTGCCTTTTAGTAGTGCCTTGGTATTTTACTATCTCTAAGACAATCATTTGCTAAAGTTAGCAGAAGAAGGAAGTATTAACATCTAAATCTATTAGTGGTACTTTGTAACAAATTTGGAAATGCTTTGATGTTATAGAACCAACTTTATAGACGTTTTTGTCGAAAGATCTACATCTTTTTGGGCAGATTTTGGTACGAGAGTTTTGTTTACTTTTTTGAACACAATCTTTCAAGTAATACCCTGATCGCGGTTTTGTATAAGTGATGGAGTTTGTCACCCCTATTCAGCTCATGTTATAGACTTGTATGAGGTTACATATATGTACATATGAGTATTAACATGTAGTATAAAAACATTAGAGATATTATCGAAGCTAGTTGTTAAAAATCTGTCTTGTTTTCACAGGATATTAGTGGAAATTACCTGACTTCGGCAGCTCCAGCAGAAATCAACTCTCTTTCAAAATGTTTAAAGAATTTACTGGAAAAGAGTCTGCTTTCAGATTTGACATTCATAGTAGCAAAAGAAACAGACGATTCCCAAGAAAGGAATGAAGAGGTTGCCTTTAAAGCTCATCGAGTTGTTATGGCTGCTAGATGCAAGTGGTTTCGAAGAGCTTTGGCGAGTGGAATGAAGGAATCAATTGACAGGTGACTATACTTGGCACTCATAGTCCCTAGAATGACACAAGATGATAGAATGATTTCTGTTTTCCATCTAAAGGAATTTTATGTAAATCACCCATAACGATTTCTGGTGAGTAGGAATGGCCCCAGCGTGGAAGCTCGTGGTAGTTTATTTGAAATAGAGGTCTATTATTATACTCTATGGGTCAGATTCAATGTCAATGGGTCTCTTTAAATGTTGTTTGCTAGAGACATGATAATGCGGAAAATTTGCTCTTATATATACATTAAATGACCTCAGATCTCATGGCCTAAAGCGCAGTGGTCTTGACTGCTAATAATGGAACTGAAAAATCAAACCATGGTTGTTGTTGTTGTTGTTGGTTTTTACTTTATTTTTAGTATGATACGCAGAGCTTTTTCGACATTAGTCTCTTTTTCGAACTTTATATGCCGAAATGTTATCGTTTAGCAAAATCATATTGGTTTTGATTTCATTCTAGGATATTTCATATTAAAGACTTTTTGCCGGAAACATTTATGAACTTCCTTCGATATCTTTATATTGGGCATATTGCTGATATTGAAGAATTTTCTGTAGAATCAATAGCTGATCTCATGACAATTGCTGATTGCTATGGGGTAAGTGAAGAAATAAAGTTCTTTTTGACTATTGGAGTGATTGTAAATTTTCAAGTGTAGTGCCAGAATATGGTTACTACTTCCTTGAGGTCATTTTCGGAGTGTTCTCACAAGTGCATGATGAGTACCATGGTTGTATTTTTAACAGAATTAACAGAAAACAGATACCTCCGAATATAAAAAGTAAGGTAGATTCAGCGTAAAAATTGTTGCTGACTGCAGTAGAGAAGTTTGAGGCAAATTCAATGCAGTGTAACTGAATGTGATTTAATGTACTGAATCATTAGCGTAAATATAGGACTAAATTTTGCGAACGTTCTTACACCCTGGTTCACAACAACAAAAGCACAGAAATAATTGCCAAAATTATGCTGAATTTATGATTTACAAGCGCTACGTACTAGAATTGGCGAATGTTGCTAGATAGTTACAATGTCTATTCAAAACAGATAAATTCAGTATTATTTCTATTATTGTTAATACATTATGTACAAAGTTAGCATAGAAAGTACAAAATAGCTATACATGTATACAAATTACAAGAAATAGCTAGTAAAAACTAACAATCGTAATATTATAGCATAAAAATCATTAAAATCATAAGTCCTAAAAGTCATATAAAGCCTAGCAATTTCAGTTCAGTTCTTTGAAATTTCACTACATACAATTTTGCAACAAAATTTAAGAATATATATTAATTAAACAATGACAATAACATTGAACTATCCGTTTTACAAAAATAACACAAAAAAGCAAGGGATTGTATGTAGGGAATTTCTTAAAGGAGGGACTCTCAATAGATAGACTAATCGAGGAGAGAGCGCCCCCTTATTCAGGAAATCAGGTCTTAAGATATATATTGTCCAGGTTTATGACTGATAGTTGATGGAAAATAAATAATGTTTAACTTGACGACAGAATGTGTTTATAGAAACTGCTTGTTTGATCTGGATAGGGATGCTGTTCCATGACTTTGCACCTGCTTATCTAACAGATTTCAAACAATATTGTAGTGCGAAATTACGCGTTAGAAAAATGTCACTTTTACCTGCCTGCCTGGTATGATGTCGGTGAACATTTGAAACTATATTAGAAAACCCAATGGTAAAAATTTCCTGCAGAGCCTAAACTGGCATTGGCATTCATCACCTTTCCAAGCTTTGATTTTGGCTTTAAATTCAGGCAGATAAGGTGACTGTCTTATTGATAGTGAAGTTGTATACCATAACTACGGGCCCCTAAATCGAACAGTTTCTGAGCCATCATCTGACTTTACTTCGTCCATAGACAAGATATACAGCGTTTCTCTAAGACTCAAATGTTTGCTCCTCTTAACCTCCATTTGTAGAGAGTTCCATACCTTCGCACTAAGGATATGAGTACGACTTTCCACGTCACCCACCATTATGTAATGAGTGATTGATTTCAATCGAGACGACTAGGTCAAGTCCAAAGTAATGTATGATTCGATATGGTTTTTATATTTCAGTTAAAACTAAGAACAACAAATAAATAATTAATATACTTTGATGTCCCCGACGTAGGAAGACACAAGGTCAGCGAGCCTCCATCAAGAGCAACACTTGCAATTTTTCAGAAATATACGCTCTTTTCCCTAAAGGAGTAAAATTTTTATAAAATTGAAAATTTAGACTCAAAGAGCATTGAGGCTCAGTGGGACATAGCTATCTTGGTTAGGTATTTACAGAATGGAAAAGAAAAAAACTAGAGGAAAAGAACAAAAACATGAAAAATTTAAGAAAAAAACAAGAGCTGCTAAGTTGTTAAAGTGAATCCCTGGGATTGCCTTGGTTTGATCAAGTTAACCTGTTTGTTTTTCGTTGCTTATAATCAATTGTTGTTTCTAATCATCCTATTTTCGACCAAAGTCAAAGTTGATTCAGCATCTTTTCAGATTGAATTTATTTCTTAGAAGATGAAGTTTGAAACTATTTATAAGAGCCTAGTCAGAGTATTAGACTGAAAAGGTTATAAGTACCTGAGATTAAAAGATACAATTGCAGGCTGTAGGTTCTTTATAAACGAAGTTTCTTATGTACAGCATTTGACTGTATTCGGATTACATATGAAAGGGAACAGTGGAGCGTCATTAGCAAAAGTAGTATTTGTGGCCTGTCTCTCATTTAATTGTGAACATTAAACACATTTTATAAAAAAATTATGTGTGAAATAATAGTAAAATTATCTGATTTAGCATTTTCAACTTTTATTCTTTCATGCAGAAATTACTTGGTAAGATGGAGAAAGTTAGTTCTATATTTGTTTTTGTGAAAAGTATAAATGCAAGCTCTAGAGGTATGTTTCCTTCATAATGGTTGAATAAGAAGTTAAATCATTATTGGGGCCATATGGGCGAGTGTCCAAGTGGTCTTAGCGCGCAACTGCTGAACGGAACATCGATGGTTCGAGCCGAATCGTTGGATCATAGTTGGGATGCTTGCTCATTGTTCACCCTCCAGCAAATGGGAACCTAGTGGCAACAATGGGAAGTTAAAGGTGGCAAGGAACTGGCCACCCTACTTCACTATGTCGATGGCTTAGGATACGTACCCCCTCTGACAGGCCCTCCCCAACGTACGGAATCGTACATGTGAGCAGCCTGTACTCTATGGTCCCATCATGTAATGAAGCTACCATGTTTTTGGACCATATGATCCCGAAACAATACTTAGTAAGCTGATCAAGAAAAAAATAACAATTAAACAAATAAATTATCGCTGTAGCTCTTCCCGAAAACAGACAAATGTGTTCAATTCTTATCAATGATTCTACAATAAAAACTACTTTTGATTGTTCCTTTTTGAAACTTTATCCTATTCAAACAATAGTACACATTCAATAATAAAACTCTCTATTTTAAAGTAGTGTACAACTGGCATGAACTAGTAACGATGACTTCATTGAATATTCCGCTAAACATTCAATTGTAGATCTCGCTTGATCTAGTAGTTTTGAGGTGACTGCTTGGATAAAACGATATAGAAAGAATCCAACTGTGAGAACTTAAAACATTAGAGGGGCTGGGAGTTCCAATCTTTATTACGTGGACAGAATATTTGATATGACCTCGTTGCACCGGTCAGTGTCCGCCTTATTGCGTAATGTCCTGTTTTGATGTCATATTTGATACTACAATTTTACAGAACTTGTATTGCTAAAGATAAAATCCCTTTTGAAATTTTTTTTCAATGTGGAGTATTTTTATCATTGTAAACAATCGAGAATTTAGGAGCAGAATTCGCCTGAGTTGTATGTAATGCTTTTAACAATTGAGTCACAGGCGGGTTTCCGTTGAAACATCCAGTGGTCATGTTGCACTGTCTTACCGCTAAGCACTTATACTTTCTATATTCTGTATAATATTCTTTTATTTTGTATTGCGCAGTTAAAATTAAGTAACTATTAAGGAACGTTTAGTATTACATTATGCTCTGTACTACAATGTGGCCAATAGAAGTCAAGAAATAAGGAATTTTTAGATCTAGGCCTTGTCCTAATTTTCTTGTACAAGTAAAATCGTGTATTGTTGCATGCAATTTGTGTGCAGCTTTAACTCTGAACTGTCTATTTGCCTGCTGCCCGTTAGTTAGTTTTTGCAGATAATTGCACCCTGCTTGGCTTATATGGCGCTTGCTTCTCAGACGATTACATATACGATATCAAATGCTAAGCAGAAATAATACGATTTTCGTTTCGCATTCAATTTCACCATTGATATTTTATCTGTGCGTATGAATAAGTAAGGTGTTAATAGATTTGATAAACCTGGTGAATATCATTAAGCCAAATTAATGGTCTCGAGGTCAAACCATGCTATTATAATAATATGCTCAATAGTTATCTCTCAGTGTGAATCTGTGATAAGATTATTATTGTGGTTAAGATGGCTTCATGTATGTTTAGCAACTAAGCGCATGGATATACATACATATACACACACACACACACACACACACACACACACACACACACACACACACACACACACACACACACACACACACACACACACACACACACACACACATACACACACACACACACACACACACACACACATACAGACATATATATATATATATATATATATATATATATATATATATATATATATATATATATATATATATATATATATATATATATATATATATATATATATATATATATATATATATATATATATATATATATATATATATATATATATATAAATATATAAATATATATATATATATATATATATATATATATATATATATATATATATATATATATATTTCATTATGAAAGCCTATATATAATGAAAACCATAATGGAAACAACTGTTTATCGTTTCATACATAGCTTCATCAGAAAATTATTTTATATACATGCATATATACATACATAAATATATATATATATATATATATATATATATATATATATATATATATATATATATATATATATATATATATATATATATATATATATATATATATATATATATATATATATATATATATATATATATATATATATATCCCTTCACAGTTCGTAAATAATGTTACTTCATGAAAAACAAAAGTAGGCAGTTAAATATAGGGTGTTTTAGACTCTTGTACAACAATGCATTATCGTGCTTTGTTTCTTTCGGGCAGAGTATTCTGTCTTTGCCATCATGTTAATTATCCCCACCATTTCGCCAATCTCTACCCCGTAGTCGCAAAAGAGGGCGGATTGCTGCAGGGTTTTAACTGCCTTGTCTACCTTAAACCTGGCAGGGCATTCCAATGGCTCTTCTTCGACTTCAATGTCATCCTTTTCCTCTATATCAAATGGAAGTTTTTCTCTGATGAATGCCAAAATATCTACGTCAGTCGGTTTGTCACTGCTGGTAGCAATCCCTTCATAACTTTTTAATAAAGTAGCTGTATTGCACTGCAAAGGAGCTTCTTCTGGAAATCTTGTGCGAAGGTCTTCAATTGTTTCATCAAACTCCATATCATCGTCAGCAGTGAAGTCTTTAAATGAATCATCGTTTTGATAAAGGACTTCTTCTTCTGCTTTACGTTTTATACCGGCCTTTCTGAAGCAATTTTGCACTGTTGTTTCTGTAATTTCTGACCAAGCTGATTGCAGCAGTTGCATGGCGTCCAGCATTAATACATTTGGAATCCCTTTCCCTGCATCAACTTCTCTGATAATTCGCTGAATGACCTTTGTATGATATATCGCTTTAATGGACCTGATGACTCCTTTATCCACAGGAGGGTTTTTTGAAGTTGTATGTGATGGAAGAAATATCAGCTCCACAGCTTTCAATCCTTCAATTTTTTGTGCGTGCTGACAACGATCTAAAATGAAAGCAACTTTACGATCTTCACGCAAAAATCTCTTGTCGAGTTATCTTACCAATTCTTCGAAAAGAAAGCTATCTATCCAACTTTTGCTTGTTTCCTATAACGGCATGGAAATTTTTTCACATTGTTGAAGCATCTGGGCTTCATGGACTTACCGATTACAGACATTGGTAGCTTTTCTCATGTAGCACTTTGCAGTTGCCATCCCATGAGTATCACTTTGCTATGCTTCGCACCAGAACATTTCCCTTTCCTATGCAGTGTTTTATTAGGGAGGCCTTGGCAGAACAAGCCAAATTCATTTGAGTTATAAATTTCTTTCAAATGAAATCTTGACAGTATTGTTGGTAGCGATGTTTCGTCCCAAAATCCTGTCACTCCTTGTGTCACTGAATTTGACTCGCCAGATACTTCTCTAAATGAAATACTGTATCGACCTTTCCACGCGTGAAGCCAACTATCAGAAGCTTGAAACGTTTCAATACCTAATTGCTTCGCGAAACCAAGAGCTTTTTCCCTCAGTATTTGGCCATTTGTTGGAACATTCTCCGACCTCTGTATTGCAGCCACTTGTAACATGCAATATTTACATCCTCATATGTTCCTTTATTTATTCTTTGCTTCTTTGTGCCTCCACTACTCATGAAAGCAGCAATGATCTTTTCCTTATCCTTCTTTCAAGTAGACACTGCATTTTTGGCAACGTTGAAGTTTCTCTTAACATCTTTACTTGACATCCCTCTTTCAAGTTCCATTAGGACATCGTAGTTAACCTTAATTTTTTCTTGCAGTATCCTCATTTTGTGCCTGCTATTACAATTGCCATTTTGCAAAAACAATGACACAAAAATCTGACTGTAGAAACCGCTGAGCCAGATATTACAACAAAGTGCTTGTATAACACAACATAACCAATAAATTGGTCGAATTAGGAAAAGTTCTAACTACAGAGGCTCGAATAATAGAGGTTTCTTGTAAGGGTTGTTTGGAGAATGTCAAGGGACAAAAGAAATTTGTTCGAATTAGTGAAAATTCGAATTGCATGAGTTCGAATTAGACAGATTCCACGTATATATACAAATTTCTTTTTTGTGTGTGTGTGTGTGTGTGTGTGTGTGTGTGTGTGTGTGTGTGTGTGCGTGCGTGCGTGCGTGCGTGCGTGCGTGCGTGCGTGCGTGCGTGCGTGCGTGCGTGCGTGTATGTATATATTCACGTACAGGTGTCAGTTGTTGTGCTATATCTGCATTATTTACAGTTTTCATTGTTAATGCTCCATTATATTTTGTGTTGTGTTGTGTGTTATGATTATAAGTGTGCTCTCTGTAAGTGGAGTGTTCCATACAGAGGAAAACAATAAGTGGAAGCATTTGAAAAAGTTAAATAATTTTATTGAATTCTCTAGTATGCTTTTAAATTTTTATAGATGCATTACTGATAATAGTGTGTACAGTGTGTCACCAAAGTGCTAAAGGAGTTGTGGAACATTATTGACTTGCAATATCTTTGTATTTTTAGTGTCATAGTCTGTCTTTTGTCCCAGATTTGTGTGGTTGAGTTGATTTAGTATAATACATTTGTTCTGTTTAATTATTCCACAAGACTTTTTTTGGCATTAATGTTATGCATCCATCTTTCTTTATGTTTGTTCAGGTTGATGACCTAGAGGAAGTTTGTGAAAGACTGTTAATCCGTAAAATTAAAAATGATAATATTGAATATCTGGATTCAATTGCTGAAAGCATTTTAGCCAAAAAACTAAAGGTTTGTCCACTGCATCATGTTATTTCATTGTTCACATATGCACAACACAGACATGGACAGACACACAGACACGCACGCACACACACAAAACGGGCAAAGAACGGGGAGGGAGGAGGTTAGAAAAAATCTGACAGTTAAAAGCTGGGGATTACAATAAACAAGGGGTTTGTAAAAATTTCTCCCAAGGCATTTTTCAGTTGCATATCTTTGGTTGTTAGAGTATTTGCTGCTTACTTCAATGTTTCATGCAAGAACACAATTTATGGAGCTCTATTAAAATAATTTACTGATAAATCTTGGTGAGATTCATCCCTGTTGATTTTTATGAATACTTTGCAGGGTATGTGACCTAGTGTTGAATTTAGGTTACATTGAAAGTACAGATAACAGGGGTGTATGGTCCTATAAAAGGGTCTCTCTGCCTTACAACCATAAATGAACCTGTTGAAAATTGTTGCCTAATCATGTGCAATTCTTTCTCTTTCAGGCTGCAATTACGTTGTATAAAAATGAATGTACTGAGCATGAAGTCTGATGAATTTCCTGATCATGCAAATGAGTCTTAAAGAATCTTGCCCAATAAAGAAATGAAGTTTGTACATCTTAATTCTATTAATCATTTGTAAGGGTAATAGTTAGAAATGAAAGTGATCTGTGCTCATCAGTGTAAGAGGCTTGGGGGTGGGGGAGAAGCTATAGGCCCCAGCCGGACATCTGTTGTCATTTGTGCAATTTCGTCAGAATAAAACTTAATTTGTATAGAAAACTAGCTGGAGCTTAGAAGACCTAGACAACAGTTGGCATGGGAACCTTTGTCCATCACGACTGCTTTTAGGGATACAGTTTGCAGCCCCCTAAGTTTAGAGCCCTCCTGAATCTGTCTTTGCTTATCAAAGAAAATGACACCTGTGGGATGAGTGTAGTCCCCAATAAGATGGAATCCAATTCACATTCATGCAAAAATACCCTCAGGATCCAGGACTTAATTTAGATATAGAATGTCATCAACTTAACAATTGTTGGCATTGAAAGATTGGTCCCAGCTCTGCTGGCCAAAGCATTCTTTCTGATATTCCCATTGTTTCTTTAGGAGTCATCCATTTTGATCATCATTTTCACAATTCTACAAAAAGTGAACTTTCCTCAGACCCCTCCCCCCTCACAAAGTATAAGGCAAAACATAAAAAGTGATAACCTTGATATGAGGTTGACTACATTTTGGGGTATCATTGTATTTTTCAAATGGCATACAGAAGGCATTAACTCCCTCCCCACTCTATGATTTGTAGACTTATGAAAATGATGATACAACTTGATGACCCCTTAGGGCAGTGGCCCTCGAAATTTTCATGGGTCTCAAAATTATGCTGACTATTGGCCAAGAACCATCTCATGATTCCATCACTTTTCCATTTTAGATACTTGTACTTAGCAGTTTGTACCTTTTCACACTTTAGCACATAAATTGACAAATATTCTTCTATATCAAAAAGAATCCGTATGAAGTTTGATTGAAAAGGAGCAAAGAAGTAGATTTTAACACAAAAGCAACTCATTTTCAAGGTTCTTTTAATGTATAATAATAAATTTGTGCCTTTTATAAGAAATAGTACCAATTTACACAACATTGGTGATAGAAGTATGAGTAAACTAGAAATTTTACATAAATTTATGGTCACATGAAATAATACAGCAAACTGGATCTCAACATAGTCCCACTGTTGAGTCAAAATATCATAAGGAATGTTGTTAGAAATAAGGAACTCTATGTTAGATGTGTAATGAATTCAATTGTAAACAAGAATGCAACATTGATAAACAAACACTGATGTTATTGTACACTATGGTATCTTGGTACCAGAAATGGAGATGGGATAGGTGACAAGGACCACATAAATCAAGCCATGCCCTTTTCTTCATATGAAAGGCTGTTTTGTTTTTGTTGGACATCTTCTGTTACAGCATACCCATTTTCTATCAACTATTTATATATTTGGTATGCACCTTAGTGAAATGGTGAGCTTTTGCATTATATCCTAGACTTGATCCAAGAGTTTTGAAGTTGGAAATTATGAAGTTTTCCATATCTGCAACTAGATGACTCCTAAAACCATAGAACTTTTAAGCACAACTGTCAAGAGCAGAAATTTATCACAAGCATAGGTCAAGAAGCTGTTTAAATTTGAATCTTTGGAGAAGAGGGGGGACTACTTCTCTCATCGCCCCCATGGCTATGCCACTACTTTGATAATTTATGAAGCCAAAAGAAGTTTAATTTTTGGGTCTGGAATCAACTAAGAAAGTAGTTGGTGTTTGGTATTCCAAGTATGATGGAACTGTGGTCATCAGAAATCCAATGCAACTGGTATATAATGGAAAGGTTTTCTGCCATTTTTTAATGTAATGACACTTTCCATTATCAACTGCACAAAATAGCATGCTAGCAAGAACAAACAATGAGTGATTATGTATTGTTATGTTTACCAACATTATCATATCCTAAACAGCCATGGAATATTTACTAAACTGAGTTTAAGGTTGAAGCAAACATACTTTAGGTCTTACAAAAATATCATATTTTGATGTGTGTCAATTTTGTGGTGGCCCAAAGAACTAACTACAGCCTGTTTGGCATCCCTAGGGGTGTTTCCTCGCCTTGATAATGGAAAAAACATTTGAAATAGATGTATATAGCTACTTCGCTTTACTCATTAATTTTTATGTGATGAGATTTATATTGTGGACAATCCAGAAGTTATAAAAATTAGTATTTGTTGATTATTATGAGGGAATGGAATAACTATATGAAAACAGAAGTAAGCTAATAGCTTATTTGCCAATTCTAATTAGTTCCCAATTGGCTAAGATGAGTGAGCAATGGCAATGAGGGCTATAACATACTGTAAAAGCTTACTAGATATTCAATCCTCTAGAGCGGGTCTTATAAAGAGGGGGGTGATTTGGAAACTTCACTATAACCTCTTTAATGTGTTATAAATGATGCTCTTCTAGTGCTCTACAATGTGAAGATTTCTATTGAATATATCTAAACCAGAGCTAGACAATACAACTGTAAACTCTAAAGCACATGAAGTTAGAAATGGGAGATACTAAAAAGAACATGGTTATTTATGAGTAATAATTTGTCTTCTACTGTATTCCACATACCTTTTGGTATACAGTGATGATGGAGGGGGATTTATTGAAGAAACTTCCAATTGGATGGGAGGCCTATTGGTGAGGGGGTGGAGAAGAGAGGGGGTCAAGTAGAGCTTTTAAGTCATGTTAAAATATACTGAATGGACATTATGCAGCTATTTTTACGCATAAAACTAATGCAAGAAATAACTCGTATACCAAAGAATAAATGATGAGATAATTACTTTATGTCAGTTCTGTTTCCCTTGACAACATGGTTTGTGATAAACAGATGCAAAGCTTTCTAAGCCATGCTTATTTCTGCTTTGTATGTTTTGCAACCTATAATCCAGCAAGCTGATGATCAAGTACCATTTCTAAAAACTAAATAAAAACACAAATTATTATTCATGAGCCCTGTTTGTGAACAGAAAGCCAATGCAGTTGGATGTATCATTGAAAAAATCAGCACTGGACCCAAAGAGGGAAACAAGTTTTGGACCATTTGTCAAGTTAGTTAAGTTCTGCAACATTTGAAAATAGCAAATGTCTCTTTGATGAAAACTGGCTTAAATCTTCCTGAGTGAGTGATTCATTCAACATATGGTCTGCACCCTCAGGTTTGGAAGCAAAAGTGGATTGTTATAAAGTAAAATAGAATATACAGTATATTGTGCATCCATCTTAGCTTCATTTGTAGAGCTACCTTACTGCTACATCCTGGTTATAGCTTCATTATCATTGCATTGCAGTGGTGTTTAAATGTAAATCCAAAAAACATCCATAAGTTGCATTTTGGTCTTGAACTTTTACTCGCTGTAGTATATTACTATCACAACAGGGTTCATACACAGGCCTCTGAATGAGATGGGAACAATCATGCATGAGCACACAGGTATGTGCCCAGCTCAGTTCATGCTCTCGATTTGCCACTTATGCCAGCACTGTTAAAAATATACATCAAAGTACTAAGGAAATTATCAATGTTTATGTGAAAGCTCCCACAATTGAATATTTAGCATGCACATATGATCCCACACACATGATTGGCAGTGCACATCTACTTTACTCATTGGAAGGTCTGCATACACATCCTGCCTAATATTTTTTCCTGACTTTTCCTGACTTTTTTCTTCAAAATTATGGGGTTTTTCCTAACTAAATATCAGAGATATATAATATTTTTCCTGATCAAATGGTGTTACAAATCATGCAAGCAACTGACCCATCTTTTAATTTAACTAAGCAATTGAGCACATTTTTCTATTTGGGTAATAAAATGAGGCTCCCTGCGCAACTGGAACAAACAATATCACAAACTGTGCAATGTATAGAGTTGACTATTGGGTACCAAAGAATTCATCTGCATGGATGATAAAAATTCTTGACTTTTTCCTGGATTTCTTCAAGTTTTAACAAAATTTCCTAACTTTTCCTGACTCTCCATAAAAACATAGTTTTTTCTGATTTTTCCTGACCATATGAACCTTGCATAAGAAGAATTCAACACCACATGTTTTAGAACTGAATTGAATTGACAAAAATACACATAATTCCTTTACCTGTTCATAATTGATGTGAATCACACCTCTCAATTGATGATCATGTTTCTTGAATGCATCAGTAAGTGACTTGAGCATAACACAGCATTGGATGAAATCATCAAATTTCATTGAGTTGACACTGTTTCTATCAAATACTCTAACACACAGGCGACAGAAATCCATGGAACTAAAACATCACAGACAATGCGCCATTACTAATGAAACAGTAAAAAATATATCTGATACTAACATCCAATTTCAAATGGATGATAACATATATTATATGCCTAACAATGGCATCATAGGCAAGTAGTGGTTGTGGTTAGAGTGCTCCACTACTGTGCAACTAAGACTTATGTCTTGGGGCACACCTATGTTCATAGTTTAGAAACTCAGTCATTGTCTACTGAGCAGAAAATTGGAACCAGGTGGTAATACTTGGGAGTTAAGGTGGCAAAGAAAGGAACTGGCCATCCTAGCTCATTATGCCAACAGTCCAGGGTAGATGTCCTTTCTAAAATGCACTCTCTAGTGTATAAATTGATATATCATGCTGACCTTTACCTTTACTGATATGATTGTATGAAGAGAATTATAATAGATCTACTCTAAAATTTGGTTCAGCTAAGTCTGCTAATAGAAAGATGAGAACCCCTAGTTTTCAAGCTCAATTTGTACATGATTGGGTGAAGCCTTGGTAGGTAATCTGAATTTGCTAGATATTAATTTAGTTATTTGAACTTACAAAGACACATTCATATAATAATTAGGTCCAAAATGGGCCTGCAAATGGGAAATTAATGATCTTGACTCAAGAAGTAGGTTGGTTAACTTACAGTCTATATCCAAATGCTTGGAATGCTCTGTTAAGTTCCCCACCATCAATAGTTCCTGATCTGTCTGTATCAAATCTAAAACCAATAAGAAGTAAATATTGCATTAAAAAGCAAAGAATTTCACATAATGATTTTTCAAGAACTCAGAGTCATGACTTTAATTTCACCATCACATTTTATATCAGAAAGTGCGCATGCATATAATACATATACAAATAATCTTATTTTGTATAGCTTATATTCCTTTTTATGAACAATACTACTAACAAATGAACAAATGAAAATACCTTTGAATCAAAACACTTAGATTAAGTGTACACAGTAAAAACTGTACTTCAAGAAGGTCATGTGGATCCAAAGGAAAGACAGGGAGAGTATAGGAGGCAAAAAATGGGTATTTCATTGCTAGTGTGCATGTGGCTATGTTTGGAGAGACTAAGACTCATATGTTGCTAATATATGGTAACACCAAACATACCTATCAAAGCAGCCTTTCCATTCTTGAATGTATTTCCAAAGGGCAGCAAATTCATAGGCATCAATTGTGCCTGACCTATCCAATGATCATAGGAAATGTGTTGGTTACTGAAGAATACTTATGAAAATTAAGATATAAATATCTGCACAGAAAAGCCTCAGTCCCTAGGAATATTTCTCATGTGGATCCTCTGTCCACACATCAATACATTAAAGCCACAGGATCCAAAGTATACAAAACAGTGCTCCTAAATAAAAAGTGAAGGAAATAGAAAAAGTTCCTAATGTTCAAAACCTGTAACAGTGGCATTCACTTTGTTCTATTCATCAAGAAACAAGGAGGGAGTTCTGTCCCCAGTCTTCTATTTACTGTAGGTAAGCAATATTGGTCATTATACCTTTTCTGAATATTGTCCTGGCTTTTCCCAGTCTTATTGCCAACAGTGTGGCACTGTTATTACATGGTAAAGCTTAAGGTTGGCTGACAAATTTCATAGAATCAAAAGCAGAATGTATGAAACATATTACTTCTTCCAATTTTAATTCAGCTACCTTCAGCTGATATCTATCACATTTATGATAATTCATAGAATTAACATACCTATCCTTATCAAACATTCCAACCATAAGTCGACATGTTTCTGAGTTGAAATGACTCCAATTGTTGTTAAGCAATGCTTGTTGCAACTCATCAGCTGATATTGATCCAGAGTTATCACGATCTACAGCCTGTGGCAAATTGCAAAAATTGTAAAGCAATGACAGAATCGCTTTACTTCTTAAAAAAAGTCACAAAAATTTTCCCTACTAGATTTGGTGCACATCAGAAGTTGTGACATGCCATCTTTGCTTCTATATACATCATCTATGCAAAGATGATTGACATAGTGAAGAGAACACAGCAAAGGACCTAATTGCCCTAGATTAGGTCAGCATACAATATGAAGCAGACCTAAGTATTTATTAGTAAAAATGATTGATGTGTATTTTTTGCAGCTGTGTTTTCAACTTTTTTTTGCCTTGTGCTGTTCATGCTGATGGCTGTGGAGTTGTCATGGCATCATGCACTCTGTGGTATCATCCTTACAGTGTAGTGAAAAAGCATAGATGGCTTGAAAAGAATCACTCTTTAACAACCATACAAAACCTTTACAGTTTTCATTTTTTGGAAGCACCATGAGTCCTTTGAAGAAGGAATTAGAGGCCAGCAACAGTTTTCGTGTAAAATAAGATATAAAGTTGTTTTTTCATAAGTCATATTTGAGTTTTTCACAAGCAACGAATCAAACAAAAGGTAATATTTCCACTGTCTGATCTTATGAGTACATGCTTCATTTTAATATAAGGAATTTAGATTGGCACCTAGTACATGAATTTTCTTAATTGACTTTTATTTTGAGAAATTAATAATGCCTTATTGTTTGGAAATTAAGCCTCTATGGGTATATATAAAGGTTGATCATAATGAAAGTCGCATCAAACTGATACATGCATCAATGCAGTTGAAGCATCTGATGATTTGTTTGTTACCATTCAATATCACTCCAGCTGTAGCAACCCCTGTTAATACTTATGGAGCAGGCATCATACAGGACTGCTATTAGTACATGCACTGCATTATACCCATGGATAATTGAAAATCAAATATCACTTGTGCACAACAGTGTATTTTGGTGTGCATTAGCCAAACTTCTGAAAAAATCTTTGGTGTGCACATGTCACACCTTGCAAACTAGGTTGGAATTGTTGAAAGGTGCATAGGGGAGCTGTTTCATATCCTTGAAATTGCATAGTTACCTACAGCCTGGATGTAGATTTTGTGTGTTTGGCTGAATCATTTTACAAAAAATTGTGTGGTGGCGACCCCAGCTGGTAGCTGATGAGCAAGGAGGACAATTCTCCATGTAAGACAAAAATCCCAATCTGGCTTGCAAACTAACCAATGGGCATTTTGTGCCTACCTGAAACCAGCCCCAAAGAACTGGATCAATGCCTGGAGGTGGGGGCTTTGCTCCACCCCCATATCCTGGTTGTGGTGGATAGCCTCCACCTGGTGGGTAGCCCCTTTGTCCTTGGGGTGGATAGCCTTGAGATGGATAGCCTTGTTGTTGATTATAACCAGCTTGTTGGTTGTACCCAGGTTGCTGGTTGTAGCCTCCCATTTGTGGGTTGTAGCCATAATTCTGATTTGGCTGTTGGTGTGTGAAGCTTCCTTGTTGCTATAAATACAAATAAAATGAGCTAATCTTTGTCTATAACTTATAGGACATCACAACTTTGATAGCACATCTAATAACTTGAGAGTACCTTTTGAATTTCCAACCATTCATAATGAAAAAAATCAGCAAGGGAATAAATTCATTTGGCAGAAAAATAACTTTTTTGCCTAGCATAGACTCTCGAAATCCTATACATTGGTATGATTCCATTCAAAGATAGAAAGTGTGCCCAACCCCATGGACTAGCCAATTTGCAACAGAGCAATTCTTCGTTTTACCAATAAACGAGATCCCCAGCTAAGACCTAGATTTAAATACACATACATAGCCTCCTCTATTCCACTGTGACATCCCTGCTTTGTAGTATATAAACGTTCCTTAGGATCGCTTGTGTCTGTCCGATCAGTTCTATGGTTCTATGACGAAATCATGTAAACGGAAGCTACTTGTTGATAACGAGACCAAACAGAGGTCAGAAAAGAGGCTAACGCGCGCGAGAAATGAATTTTCACAATGGCTACCGCAATGGCAGATCAAGATAGCAAGAATAGAATTTTGCAAAGGTGAGCTATTGGTAAGAAAGGTAACCGCCACAGGGAAAGGGGCATAAAATTTAGGCGGATGTGCAGTTTAGGGTAACAGCCAAATCTCCTTACATTCTATACGGAATTGTTCCTTGTGATGAAGAGAGCCGAAATAGACGATAAAAAGTGCGGTACTACTTACCAATTACTTATTTTCTCCTATTTTTCCCTCGATGAACACTGAAATCCATATGTCCATTAAAACATTTCCGTCCATTCTACAGCTAGCCCTTACTCTGGTCCTTACCCTTCACAATACCCGAACCCTCGGTACTTGGTAAGTAGTACCGCACTTTTTATGGTCTTTCGACTCTCTTCATCGTAAGAAGTAATTTCGTATAGAATTTAGGGCGATTTCGCTGTTACCCTTAACTGCAAATCCGCCAAAATTTATTTTAGAGGGCACAAAGGTGTAGTGTTAGTACCATATATAATGTATGACATGATTTCTTGACTGGCTACCGTTCAAGCTACCACCCATATGATTGTTCACTGAATTCTATGAGTAGACTGTATATTCACTTTTAAAATATTTTCAAAACAAAGCATGCAAGCTGTTGGTTTATGAATTAAGTGTTGAGATAATTGTCATAATTTTGGATAATGGATAACTCTCAGTTCTCAAAGGGAGCAAGAGAAATCACCCTCATTGACGGATATCCTCGCTCGTAAGGTTTATAGGTACTTGACGTGTGCATGAATAGTTGTAGATAGTTTTAAATATGAGGTATTATTAGGATCTCTAGGAGTCACCTTTCTTGCTGGTTTGGAATTAGAAACTTTTGTAATTTTGCATTGTGTTATTTGGACCATCAATAACCTTTGGATTTTTGGAATACAGCAGCATGCACTAAATATGTCCGTGGTTCGACACCCCCCCCCCCCCCAATTCCATACTGGAAATGGGTCAAGACACTTTTGTTTTCATTGAGGATTTTGCTGCACACTTGCAGAGGTAGATTCCATGTTGGTTTTATATTTTGTTGTTGTACATAAAAATGTGAGAAGAAACTATTCAATGTTCTGCTTTAATTAGGTTATTATATATTGTAAATAGGTTTTAATTAGCTTATTCCTTTTTATTCTTGCAAGTAAATATAAGTTTCTAAAGGACCTCTTGAAAATCAGTCTTGCTGAAGGCAACCCAGGGAATGACATTAAAATGAGATGAAAATGAATGGTGATCTGTATGATACCCTTGGTTTTGCACCAAGTAATTCATTGGAGTATCTATCAGTATTTGGTAGTGTAGAGCACATTTGTTAAAGAGTATGTATTTCTTAATAAAAGTTTTTTGTTTTAATGTTATCAACTTATTGTTATCTTATAGGTTCTCTGAGCTTGATGCTTCACTTAGTGGTCAGAGGAAAAATTTGGAACAGTTGTACAATTTGCTCAGGAGTCTGTCATCAAAGCAAATGAAGTAACTATGTTTGGACCAATTTTTTCTGTCATGTGGAAGGTTTTTGTGATAATTTTAATTTTTTCCTTATAAAGATGAATCCTGTGAACAGTCATTTGTCTATTTTGAATTCATTTACAAAATTTGATGAAGTTTTCATTCTTTTTTGCTGCATTTTGAAAAATTTGCACTTTTAGATGGATTTCCATCATACCTACATAATTGAAAAATAATTAGTTTTGATCAAACTTACTTGTATAAAGTTAGTTTATCTCACTATATATGTCATCATTTATAGGATATGGATTAAAAGTGATGAAGATGGTGATGATGATGATGATGATGAAGATTCTTGTATTTCATCAAAAACAGTTTGTGAAACAGAGAGGAAAGGTGACAATTTCCTAGATTTTTATGGTAAATTAATTTTATGGTAAATTAAGTTTTGTTATGTTGGATTATGATATATTTATTTTATGATATATATTATGATTTATAATATTGGATTATGCTAGACCATCTCTGACTCAGTTATTCTGCTATAAATGATTATACTTTTAGCTTTGTTAGAGTGATGATAATTTTTATAATTCTTCCAAATATGCAAGTTGAAAACTCATTCAAGTTTGAGAAATGATAAGTCGCAGATCTAGATAGTTGCCAGTGTGCATTCCATGTTTATCCTTTGCCAGACATTTCCCTCAGTATTCTGCTATTATGCCTTGTTTGGGCTGATTTAGAAATAAGTAGGTGCAGCAATATCCCAAAAATTCTCATTGTGTTTATGTGAATTTTATATCAAAGGACTAAAGAGGAAAATTATTTAATCAAACAAACTATTTACAGCTTAGTAATATTACAAAAATTATTTTCACAATTCTTATACACCATTGAGTTTACAAATCATTCAACATAGGGATTTTCTGGCACCAGATGCCAAGAAGCAGGATTTTTCCTTTGTACACTAAAGCACAGAACAAACATATTAATGCCTGCATGGAATGCATCCTGCGATAATAGAACAGGGCAGTTGCAAAGGTTTCATAGATGACTGCCTTACATAAGCCAAATCTATTTTGTTATGCTACTTAGATAAAAAATTTACTGCACATGTCTATCATTGTCATACTTCTCATTATCCAACCTTCCTTCAAGATGAAGCAATAGACTTTGGTGAGATTGACAAGATCCTAGAGAAAGCAAAATCACTACGAATAGTTGAGGAAGAAGCAGAAGAGCTACACAAATGTGAGAGAAAAGGGACTACAAAAATTACAAGTGCAGGGCCAAAAATTCAAGGTGTCTACTTGCTTTTCAAACCTTTTTTGTTCTATATTCTTCATTTTGAGCCATTGATATATGCCTTCGTGAAAATGTTCCAGCACTTCAATTGCACCAGAAATGATCTGATGGCAAGTAAAGGGAAATAGTATGGAGCATGCAGTCTCCCAAAGTGTCTAATGCCAGTTGCCACACTATGTTGTCTTTGTCATTGGTGTTAAACTTAGAAAATAGTTCTATGTGAAATAAAAGATTCAGCCATACTGATTTGCATATAAACATTCAGCTAATAACCTGCCCAGAAAGGTAGTGATGCCATGAAAGGAGTGATGTAATAGCTATTATTGCTTAAATTTAGAACCAATTACAGTTGTTTTGAATGCAAAATTGATAGAGTACCGAGAAACTTATATTAATTACTCCTTAACATATCAATATAACAATTCATAGTATGTATGTATGTATAAATATTTATTCACTGACATTTTAATTACCATTGCTAACTAAGTACCTTAAATATAAATACAAAAGGATTAACTAAAACGGTGCTTCTAAATAATTGTAAATATTGTCGACAACACGTGGATAGCAGATCAATGATGTATCTGTGGGACAAATCTTGTACTATTACATTTTGATCAAATCCATGTCATTGATTCTTCATTACAACTATATGGGTATCAAATTTCTGTGGAATTAATTGTTTGAAAGAGAAGAGTCTTACATTATTCAATTATATGTGGTATAGCGTAGGTACCCTGGCTTGTCACTGAAGAACCTGAGATGTATTTTTCTGCACGTGGAAGTTTGTTTAATTCTTCCACGAGTATGTCGGGAGTATGTATTCTCATCGTTTCCCCCTGGTTTTCTTTTCCGCATTGTTGAACAAAACTGTTTGGTTTTGTGTGGTGATTTATATCCTTGATAAATCATCCCTCTTCTGAGTATTATTCCATATATACCTTCTCCTAGCTTTCCTTTTCATGGTCTAGAATAAGCACGTGCTGAAGAGACTGATGAAGTTATATTATTTGCTGACCTCTCTTTGCCTGGGGGGAATGTTGTGATATTTTGCATAAAAAATATTTTAATAAATATACAGTTCTTTATATTTATTTATAATTGAGACCTGGTTTAATCAGTCTCTCAACATCTGCGAAGTACAGACCCGCAGGTCGAACAGAAATTATCTGTTGCAAACGCTCTGTAGCCACACCTGTTGCAGTATCGGATCAGGGTTGACAGCGTTGAGAGTGTTGCTAGTCCGCAATCGTATCTTTCTGTCTCCTTGAAAGCGCTTCTGTGTGACTTGCGTAAATGCATGTTGTGTCGAATGCCTTGTGTTGAGCCGTAGAGCACTTTTTCAACCGCCTGTGAAACGCTGCCTCTGGACTCCATCAATGTTATCTGAAGTAGATCGGTTGGGTACGCTGGGAAAATCTTCGATAGTACTTCCAGTTGTGTTTGCGGCAGTGCTTTGCTGACTCTTTGCACCGTGCTGCGAGATGTGACGTAAGGGATACAAGGAGAAATAGGCGGATGGTCATTATCTGTTGATGTTAGATTATGTTGTCCCCTTTTGCGATCAGTGACTTCAGTGATGGTCCCGTCCTTGTCTGAATTACTCCTTCCATAGACTTCAGCTTCTGAATTCGGGGTTCCTGCAGGCGACATTGATGCTGGTGTCCCTGTTGAACTGCTCTCTTCATCCTTCCTGTAGCTATCGCATTTCCTGTCCTCACCTAAAATTACCCAAACATTAGAAGATCTACAGACCTTGTTTATGGAGTTTTTTCAGTGTTTTCCAAGCGAGCAATTCATACCCTATATTTCAATTGTAGCTAAATGGATTTCTAGTTACAGCGGTAAGAAATACTGGTATATTTTTCCGAAGAGACTATGCTTAGCAAATGGAGAAGCCTAATCTCTTAAAGCAGAAAGAGCAGCCAGGGATAGTCAAGGAATTTGTTTTTATTGTTGCTGTTATAGCACTCCAGTTTCCTCATCATTGGAAGCACTTTTTCAAGATCGTAGGGAGGATTGTCTGCACCCAGTTGCGCCATCAGTTAACTCTAATCAGGAAACGAATTCCTCCCTTAGATAATTTGATTTCTATTCATAGTCTTTAAAGTTTGTGCAGAGCTCCTAATGTGTATATTATTTTTTATACGGTTGAGTCAAATCTTGCTACCTATCAAGACTTGTGCCATTTTCATATCTTGAGGAAGAAGTCAGGCCTGTTTTATGTCCACAACGCTGATTTGAACTACCTTACATAGCAATCTTTCGACAAACTCTACATGACATATTCGATCATGATGAGATAAAGCTCCTTACTTGCAAATAATGCTTTCGGTCTTGTGTTAAATATTGCTTCAACTTACCTTTCAATCCCAGAATATCTTGCACTGTATAGCCAACTGGGAACATTATGCGACTCTTGATGCTGTTTCTGCACACACTTGTTGTTGCTGACTCGTCTATTTCTCGGCCCATGCTATCGGATTTAGCTCTGTATTCATACGCCTTTCTTTGCTGCCTCAATGATGCTACTCTCGCGGCTGTTATTCTCTGCCTCTCTAGCACTGCCTGGCACTTTTCACATGGGCAATTCTTCCATGGACAGTAGTGTTTGTGCCCTTTCAGAATGTTGTTCAATCCATGATTGCGGCACCGAGCGCACTTTGGTACACGGTTGTGCTCAGAGTCTCTGGGGCCTTCCATCTTGCTTTCATCATTCTTCACTTCTTCTCCAAATCTCAGGTGACTGGCTACGTGGCTCAAACTCATCGTGTGTGAACTAAGGGAGAAACAAATGCGTGTTTCAAAATCTCTACCACCTCACAGTTTCTATCCCCTGTTCTTTTCAAACTCGCTTTTATTTGCTGCTTATGAGTCAGGGACACAATTTTGGCACAATCTGAGCACAAGTTGGCTCTGTTCTAAATAGCCTTTTTGGTTTCAGTCTTAGAAATTTCCTTTTAGCCTCCTGCGAAGGCCTCAAACAATGCCATGATTCTGACGTAATGGTCTATGCGTATCCCATGCATTTGGCTCAAATGGTTACGCTGCGCTTTAACTGTGAATGGAGTTGTAACATTACGTCATGCAATTGTCCGTTTGGAGTCCCATTTATCAATCGAAGGGTATCTTGTATGTATACTCGTGTATGTACTGGTGAAAACTGGAAACACTGAGAGTATTGAGTACTGTTCATGACAGAAGCTCAACCGAATAGAATCTCCCCATTGTTTCTTCAGATTCTTTACTATAGACTAGAAGTAGTCTTTGTTGTTATATTGTTTATAATGTCACTTCTTGTTTTGTCTCAGTAATAGGACCATGTAAATTTTCTTCCATTGTTATGTGTGAGGGGGGAATGACCTATCACATAATGTTCATAAAAGTTGGTTAATTTTCCCAAACAATTTGTACAAAACATACCTTCAGTTCCAATGTATATTTATTTCTAACAGAAAACAGGCAATACTTCAACGCTAGGAGTAGTGTCTTATTTTTTTTGAAGAATTGGATATTCGGTGTTTCTTAATAGTTTCTTTACTGTTTGGTAATTCAAATTAGCTGATAATTTCATACAATTCAGCCTGCTGCAACTAGTCATTTTGACTTTAATTTTGCATTGTAGTGATCTATGCCTCTGCTTTGCAATCAGAGTGCACCCAGTTCGAATATAACTGGCATATTCTCTTAAAGGAGCGCATTGGGATTTTTGTAACTAGCGACTGTTGTTGGTAGGAACTTACTGTTGGTTGGTAGACAGGAAAATAGGCCAGTAGCTCTTTTCCAAAAATCATTTTGATTTGCTGTTGTTGGGTAGAGATTATCCAGCCATGAAATCCTCAGACAGTAGTAAATTTCAGTACTTGCTTATTTCTCGTGCAATTGCTCACTTCATATTATATCGATAGAGCGGGATGTAGCAGGAAAGATCAAATAAGGAATTTATAATTATATAAACAAAATTTATATATCATTCACAACAGCCTTGTAAGCACTAAATTAACATTCTTTAATCGTTCCTTGCTACTTCTGAGCGACGCTGTGTATAAATTTCAGCTTCGTTATTGAATTTCTTTTGGGGATTTCCTTTATGAAATTGTGAGATTGTATACATACCGTAAAATCGGTCGAGAATTAATTCGTTTCTTGGCAACCAGACTTGTATTTCACTTGAAATCTCGATAGAGAGTAAACTATCTGCTACTTAAGTGCTTTCTTTCAGTCCTTCTTCTGCGAAATGCAGCACTATGGTGTACTTTTACTCCCTGATAATTTCGTGTGCCTGGTTGGTGATGACAGTGTCGAATGATTAGAATGTGACATGAAATGTTTGTTTTTATACTCTATGTAATGTTTAATGCCACCAGGGTTTTTGTAAAAAGGTATCATGTCGATCATTTGAAATGCCATAAAGTGGTTTTGTTTTTTCTTTTTTTCCAAAGTCACGAATTCGATAGAAAGGAGTTTTGTTGTTGTTTTTGCTTAAGGAATGTAAAGTATATTATTGGTTGTAACACGGAATTATATGCCGAAATCACGCACTACGTCAGATGCTATTGCATCATCTCCCTTTTGAGAACTGAGAAAGGAAGTGTAGCCCTTTCTCCCTTACAGAATTCTCTTTCTGGCGTGCTTAAAGAATTCTCTTTCTGGTGTGTTTAAAGAATTCTCTTTCTGGCATACTTAAAGAATACTTTTACTTCCTTAAACATATTCAAGTTATTATGAATTTATCCGTAGTGTTGTTGCTATGACCTTGTAAAATCGCATAATTTATTTCCAATTTAGTTTTAACTTTGTTGAATTTAACGTACGACAGATTTCCGTGTGCCACCACAAATACATTTTCCTGCAGCGTGCAGTATCCTAGGGAATTTTAGTTGTTTTTTAATCAAGATCAACAATAAAGTTTTCTACCAACTCAGTTGCAACCCGGCTATCAAATTGAATGGCATTGTGTTCGTTTTGTTTTATACTGCTTGTTTGCGTCTTTCTTCAAGCCTTCACTTTATGAAATCATCACATGATTGTAAACTTCTGTCACGCAACTGTAAACTTTCCAAGCATGCAAACGACGAAATATGAATTCATATGCTTTGAAGTTATTCTTAGTTTTTGACGTCAAAGTTTCTCTTTTGCTGGTATTACACATCTCTATTATTTCCTGACTAGTGATGATAAATACCTTTCTTCCTTCATCTCTGTGTATTTCCACTTGTTCTCGCCATGTTAAATTGAAATATAGGCTTTGGTTCCTCATCTCTTTGACTTATTTAATACGAAAAGAGTGTATTTCTTTATATGATTTGTCTATAATTGTTTGGACATATGGATTTAAACTCATGATATTACAATTAAATGTTAGACCAGGGAGCTTTTCTGACAGATACTCCCAACATGATTCACCTCAGATTAAAGTTGCTTGTGGTACAACTGGCATTTTTGTCTCGAGGAAATCATGCGCCCCCATTAATTTGAGATTGATGTAAATTTTTTAAGTCAAAGTAATAACAATCTTGTGTGGACTTATTTGATTTTCTTCTGTTTTTTTTTT
This sequence comes from Mastigias papua, assembly GCA_964019165.1. Lineage (NCBI taxonomy): Eukaryota > Metazoa > Cnidaria > Scyphozoa > Rhizostomeae > Mastigiidae > Mastigias > Mastigias papua. The sequence goes on from OZ025275.1 coordinate 13,479,557, forward strand.
TTTATTTTATTTTTGTCATTTTCGTCCAGTATGATACCCCTGTTTAGAGCTAGTCGAGAATACATCTACTTAAACTGTTTTTAGTTATTTCGATCTATTTTCTCTGTTGGATGACACACTGGGCCCAATTCCAAGAACCTGTGTCTTCCGTTCCATGATGACGCATAGATTTTCTGACAAAGAATTATTATATCATTGATTTGTATTTTTATCGTAAACAACTACTTTATCAGAACAGACATTTATTTACGACATTTGATAAATGAGTGAATCACGTGATACATTCAATCTTTTCATTTGGCGCATCAAAATGACAGTGAACGATATTGTATTCTAGCTTTAATTTGTATGGTGAGGAAAACTGTTTTCTATGAAGTTCCCTTTTTGCTGTGGTGTCATATAATTTGCAAATCGAAAACAAACTTGTTTTTGTCATATGTCGTTACGTGTTAAACTTTTTGCATGACATGGGTATGAATATAGTATCCCATCTGTTGTATTGTTTTGCTTCTTTTTGTTGTAATGGAGTCAGTTGTGTGAGAGAGAAATCTTTTGTTGGCTCCGTTGCGGGAGGGGTGTAACTGGAAGAGAATATGAAAGATCTGACCTGAAGATGCAACTAGACCAGGGGTCATTAAACTCGTTGAGAGCGGGCTAGATAGCTGAAAAAATGACGTGCGCGGGCCGCATACTTGCAGGCCAAATGAAAGCTGTGAGAAAAAGATGTAGAGCCGAAAATGAGAACCTATAATATGAAATGAGGATAACTACGAAAACCCAGAGCCAACAGGAACACTGACACAACATTTTACACATTATTGCGTAACCATAAGACTAGTACTCCAGCGTCACGTACCATCGGCGGTCCGTATAGAATGCCGTCGCAGGCCGGATCTGGCCAGTGGGCTGTAGTATAGTCGCCCCAGAACTAGACTATAGTGAATGAGGGAACGTATATACAGTATCTTATCTGAAGTTGAAGAAAGCAATTAGACGCTAGTTGTAATTCTGTATACCTTAACTTCATTGCTAGATGTCTGACCTTTGCTTCTTAGCCTTTGCCCTTGATACTGTCTTCTGACACTTGGCCTGACTCGGTCTCTTCGATTACTGAAGTTATTAAGTTTGTTCGAGCTGAATTTATAGTCCCCAATTGACTTATAAACAAACGATATCAGATTTATTACTTGACAGGAAAAAGTATGGAGACTTAAGGGTACTGACGACTGGCAAATCTAATTTAAACCATGTCAGATTTGAGCGGCTTACATGAAAAGATGTACGACACAAATCGGATCGAACTTAAAACCTTTTTTACTTTTTCAGGACAACCGTACCAGATGCATTATGCTTTTGCCTTAATACTTAGCGATATTGTCCACCTGGCAGTATAGGCGGTAGAACCCATATTGTCTTGTCCTGAAAGCGATATCTTGTGGATTGGCGTGTGACTTGCGTATTACTAAAGTTGTTTTAGGTAAATGGCTGCTTGTTGTAGCCATAGACCCTGTTTTTATTGGGTATTAAAGTGTCAGACCTTTGGACTAAGACGTTTTCACTGCATTAAGAACAGGGTATTTGTAGTTCTTTTACGTCAAGTGAAAAGCCTATATGTATGTCGAATATCAGGCGAAAGGTGTTGCTTCAAAGCAGTGAGCACGTATTTAAATATTGCAATCATTTCAAGTGGTATTAGGTAGCTAGTAATTATAAGGCCATCTTGGATATATTTGACATTAGTGTATGCATTAACACCTTGCAAAATGCTTTTTAATCACCTTAGTTGTACGTACACAAACACACACACACAAACTCAAACACGCACAAACACTCACTCACACACACACACACACACACACACACACACACACACACACACACACACACACACACACACACACACACACACACACACACACACACACACACACACACACACACACACACACACACACACACACACACACACTGCAATTGAAAGGTGAGATACATACTGGAGGAAGCTCAGTGGCTCTAACATCAGGGAATTTCTAATGCTAAAATGTTTGAATTCCATCACATCGTTATCCAGCGCCCCCTCCCCCCCATTTCAAATATTAGTGTTAGAAATTCCTGGATGATAGAGCAATTGAACTTCGTAGCAAGTACTCGTTACGTCAACCACGGCATCTACCAAAGAGACATACGTCACTTATTTGATAGCTTCATAGTTTCTACCTTTGAAGGGATCCCCTGGACGCCTTGTGTTCTTAGACCTTTTGATCATCATTTTAGCCATTCAAGAAAACAGGCCAATATGTCAGTACTTATGAGGAAGAAAGTTCTTTTTGGTTTTTCTAGACTACACCGTGTGAATGATTGCTCTTTACCTTACTCTCATTTGATTTACAACTATCGTTAGAAAAATTAAATTACTAAATGTTTCTATCAGTTCTACTACCTTGAGATTGAAATTCTTCTACTTAATAGCAGACATCAAATATTTGTAGTAGTAGCCTGAAGGAAAATGTCAAAAGACCACACCCTCTACATTTAAGATACTCTGCCATATTGTAATGTACTGCCATGTTATTTCTATTTTTGCAAGATCAGGTCGTAACTACATCAGGGTAATTTTCAACTAATATTATGGATTTACAAACTGACCTGTTTATGAAAGAAAATTAGCAATTTTTACAATACCTTTAAAGGATCTACACATGATATAATTTAAAACATCTAAGTAAAAGGAAAGGCCAGATAATAATCAAGATCAGTCATTTTTCAAGGCCTTCTTGAATTGGGCAAAAGATTTAGCTTTCTTCGCTTCAGTGTTTTGATCGTTCCAAAGCTTTGCTCTTCTACACGAGAGACTTTTTTGGCCACGTACAGTTCGTTGAAAAGGAACATGAAGATTATTATCGCTGTCTATTACTCATTTCGAATAATCTTAGAAACATACTAGGAAGATACTCAGGAGCTTGGTGATTTATTGAGTTGTAGACCGCTTTTAGTGTTTTTTGTAAGATCATTTACTGTTTCCCATCCTAATTTCTCGATGATATTAGGATGGCAAACGGTACATGATCTTATAGAAACAGAAACACTGAAAATGGTCTATAAAACAAGAAATCAAAAAGCTCCTCAGTATCTTCTTACGCTACTAATTTTCATTTTCAAAATCATTGTTAGAGTTTACACGATCACTACTAGTGGCCAGGACCCCTTTTTAGGCCATGACATTTACTGCATTTTGACGCGAAGTTTCGCCTGTAGATTTCTTTACATATCTGGAGCATTGATTTTCTTATGTAAAGTTCTTCAGGTCTGTCTTCAAATTCCATCTGCCGCTTAAAGCATGGACGACTGATTCGGAGAGGCTATGGCTGTAGCTCCTCTGTGTTGCTAGCAAATATGGCTTTAGTAGGACATTTTTTAGATCCGAAAATTGATATCTTTGTGTTTTTGAACATTAATTTTGTTAAAACTTTTCGTTCTACCTGATGCCCATCTTGCTCGATTAAGTCTTTTCATGCACTATCGATTAAAATTCATGCCTACCTATCGCAGTAAAGTGCAAATGGGGGCTTTTCGCGTTATCGTTATCCACTGCTAGCGCCCTCTATATCCCCAAGTTTTGTTTCTTTCCATTAGAACCCCTACCGGAATATTGCTCCGCTGCCCCTGTTAACGTACAGCTGAAGCACTCTAATGATAATATGATGACATCATAGGGCTTGATACGCGAATCAGAAAAGAGCTTTTGACCGTGCACGCCCATTTGGAAGGATACGATCACAGGGTTAGAAATTTCTTGTGTTGGCGTCAGCTTTTATTTCCAGTTTCTGACAGATCGTGTATCTTGTATGCAGTGTTTGAAATTTCGATTACGCCCGTGAATTGTCACTACTCAAATCCTATATCCGTCTGCGAAACAACTAATAATTATGGATAGTGAATTTGAATAGATTATCTCTAAACAGGAAATTGACTATGGAAAAAAGGTAACTTTGGCTTGAATCAAAGACGGCTTTAATCCATCTCGGATCATATTACGTTCGGCTGTTATATTAACTGGTTCGATTCATAGGAAGACTGGGCTTGATAATACATTCTGTAACTGCGTTGTCCAGTTCCATAAAAGTCCTTTTCACTGCAATATCCTTTCATTATAGCATGAACCGTAAAGGGATCACGTAAGCTTTCTGCATCTGCCGCGCGGAATAATCATCATTAAGCCAAGGCTGCTCCGCTGCATAATCTGGCTCACGAGGAAGAAGGAAAATATTAATGGCTTTTCCTATGTACCTTCAAAAGTTCTTGAAATTTATTCATGATTCTAGAAGTGTCCTCTGACACTATTCCGAAAACTTCGTCGATTTTTTGTACAATGTTTGAGGGTTCATCATTATCCGCTATGGGCTCAACGCCCGTAGGTGCTTGATAGTGTAGTGACAAAAGCATTCAATGTCCCATTCATCTTAACCTTGAACATATCTATAAAGTTTTTATATAGAGTTTTACTGATAGTATTGATTAATATCCTCCAACTAGTCTTGGTATGTAGCTCCTCACGTATTCGTTCTTTCTACCATTCCCAGCAAAATGCTTTTAATTTTCCAGTTTCTAGTCATTTTGCAAATATGGCGAGAAAGCTGGAGGTTTCGTCCTTTGACTTTTGCAGCTGAGCATCCTGCAGTTGGATCCTTTCATACAATTCCCTATTTTAAGGTTAACTTGTATTATTTTCTTGAAAACCTTACTAAATACTGAAAATTGTGATAAATTCAGAACTTTTTCTCTTTAGTGTTAGTTTCGCATTTGCTACTTTTTTAATTTGACACTGATGTCTTTCTATGGCATGTGAAGAGTAGATCTTTTCTTCTTCTCCTCACTCTTGATGAATCTTCTTTCAAAGGAGAGGATTTTGTCATTTTTCACCTACCTGTACTACCGCCGAAATTGTATTTTTGCGTGACTTGAATGCCACTTTCTGGAAGTTTGTAGTTTGGCCATGGTCACTGTGGAGCAGACGAGGTAGTGACGTTTTTTTGAAAGGAGTTGGTGACACTCAACTGCTTAAGAGAGTTCCTGATAGATAAAGATCTAGCTAGAGACTGGCGTCCCATTTGAATACATTGATCTGACTGCTTCATTCAAAGTATAGCACATCGCGGATGTAATTAGGGACGACTTGCGATGATGGCTGTCTGCACTGCACTGTCTCATAATGAACTCAGTGCGGAGGAGAACGGTAATCAGTGATTTTGCTGAACGATTCATTCGCTTAACGCCAATTCCAATCCTGTTATCGTCGATTCATTGAACTGAATTACTTAGAAAGGCCAACTGATTCCCTAATGGATAGAAATCAAATGCAGATTATTGCAAAGTTTATTAAACCTAGTTCCTGATCGCCGATTTGATACTGGTATAGAAATTGGTTTTCCTTTGCTACTTTGCCCTTTAACCTGTCGGTGACCTGTTAACTGTTGAAGCCATTCAAATTGATGTTAAAAGTTTAAGACTAGGGGAAGAGGCCTCTTGTATAAATGCAGCTATAATCAGTCTAGTTCTTGTTAACACGCTTTTCAGATTATGTAAGGAAATACTGTGTTAGAAGGAAACGTGCGAAGTTGAAACCATTTTGGCCTAAGTCACCTTACAATGCTATTGATAGTCCTTTCTTGCCTCTCTTGATTTCGTTCTGTCAGCTTCCAGTCTTCTTCTCGAGCATCGTAATTCTTGCTTTATTCCTGATAGCATGTCATTCTATTCTCAGAGTGATAGTCTCTCTCAAAAGCAAACCTAGTCCAGTCTCTACAGCACCTTTTGCTCGGACCTCTATATCGTATGTTTTATTCCCACATTTAAGCCCGCTCGAATTATTTTGAAGTACAAAGTCATGACAAAGTCATGGGTCGCGAGTTCGAATGCCGCTCAGGTCAATTTCTTCTCACATTCTCACTTTTCATCTCTCCTGACTCCAGTTGTCTTTACAAAATTATATTTTCCTATGTAACTGTAACAGGTGTTAGTTTTGATCAATCGTAGAGGATCATTTGCTATATTTACCGCGATACATGCATTAAATGCTGTGGAGCGTGCATTGCGTGTTACTATGCACATATTGCGTGCTTCGACGTACACATTGCATGTTGCGATGCATACATTGCGTGCTGTGAAGTGCACATTTCGCACTGCGACGTGGACACTGAGTGCATTAATACATTTTGTGAATAAAGATGGGATGAAGAAAGACCATTGTGTACTTTAAAAAATGATAATTTAGGAGGGCAGGGCAGTTGCGTGTTTCCTAAAGGTTGGTGGCTGTGTAAAATGAAAGAAAAGAAACAAAATGTGCCTGATTTTTATCCAACTTGCGTCAGAGACTCACGGCAGTGTCTCTATGTAGTACCAATTGATATATTTTCATGTCTCAATGCAATATACAGTGCTCTTTTCACAACCTTTGTTTTATTCTTGACCTCACAGGTAGACCACCCTTATTTCCTTTAAAAGTGATGTTTCTGTTTCTGTTTCTGTTTCAACGAGAGATTGTATTGCGTGCATAATGCTGCCCTATGCATGTCACGTGAGTTACTGCATAGTTTTGGGAGTATTTGTAAAGAGGTTTTCAGTGTCTAGGCCCTGTTACTTATTGTCAAGATCAATTGCTTTACGTATTTTGGAGAATAACCTAACAGACCGCAAATAGCGATATCCTAGCAAAATAATGCAAAATGTAAAGACTCTTTTATGGAAGAGTTGCACGTCCATTTGCACATGATGTCGGTAGGTTTAAAGTACCCGGGAAAGATAACAAAGACATCGCATTGATAAAACAGAATGTAAAATGAATGGGATGAGCACAAGAGCATGGTGACCATACTGAGTGAGAGATGATGTTGTAAAAATATTTAGCTTTTGTGTGCTATTGTTGAAAGTCGAGTAAATAAATTATGGCAGTAATTTTTCTTGATTTTTGTAAGACTAGCAGCACACACTCAAAGCATTCAGCATTTGTTTTGGGGTGATGTCATTTTGATTCTTTCCAAGTAGGCTTTTTGAACTCACTGTACTCACGAGGAACTGGCTAATCTTGACCCGATTTCAAACTGACTCAATGATCATAGTTTTACTTTCACAAAAGGATTAACTTTTTGTATGTCATTATATGCTGTTCAGTAGCGTAAATTTTCGCTCTTCATACTTTCCAAAGTACATAACTGTGATGCGTCACTTGTTACAAGTCTCTTCATCCTAAATTCGACACTTGAACGAATAGGTGGTCAGAACTACCACCCTTGTTCAAGAATATCGAACTTCCTGGCAGTTTGTCCTTAACTCTGTAAGATCCATCACAGTGTCTCAAATGCAATGTAAAAATAATAGGATATCTGCATCGGTTGTTTTTGAATACATAGACTCCTAAATTCCCCTCACCTTGTATACACACTTTTTTTTAATAGGAAGATAGTCTTTAAGAGTATTAAGGCGCAGAATCGCTGAAATTTACGAAAAGCTTAAGATAAATGCAATGCTCTAGTTTCATAAAGACAGATTTTTTGTTTATATTTGATTATTTTTTAAAGCCAAAACAATTGTGAGTTTTGCATTATATGTTGTAAATCTACGTATCCAATCTGGGAGACTTTACACAATGGCACGACTCAGCAGTTTTTTGGGAGAGTCCAGTACTATAGTTTTATTTTGTAAACAGTCTGTGAGAATAGAAACAAAATCGCTCAATTCAAGGCATGATTTAAGAATAATCTTACTCTGAAAATCAGAAAAATTTTAAGAACATTAGGGCTCTGCGAAAAACCAGGTATTCT